>VYXD01005832.1:113120-147488 GCA_013397195.1 Hylia prasina
AAATTAATCCTTTTTTTTTTTTTTTCAGTTATTGTTTTTAGAGAGGCAGCAGGTCTCAGAACAAAGCTGGGGACAGCAGAGCTCTGGCATCCCCTTGCAGTGCAGGGTCTTCTCCCAGAGCAGCTGGGATGGAGGCTGTGCCAAGGGCTTGTGCCAGAATAGGCTTCTTCAGCAGTTTGTTTTATCAAAAACGTTGAGATGTGGTCTGCTGGCTACAGAAGGCATCTGGGAATTGAGAAATGCTGGGCTTGGCTCATTCTGTGCATCAGTAAGCAGGGTAGTTATGACTCTGAAATTAACTGGTTTCTATTGGCTTTTACTGGATTTGTGAATGAATATCTAAATACACTGCACCAGTCAGTGTAAAATATCATAATTTATTCTTGTCCTCTGCAATATTGCTGGACTTTTATATGCAATTTTCTCAATCTGCTTTGAGATACTTTTCAATGTGTAATTATGTTATTATTCAGACCTCTGAAGAGATGGTGCAAGCATCCACAATTCCCCCAAGAACAACATTTTATGTCAAATTCAAATGGGTAATAATGAAATTGAAATGAAATAATGAAATAATGGAATTCTAGAACTTTGGGACACATTTCCATGTGTTACATGGTGTAATCTTTCCATCATCACAATCCAAAGCAAAACCAAATCAGTGAAAGCTTTGCCTGACATCCTTTGGCAGACTGAAAGGTAACTCATTTTCAGATTGATTTGAATATGAAATTGAATTAGTGGAGCTAAACATATTTCTGCAGTGATGCACTGGTGAAAAGCAATAAACCCTTTTATGCCAGATAGTCTATGGAAGAATGGGCAGCAACCTCTGACAAAATGATAACCCATTTTTTCTGTTACCATGGCAATGCAGCTACAAACACTTGTGTTTGGACTGTACAATACTCATGAAATACAGCTTGTCAGTTCTTTTTATAAACCATAAACCCTTTCAACTCCATGGATGTAGAACAGCTCCTGAGAAGGAGAGAGGAGAAAGGGACAATTACACATGGGAGGTGTGCAGGTCCTCATCAGTCCTCAAACACCAGGGTAAGGCCCTGATGGAGGCCTCATTCTAACTTAAACATTTGTTTATGCATTAATGTGTTTCATGGGTGATTTTGTTCAGATTTTGTGCCTCGTAACCCCTCTGACTTGTACCCAAAATACGTGTGAGCTCACTCCCCTCACTGCATTACTTGCTGCACTGAGGAAAGGCAGGGCAGTCTCTAATCCATGTTTAAAATAAGATTGTTATTTTAGGCAACCTTTTCCTACCCCTTTTGAATCTTTGCATGCTTGAGGGATTCCCTTTGGACTCCCAATAAATAAAACAGCAGGCTTTCCTCTGTGCTGGGCAGCCCTGTGTTCCTGTCACTGCTGAACGGGCAGTGAGGGCTGGAGCAAGATCCTGGGAAAAGGCAGCAGTGAATTTAGTTATTCCCAAGAATGTAGGGGTCAGAATGCAAAAGCGTGGAGTTCAGCATTTCTCCTTTAGCCAAGGAGGAAAACCAGACTGTCAGTCCAAAACACAGGCATGTAGATGATTTTAAACCATTCATGTAAGTGAACCACACTTACCAGTTGTCCCTAGAAGGTCGTACATCTGAGAGCTCTTTTTGATCCCCTCACTAAAATAGGCCACATTTCCCTGCTGCCACGTTTCCTTTTGTTTTCCAGTGTGCAGTACACAGCAAATGTGCCTTTCATAACAGACCTGTGCACGCAGCAGCATTTCTGCAAATGTACCAAAAAAGGCTGAATTTAACGGGATTATTCATAAGCCTAAATTAATCACAGGTTTGCAGCATCAAAGCCAATGTTCCTAATCCAAAGGATTTGCCCCCGAGTAGATCTAAGATTGCACAGAATAGATTTAGGATTGAGGGACAATCTCAATTCATCTGAGTTTAATGATCTTGAACATCAGGGTCTCCTGAATTACCTTGGAAATTATCTAAAGATAACTCATGTCCAGAAGTACTGGAAGGAAAAAGGCACCTGGGTGTTCTTCATAATTGCAATTTCTAGTGTTGCTAAGGCACAATTTCCTGGAGACTGATTCCCCAAATCTTTGACTTGCACAGATGATAATTGCTGACCCAGGATGTGTCTAGCATAGAGTTGTCTACAAATAAGAGAAACTTATAAAAGACATTTATCATTCTTTTGCAAATGCATGACAGCTGGTCCAGGAACATGGAATTAAGCTACCTTTCTTGTTAATTGCTGCTTAATAATTAGAGCAGCTACTTGCCATAAGGATGTTTCTGTATTCTTGAGTTGGTGCATCTTTGTGTATTTCTGCACTTATGGTCCACCCCATTTTGTTACTGCCAGTGGCAGCAAGGTCCTGAGGAAGCAAGGAAGAATTTGGAGAGTTTCTGGGACAGATCTGTACCAGATTTTCCATGCCACCTGTGTCATTATTAGCCTTTCAGGGACGTAATGATTGCAGTGATCACTCACTGGTGACAGCCCACAGTTACTGAGGCTCAGTCCTCACTTTCAGGTGCCTGCAGCCTTTGGGAAAGGGAATGAAGCTCTTCAGGAAAAGCTCTGCAAGCAGCCCTGAACCGAGAGCTGCTGGGAGAGAGAAGCACAGCTCTTGGCTCTGAGGGGAAAGCTGCCCTGCTGAGGGGCAGAGGAGGGGTCTGTAGGCAAGTGAGGAACAATCACCTCGATATCAAACTGCTCTGGTTCTGGGCCATGCACTGGCCTGTGCTCAGCACCCCTTACCTGGGGGGTTTGTGACAGTAGGACTGCACAGCACACAGCATGGAACACTCCTTTGCTACTGCAGGCTGTCAGGGGGAAGAGCTTTCAGCATCTGGATGTAGGGAAGTCCCCATTCCCATTTCCAGTGGAGGGATCCATCTAGACAAGCTGACAGCTTGCCGGCTGTGAGGCAGCCGGCTGTGCCCGGCGTGCCAGTGTGGAGGCTGTGAGTGAGGCTGGGCAGGGATGATGTCAGGCTGACTCAGGGTGACCAGAGCTTCCCCGGGGAGGGCAGGCTCAGAACCTGAGCTCCAGCGATTTGTCACTGGTGCCTCCTACCTCTCCCCTGCCCTTCCCCGAGTGCTCTGCAGTTCTCCTCCAGTTCAGGACTTTGCTACTTTACCTTTGTACAAGTAATCTCTGACTGGAGTTAGGAATGTCAGGTGTGGGAGGGGATGGAGGATTTAAGCTTATCTTGAAGGAGCCTGGAGGGGGGACAGTGATTTATCTTTGAATGTTCTTCCCTCCTACATTTCTGTCGAGCTGGTGATGCAGTTTTCTGTAATGATTCTGTAGTGACTAATACCTGAAAGCCATGGAAACTTCTCTGAACTCTTGAATGAGGGAAGATGGGCTCTTCTGATATCACAAGGGAGGCAGAGGATGATTTGCTTTTGTATCAGAGGTGAGATTTGTATCAGGTTGCTGTGTCAGTACAAAAGTTATAGCAGCTAGGAGGGAGAAGTTTTGAGAGCCTGGTGTTTTTCCATCTGTTTACCCAAGGCAGAGTTATCTGGATGATGTGTTTCACTGTTAAACTGCTCCTGGAACAAAGGAAATCAACCGAAGCACAGCTGTATTTTACATATCAGAGGAGTAGTATTAGATTAGAAAACTGGAAAAATATCTCATTTCATTTGAAGCTTTCTTTTTGGTGTTTGTTGCCTAATTTGACACACATGTTCAGTGACAGTTTAGTGACAGTCTTCCCATAACCTAAGACCCATAACCAGCTGTCAGATTGGTCATTGTTCCTGAGTGACCTCAGCCTTTATCTAAAACATAAACAAGGATCTCAAGGGACAGCCATCAGCTGGTTTTCCATTGGAAAAAACTCTTTTCCCTGTTCCATAAAAATACTTAAATTACTGTCTCAGCATTGGGATTTTTAAAGTGTTCTTCCTATTGTGATGATGAGCCTTGCATAGCACAGGGAAATAAAAAAAATAAGTGAAAAATACATTGAGGAGCAGTTCACAGACCAGCACTTTTAATTTATAATTAATGAATAGAAGTTTTCCATGCTCTTGCATAAAGAATATGGAGAGATGACCAGTGTGCTGTTGTAACAAAATGCAATGCTGCACATTTAAACAGGGCACTGTGACCTGGGTTAGCTTCTCAAATGCTGAGATTACTCTGCCTTCCCCGTTCTTTCCATTAT
Organism: Hylia prasina; assembly: GCA_013397195.1. Classification (NCBI taxonomy): domain Eukaryota; kingdom Metazoa; phylum Chordata; class Aves; order Passeriformes; family Sylviidae; genus Hylia; species Hylia prasina. Next base: position 117,289 of record VYXD01005832.1, read on the forward strand.
TGTTTTTGCATTGTCCTGTTCTACTGTTATATCTTCAAGTTACTTTGCATAAAATGTCATTTGCAGAATGTCCAAGGAAGGTGAATCTACTACATAGCCATCTCCTTGCAGCCCAAGCCTAAACATTAATTCTTCAGGCAATACAGCATGTAATTAAAAACTTCTCAGGCTGGATGTCCTGTTTTGGGGGAGCAGACATTTGACCCTTGTTGTTCTCTTTTGCAATGTTTGACATTCATTATTTTGTAGGGGTTTTTTAAAGGAAAGTAATTTTTCTCTAAGTATTTTTCTCCCTTTCCCTTCCTCTTTTCTTTCCCACTGATGTGAAATAACATGCAGTTTGTTGACACAATTCCAAATTACAAGTTTAAAAAAACCCAGATAGATTTATTTAAACTCCATCCCATACATCTATCTTTTAACTGCACTCTCCAAAACTTTTTATGGCTGTTATGTTAGCACAGATTTAGCCTTTCAAAAATCTCATACAGCACAAAATGACTGCAGGCACACAAAATGAACTTCAAAAAGACCTTTCAGAAAAACCCAGTCACTGGTGGTGGGGCACTGTGTGGGTGTACACAAAGCATCAGGCAGTGCTTTTCAAGGACAACAACCTGCTCATTCTCAGCAGTACTTTATGATCTGTAGATTCAGAAAATTGATCTACTATAAAGTAAAACTTCCTGGATTTAATTCACAAAAGAAGTGAGGGTGGGACTCATCAGGGCAGCATCATCTGGTGAGAGGTGCATTGGGATGCAATCCGGTGTACAGTGCCATGCTTGGAGTCACGAAAATGTTGGTATTACTGAGATCACTGTTGAGTTCCACTCAGTGAGTAACGCCAGGGTTTTGTGTTTCTGCTGCTTCGGTAACCTAAAATCAGAACCAAAACCTGATGGAAAATTTTACATCATGTATGACTAAAGGGCCTTGTTTTCATACAAACACAAGGAGTTCTGTGATGTGACAGCTGCTGTGTTGGGTGCTGTTGTTTCCCTGCTCTGTGTGAATTTGGTTATTCAGGGTTTTATCACTGGAGCAGTGCAGGGAGCTCAGGAGTTTTTCTTTATGTGGTAGCAGCACTCGAACAGCTCTGCAAACCTAGAGCCTTACTCTAAAAAAGACAGTACATCCTTGAGCCTCTAAAAACATTCCTTTGTTCAGTTCACATGCTTGTCTGCATTCTACAGGGTCTCAAAATAGAAAACTGACTTCTGTTTCCTAAGACTTAAGGTCTTAATTGTTCCAACACTTCAATACAAACCAAGTGAAAACTACTCAGCTGTATCTTACCTTCTACAGATAAAGAAATAGCTTGTGTCCTTGAATCTCTCTGGAACATATGCTCTGAAGGGTGACTTGGAGCCTGTGGGAGGATTTTGTACCGTAACTCAGTGTTTGGTGTGAAGTGTCGTGGTTTAAGCCCAGCTGGCACCCACAGCTGCCTGCTCCTGCTCCCCTCACCCTCAGTGGGATGGGAAATGCAGCCAGGGAAAAAGTGGGCTGAGACAGAGACAGATTATCAGGCCAGGAAGTGAAGGGAAAATAATAATAATGATAAAATATACACAATGAGCAGTGCATAATACAATTGCTCACCACCAATGTTCAGTCAGTTGCTGGGCACTGATTCCTGCCCCATGGCCAGCTCCCCCAGTTTATGTGCTGAGCAGGATGTCCTGAGGTCTGGAATATCCCTGTGGCCAGTTCAGGTCAGCCGTCCTGGCTCTGCTCCCTCCCAGCTCCTTATGCTCCTGCTTGCTGGCAGAGCACAGAAACTGAAAACTCCTTGGCTTGGCATGAGAACAACTTAGCACAACTAAAACATCAGCGTGTTACCAACATTATTCTCTTACAGAATCCAAAACACAGCACTGGACCAGCTACTAGGAGGAAAATTACCTCTCTCCCAGCCCAAACCAGGACAAAGGTGGATCTGAGTCAGTGGCACAGCCAGGCCAAAGAATGCTCCAGGCCAGAGGGTTGCTGGTTGGCTCTGGTGCCACAGTAATTCATCTAAACCCCAGCAGGGTTCAACATGACAAATCCTTTGTAAAGACACACTTGTTTTCCCAGTCAGCATCTGCTTATACAGAAAACCTTAAATACATTGTATTTATAGGTGTTTAGCATAGCACTTTGGTGGTTTTTCCAGGTGGAAAAGACAGAGCAGTGTGTTCCTTCCCATCATCACTGTGTTCAAGCTGATCCTGCATTCCCTGTCTGTTTAATGGTTTCTTTTTTAGACTTATGTCCTTTCAGTTGTCACCCTGGTTTTGAGGATTTTTCTAGGCCTTCTAATTTGTCTTTCATATTGGAGTCAGAATTTTTACTTTCCCACACTTGTACTATAAACAATAGCTTTGTTTTCCTAACTGTCCTTCGTTGTGTACATATTTTTAGGTAGGAGGAGAAAGTTGATTGACAGTTGTCTTGACCAATGTAGTTTGGGAGGTGGGATTTCATCCTCCAATCCACAGGCACCTTTGGAAATGTATAAAATTGAGTTTTGTAAATAAACTCGGGGTTTTCCTGCTTTGCTCATCACCGTGCCCTTGTGAAGTTCTTTCGTGTCATGTTGCGGCATTCAGTTCTTACATCTTAGGGCTGCCTTGGTTACCTTTTGTAAATGAGAGGCTCCAGCAAGAGCATATTGATAGCACCTTTTCTTTGAGGTATCCAAGGGCCTTACTGGATTCCTGACCAGCCACAGCTTGGAGGCTCAAAGTTTCCAGCTCTTACAGTATTTTTTGTCTTTCCCATTAACTCTTGCAGTATTTGTTGTCTTTCTCACTAACCCATCTGCTGACAGTTTTGATTAGGCTGTGGTGGAACAGCATGTTTTGTTGATTGCACAGAAAACCTTTGAAGTGTAGCCCGAGGCTCTGGGCACAGGAGGTTCTTTCTAGTTATTGCTCTTTAAACCCTTTAGCTCAGCTGGAGATGTTTCTCACAGCCTGTGTCTTGTGCCTTGGAAACATGTAGAGAAGGTACAGACAGCTCCTTGCTGGTTTTGTTCTTAAACTGTCAGACAGAAAACTTAACCTGAGAATTTAGGGTCAAAGAACTTCCTATGGTTTCTGTTATGTTTGTGTGTGTGATGTGTAGAAGGAACCCAGCAGTAACAGAGCAAGTCTTCAGGCCCCTGTGTCCTTGTGCCAGCAGAATCTCCTGGTGGCTCACCAAAAGTAAAAAACTGAAGCAAAATACAGTGTTTTGTACAAACGATGGAAATGCAGGACACAGCAGGACACGATGAGCCTCCTCTTTATCTGTACCTCCCAGCTGGATCCATAGGGTCTTCCTTTTGCCTTCCCTGAGATCAGTTATGGCACAAGAAGCCCAGCAATAGCTCGGACATGAGTTCAGGTCAAGGACTCTCACTTGGGGATGGCAATATTTCAAAACCAGTAATCCTCTGCTCTGAGTGAAACCCAATTCTCCCATTTCCCTAGCAAAAGTGTGAAGTAGTCACCAAAAATTTTTAACATTGTGCTCCTTACTTTTTCAAAATGAAACATACCTTGAAGTAAACAGTCCCATTTTTACCTTTGTGTGTGCATTAAAAAGGTGCTAAATGGCTTTCGTGTTCCACACCAGAGGCACCTGTTTCTGTGCTCAAAACCTAGCCACACTCTGCCTTTGCCTATGTGCCAATGTCAGTGGGCTTTTTTGGACATTGTGGAGAGTTTCCACATGTTTGTGGCATATGCAATCAGGTAACAAATTCAATGCTGCTGTTAGAATGATGTGGTTTGACATTTGTGGGGAATCCCAAAGGACAGGCCAGGACAAAAATGTGTCTCTTGTTCTTGTGAGGGATAGTGCAGGTCCAACAAAGTATTGCAGAATTGCTTTGAGGATTCAGCATTAAGAAATCACCTAACCCAACACAGTGTATTTGCACTGATATGAAAGTGCAGACAGCCCATGTGAGGGTCAGTACTGGAAACAACAGCAATATTTAGCATACAGCTTTAAGAAAGCACTGTTGTATGAAATGTCAGTAGTGTAACACTGTGGATTGGAGCACTCCATTTTTCTACCATTTTCCCTTTGTTCTCAAGATTTTTTGTTCCAGATTGGAGCAAATGACAAGTACCCATTAAAACTAATTTAGCCTTCATATTATGAATCCCTCTGCTGCTGTGGTAGGAAGTGACTTTTTCCTCTCTTGAAAACATATGGAAATGCACAGCAAACCCTTTTCAAAGTCTACAATTTAACAAATATTGCTGTCAAAAGCCACCTTCTGTGGCAAAATAATACAAAACAACATGACCAATGCAAGGCAAAAGAATATATTGAGGAAACCTTCACACTGAAGACAACTAAGTATTTCAGACAGAAAGAAATTTCTTGTGATTAATCAAGGATTTTATTGTCTGGCTTACACCTCATTTCCATCAGTATAATAAACCAGAGCTTGGTGGAGTTACTCCTGATTTATAAAAAGGAGAGGACTAGAGTGAGTACCAAAGAGGTCACATTCTCTGCTGATTGCTACCTCACATCATGACTGCCTGACATCTCTGCTGGCTTTAAAATACTTTCTGTTTCATGTAGGAGCTTTTTATACCGTTTGTACTTGCTGTGCAGGGGAGAGGAAAATTAATTGCAGTCTAAATTAAATCCCTTTGGCATGCATTTAGATGTGACTAAGAGGACTTCTAAAAATATGTTAACTAACATGCTTTATTGGGAAAAAAATTAGAACATTTTAATATATGCTTGCAGGTAAAGGTAATGTAGAGATTGAGTGTGCCTTTTTGGGATCAGCACAAGAAATTTGAGTATTATCTAGTCTGTCACCCCTCCAGTCTTTGACGATGTCTATCATGTGCTACCTAAGGCGGTGTAAAACCACCTCTTGTCCTTTGTACTCCAAACACATTCTTCTGGGTTGTAAACGTGGACAAGTAAAATGTGGTGCACCTGATTTTGCTCCTCTCTGATATCAGTAAACCACAAGCACATACAGAGTTAATTTAAGGGACCTTTTTGTTGGGAAGTTGGCAAATCCCTCCAGTTTAACTCTCTGGGATGTTTCCAGCAGATGAGTGACATGTCCTGAGCTCCAAACAGCACAGGGCATGTCACTCATCTGCTGGAAACATCCCAGAGAGTTAAACTGGAGGCTGTGCTGGAACAGTGAACACAAAGGGCCCCTCAGGTACCCCAGGGCCCAGATATGAGAAGCCCAGAGCAATGGGCAGGCTCAGGAATAATTGTGTGCACATGAATCAAGGACAGGGTCCTGCACCTGGCTTGGGGCAACCCGCAGGGCCAGAACAAGGTGGGGAATGAAAGGATGGAGAGCAGCCCGGAGGAGAAGGGCTTGGGGGACTGGTGAGGGAGAAGTTCAGTGTGACCTGGTGATGATTACCTGCAGCCTGGAGAGCCAACCCTGCCCTGGGCTGAGCCCAGCCTGGGCAGCAGGGGAGGGGGATTCTGAGACCCCACCTGCAGAGCTGCCCCAGTCTTGGGCTGGACCTGGAGCTGCTGGATTGGCTCCAGAAGGAGGTGACAAAAATGATCAGAGTGCTGGAGCACCTCTCCTGGGCAGAAAGGCTGAGGAGGTTTTGCTTGNAGAAGAAGGTTACAAAACTGATCAGAGTGCTGGAGCACCTCTCCTGGGCAGAAAGGCTGAGGAGGTTTTGCTTGATCAGCTTGGAGAAGAAAAAGCTCTGAGGAGACCTTATTGTGGCCTTTCAATACCTAAAGCAAGCTTGTAGAAAGATGGGAACAGACTCTTTGGTAGGGCCTGTGACAGGACAAAGGGCAATTGTTTCCAACTAAAAGGTGTGGGAAATGTTTCACAGTGAAGGTGGTGAAACGGCAGAACAGGTTGCCCAGAAAGGTGGTGGATGCCCCTTCCCTGAAACATCCAAGGTCAGGTTGGACAGGGCTCTGAGAAGTCTGATCTCACTGACGATGTCTCTACTGCAGGACTCAATAGCTTTTAATGGTCCCTTCCAACTCAAATCATTCAATGTTTTCTGTGAATTCCTTTTATTGCAAAACTAAGACTTATCAAGAATTTGGCCTTTATTTACCATTCTATATCATCTGAATGCTTACATGAAGATAGATAGTCTTTCTACTTCTGATTTATGTCCTGAAAATAATTTAGACTTATATTTTCCCCATTTTTCTGACAAGCAGAATCATTTTACCATAAAGGCTTAAGTACAGTAGCAGCTTAAACCACCAGCCTAACAAGTTTAAAGTATTTCCCCTGAAAGAAGGTCCTGAAATCACTCCCACTTCCATATTAAAACACTCTCTCCTTTTGACTTTACATTTGGCTAAGGAAAAACATTTGCTCTTCAAAAATATGTTGGGAAGTTTATCTATAGAACTAATGATAGAACAGACCATGTTTCTAAAATAGTCTCCTTTTAGCTTGCTTATCTCTTCCCTGACATTTCTTACTGAGCATCAGTGAGCAGGCAGCTTTGTACTGACATCTGANTTCAGACAGAAAGAAATTTCTTGTGATTAATCAAGGATTTTATTGTCTGGCTTACACCTCATTTCCATCAGTATAATAAACCAGAGCTTGGTGGAGTTACTCCTGATTTATAAAAAGGAGAGGACTAGAGTGAGTACCAAAGAGGTCACATTCTCTGCTGATTGCTACCTCACATCATGACTGCCTGACATCTCTGCTGGCTTTAAAATACTTTCTGTTTCATGTAGGAGCTTTTTATACCGTTTGTACTTGCTGTGCAGGGGAGAGGAAAATTAATTGCAGTCTAAATTAAATCCCTTTGGCATGCATTTAGATGTGACTAAGAGGACTTCTAAAAATATGTTAACTAACATGCTTTATTGGGAAAAAAATTAGAACATTTTAATATATGCTTGCAGGTAAAGGTAATGTAGAGATTGAGTGTGCCTTTTTGGGATCAGCACAAGAAATTTGAGTATTATCTAGTCTGTCACCCCTCCAGTCTTTGACGATGTCTATCATGTGCTACCTAAGGCGGTGTAAAACCACCTCTTGTCCTTTGTACTCCAAACACATTCTTCTGGGTTGTAAACGTGGACAAGTAAAATGTGGTGCACCTGATTTTGCTCCTCTCTGATATCAGTAAACCACAAGCACATACAGAGTTAATTTAAGGGACCTTTTTGTTGGGAAGTTGGCAAATCCCTCCAGTTTAACTCTCTGGGATGTTTCCAGCAGATGAGTGACATGTCCTGAGCTCCAAACAGCACAGGGCATGTCACTCATCTGCTGGAAACATCCCAGAGAGTTAAACTGGAGGCTGTGCTGGAACAGTGAACACAAAGGGCCCCTCAGGTACCCCAGGGCCCAGATATGAGAAGCCCAGAGCAATGGGCAGGCTCAGGAATAATTGTGTGCACATGAATCAAGGACAGGGTCCTGCACCTGGCTTGGGGCAACCCGCAGGGCCAGAACAAGGTGGGGAATGAAAGGATGGAGAGCAGCCCGGAGGAGAAGGGCTTGGGGGACTGGTGAGGGAGAAGGTCAGTGTGACCTGGTGATGATTACCTGCAGCCTGGAGAGCCAACCCTGCCCTGGGCTGAGCCCAGCCTGGGCAGCAGGGGAGGGGGATTCTGAGACCCCACCTGCAGAGCTGCCCCAGTCTTGGGCTGGACCTGGAGCTGCTGGATTGGCTCCAGAAGAAGGTTACAAAAATGATCAGAGTGCTGGAGCACCTCTCCTGGGCAGAAAGGCTGAGGAGGTTTTGCTTGATCAGCTTGGAGAAGAAAAAGCTCTGAGGAGACCTTATTGTGGCCTTTCAATACCTAAAGCAAGCTTGTAGAAAGATGGGAACAGACTCTTTGGTAGGGCCTGTGACAGGACAAAGGGCAATTGTTTCCAACTAAAAGGTGTGGGAAATGTTTCACAGTGAAGGTGGTGAAACGGCAGAACAGGTTGCCCAGAAAGGTGGTGGATGCCCCTTCCCTGAAACATCCAAGGTCAGGTTGGACAGGGCTCTGAGAAGTCTGATCTCACTGACGATGTCTCTGCTGCAGGACTCAATAGCTTTTAATGGTCCCTTCCAACTCAAATCATTCAATGTTTTCTGTGAATTCCTTTTATTGCAAAACTAAGACTTATCAAGAATTTGGCCTTTATTTACCATTCTATATCATCTGAATGCTTACATGAAGATAGATAGTCTTTCTACTTCTGATTTATGTCCTGAAAATAATTTAGACTTATATTTTCCCCATTTTTCTGACAAGCAGAATCATTTTACCATAAAGGCTTAAGTACAGTAGCAGCTTAAACCACCAGCCTAACAAGTTTAAAGTATTTCCCCTGAAAGAAGGTCCTGAAATCACTCCCACTTCCATATTAAAACACTCTCTCCTTTTGACTTTACATTTGGCTAAGGAAAAACATTTGCTCTTCAAAAATATGTTGGGAAGTTTATCTATAGAACTAATGATAGAACAGACCATGTTTCTAAAATAGTCTCCTTTTAGCTTGCTTATCTCTTCCCTGACATTTCTTACTGAGCATCAGTGAGCAGGCAGCTTTGTACTGACATCTGAAAGCAAGGCTCCAGCAGCAGTGTGCAAAGGCTATGGAACAAGCAGTCACATGGTTTCTATATTTTCTCTCTTTGTTTACTGTGTTCATAATGCCAAATGGCAAATTAAAAGAATGCCCTAATCCCAAAGAGTAAGGCATGGTATTTCTCCTTCCCACATGGATGGTTGTGATTATCTTTGGGGAGGGAAGGCATTTTATATTTGGGTTTTTTCTAATGTTCTGTTCTGGTTTTCTCTTGTGAATGCAAATGATTTCTGAACTTATTAGTATAAAAATTATGTAATTTACATGAAGTGAAGTATTATAATGAAATGTTTGACTAAATATCCAAAGACTGATATGTGTGGTCTGCAAAAACTTTGATTTTGAATGTAGGAGAAGACACAGGAATGTCCCTTTTTAGAAAGGAGCTGGGAGGTTGGTGTTACCTTGCTAAGTTTTATTAAGAGCTTCAGAGAAGGAAGACATCTTTGGTCATATTGCCTTTTTTCATTTTCTACTGCTGTGGTTATGGTCACAGAATTCAAAAATTCTGGCTGCTCACCTTCATCTTTTCCAAATGCCAAATTTTAAAAGGTGTTTTATAATACACATGGTGGTATTAGAGCAGTAGGAAAACTTGTATTAGCTACTACTAATAAAGGACATGAGATGTTTAAAGTCCAATTAAAAAATACTTAAAATACAGGGAAAAGAAACAGAATGAGATGTGGAGAGAGACTTCGTCCTCTCTGAAACTGTCCCTCGTCTCCCCCTCAGAAAAAGGTGATGGGAGCACAAAATCAGGCTCCAGATGAGACCTCCAGGTCCTGATAGTGCTGGTAGCAAAGTCTCAGGGGCAGAAATCTGAAATTGCATGGGGATACTTGGTATTTCCATCCAATGACCTCCAGGTGTAGTGCTTCAGGTGACATGACAAGCAAGAATGTGACAACACAAGAGAAAAGAGATACGGATAAAAACACATTTTTGATAGATATGGGCAAAGCATACATTGGTTGTAATAAGAAATTCTAGGTTTTTTTAAGAAATATGACCTTAAGGATTTTGTCTATATTCAATAGCTATAAAATTTACAGAACTAGATGTATCTGAAAGTAATTTTAAGGAGAAAGCAAATTGGTATCAATTTGTTATTTAAAGAGGTTCCACTAATATTTTCTGAGTAGCCTTTCAAGAAAGAACCAAAATATCTCTATGAATAGTTTTCCACATGCATTTAATGTCTATTTCAGTGCACAAAACTCAACTCTGCACTCACACTTGGACAGTTACGCAATCCAAACACACTTTTAGCTCACAAAAACATTTTTAAATCCCCTTTAGAAATATGTATTTTAGTTGCACTCTATGAAAAATAGCACAGTTGTGTTTGAATTATATTGTTTCTCAGAATTCAGAAGCAGACAGGTAGGGAGAATAACATAAAACTGGGAATAAAATCCCAGCAAAGGTTACACAAAACTGGAAAGAGTTTTCGGGGCCATTGACATTCTCGGCAGTCACTTAAGGTCCAAGGAGCTGCTGCAAAGCACAGCAGCAATAAAATGGCAGTGTTCTCTGCAAAGTCAATTTAAGTACAGATTAATGAGTCACTGAAGCACCTATGAAATGGCAGATGGTGCTTATGGCTGGAAAGGAGAATTTCTGTTTGTTATTCTAGCAGAGGGCAGTTACTGAAGTCAAACTGGTTGTCAGGAATTAAAAGGCAAACAGAATCAATGGCATTTGTTTTGGTTTGGTTGCAGGCTCCATGATAAGACTGAGCAGGAAGAGAAAATTTAAAGGGGACTTTGTTTGTTTGAATAATTGTGAAGCCTTCTCCAAAATCTCCCTGTGCCTCATGAGACCCCAAGTACCCACTATACATAGTTTTCAAAATGTATTTTAAGTGAGTGACTCCAGTCAGCAGCATTTTTCCTTACAAATGTAGGATATTGTGTTTGTTTTCCACCATTCATTGTGCAAAGGTTATAAAGTATAGTAACTGTAGACCTCAAGACAGGCTGGGTATGTAAAAATCTTCATTGAAAATGTAGCTCCTGACTAAAACCTAAAAATTACAGCTTCAGTTAGTAAAGAATATCTTTGGAGACTCTCAGGAGCCTTCTAGAAAGTATTCTCTTACAGCTCTTCTCTCCTCTGTGGGCCTACCTCCCTGTTACCCTACTTTTTTTTTTTAATGCACAAGGATCAGGAACTCTTTTGATGTGGAAGAAGCAGGAACACTTTGGTGCTTTATGGGTACCTGTTGCCTGTCAGGGGCCCAGCTCGTGCAGTAGAAGAGAATATGAACTGTGATTTCTTGGAGCTACCACAGCAACAAATTCAGGCCCAAGTTTTCAGCAGTTTTTAAAAAAAATATTCTATGATTTTTTTAATGTTTATGTGTTTCTGCTGATATTTTTCTTGGAGGAAAAACATTTTCCAAATACTCCTTTTAAGTACTGAGACAATTCTTTTAAGTAAATAAAGAGCAGGCAAAGCTTTTATAGTCCCTTATTTATGCTGAACTTCTATTCTTGGTCTGTTTCAAAAATGTTATCAATATAAAAGATTCTTTGGGTATAAAGCAAACAAGAGGCTGCTCAAGACAGAGATATTAAAATCAATTTTTTTTTTAATACTAGTGGCTTTTTCACGTATTTCCTGGATACCAGCCATAGGGACCTGGAAGAGTGGAAGGGATTGGAAAGCTCACAGCCAGCTGAGATTGAAAGTTTCTCTTTACGTATTTTGAAGGTTTCTTGTCATCAACACCAAACTGTGGAGTGCAGGTGAGCCAGCTTAGTCTGGCTCAGTCCTGGCTTACAGTGGTGTCATTTCATGGTCTTTGGTGGTGCTGCTAAACTGGAAATGGGGAGAGAACAATAATTGTGTAGTCCTGGGTGGGTTTTATGGCAGCATAAAGAACACAGTGAGATCGAGCCACCACACCTTTCAGCTTCCTCCACAATTTCTAATGAGATATATTGTTAATAACACCATAAAAACCTAAAAGATAAATTAGCTTCTTAATTCAGACAAATAACCAGGATGATGCCTTCCCTCTCAGCGATGAAGCCAATACCAAACTCATTCAGTGCCATAACTCCCTAAAAATTAGTCCTGTTCTTCTGAAGTTGGTTGAAAGGCATTAGAGCAGGCCTTAGTATTCCTTTCTCCTCTTTCTAATCAGAATAATTGATTTTTTTTAATTGTACAGTGCCCCTAAGCACAGAACAGAAATGTTCCTCATAACAAAAATGTTTGCATAGGTTAAAAACTTAAACACAACATTGTGTGTTTAATCTTCCCTTTAAATGTGACCCCAGTGGCTGAAATCTGGCTGTACTTCAGGAAATGTCCAGACTGTTCCTGGCAGTAGAAAGGATAGGCTCTAACTGGCATAGAGGATTTAATCTTGAGGGGTGCTGGACATTGACAATGACCACTGAATCCTCTGGCATCCAGAATGTCTTTGTGTCAGGTTTCTAATCACAGTTACCTGAACTCCTCTGCCTAATCTGGAGCAGCTTTTAATGCTCAGGAGTGAGCTCTGAATCAACCTGTAATTGTGCATTTGGGTTTGGTCTGAGCTCCTCAGCTCTCCTCAGTACCTGGTACAGGAACCATGCACAGTCAAGTTTCTTGTTCCTTAACAGGTTCTAGCAGGTTATTATAGTTAGAGATGGTCAGAATAAAAACTGAGCAATAGATACCCCTGCACTTCCAAAAAGTTTTGCCTCAGGATAAGTTTATGGTTCATGATCATCTGAATAATCACCATCAACCTTAAATCAGGTTTGGAAAATAGTCTTAGGGTAATTAAACAGACGGGCAGATTACACAGGAGGCTGCTCAGGTGACAGCATTCTGCACTTGTAAAGGTCATGTGGAAGAAATTCATCTCGTTCCCATCACTGCAGAAACATTTGTTTGTAAAGTCCCTGACCATCAGATGACAGGGGGAAGCAGAGACCACTTGAACTGGGAGACTGATAGGTGTTGCATTTCCATGATTTGGTTTTGATGTTTTCCACAGATTACACCCTAGGCAAAAAGCATAAAGGAAAACTCTGAAAGGTGTCACAAATATGTCATCCCATTTAATAACTTAATGTCATTAGGACTCCTTGATACAAATACCACTTCTTGCACACTGCTATGACATTACTGATATAATTGTGTACCAGTATAAAATATATTTCTCAGATAGGGAGTCCCTATTTGTATTAAAATGACCAACAGGAAAGATAGGATATCCCATGTGAATTGTAAGTATGTTGACTCCTTTTATTTACTCCCCAGCTGAGGTAACAATTCCATGCGTAGTAAGCAGCTAGAGAAAAGCTTAGGCCATTACTACTCCTCTGAATGAAGGAAACGGGGATTTAACGAAATCCTGGATAAAACTCTACATTGTATGTTCTTATGATGCCTGTCCAATGAAAAATGGGTCAAAACAGTACAGATGTTTCATTGCCCAGAAGAAAAAATTTGGAAAATAATTTGTGTCTATTTGCTGTACTGTGAACCACCACAGAGAGGGAAACAGAATATGAATAATTACGGGCTGCTCCTATAACTCTTTGTAAGGATGAAGAGACCTCACAGGAGTTGTTGTAAATCTTCCTGTAATATCCAGAAGGTGTGAAGAGCAAGGAAATGGAGACTGCTCCTTTGGTGCTGATGTCACTACACAGGCAGACGTCAGCCTTGCAGGAAACACCAGTGACGCTCCCTGTGATGAATCTTCCCCTCTTGGGAAGCGTGGTATCCAAGTGAGACAGAGCACAAACTCACTCTTGCAAAACCAGAGAGTGGCTCTGGTTCAATATTCTGTCAGTGCATGGCTGTGAGATTTATCTGAGTGTTTGTAAGTCTTTGCTATGATCTCCTACAGTGTTTTCACCTCATTTTCATAATTTTCTGCTTCACTGGGACATTGCCTTTGTCATCCTGCACCCTTTTATATCTAATAATGGAACAAATGCAATAATAATCTGGTTGTGGATGGATGTGTTCTAAGACTGCAGCAATCCCAATCATAGTCAGGTTTCTGTTCATGGTTCAAACCCCCAGAGCAGGTTCATTGTGTACTTTAAGGATAAAACCAACACACACCTTTCATGATCCAGGAAAAGTATCTGTGATACAAAGGACTCTTTTGGTCCCCTGGTCCTCTTCGATCACAGTGTTATGTTCCAAATATCCCATTATTATCACTGTGAAGGTGTGTCTTGTTTGATCACCCTAAATTTCTGAATATTTGGGTTTGGCTGGCCCTTGCTGAGACCTCAGTTTGTTCAGACAGCCCAGAAGTAAATCTGTCCCTGCTCTCTCCCTGCTGTCACTGACGTGGATCAGTCAGCATTCCGTGGCAGTGCTGGGAAACTACAGCCCTGCCATGTGTGAGTCTGGCTGGCAATGGGGTGAGAAGAGAGAGGGGTAACCTGCACAAATGGGATTTCTCACACAGATTGCCTCCAGAGGAGGAACAACATGTCCAGGCCTCCCTTCCTCTGCTCCTCTTTTATCTACAGGCAGCTGGCTCCTCATTCCAGTCCTCTGCTCTCTTGCTGCTGGAGACTCAATTTGCATGAAAATATAGAAAAGAAGTACAGAGGAGTCCCTCTGTGTTCTATTCTGATCTCACAGCAGTGTGAGTCCAATTCAGTAGAATAACTCTTGATTCAGGCCATGATTCACCCACTTTCTTGAGCAGACATCCAGTTTTAGGCACATGAATAAGGCAGCTACTCATAGGAGGATGACGGCCCTGTGGTGGATTTTTTATTGGAAGGGACTTCCCATCCTTCAAATGGAGCATAGCTGGGATCATAAATCCACACTTGACACTAAAAGCTCATTTCTTTCTTTTAATGCTGATAAGTTGAAACAATGAATGTTGTTTTATTGTCAGTGACGAGTGTGATGGTTTAGTGTTTGCAGTTTTATATATAACTAGGAGACTAAAAAGCAAAACAGGCTTACCTTAAAATTACAAAAGGTAGTTTATTTACACACATTAAGAAGAAGAAGAAAAAAAAATCCAAATAAACAACAAATGAAACTTCCAGAACATCCTCCTTTCCCCCCACAAGTATTCACTTTCCTACACACAACATGAAAAGACAAAACCTGTAACTTCAGTCAGTTTTACCATTCAAAAAAAAAATAATCTTCCATCAGTTCTTTAGGAAAGGAGTCTTTCTGAGTCCCATGGAGACATGGTCACACAAGGAACAGTCCTCGGGTGGCTTTTATGCCACACATCTGCAGCAGCCCGAAAGGAGCCTCTGCAAACTGTGAAATCCAACCCATTAGCAGCTTTCCCAACACCACATGTGGGCCACAGTCTGCTTATTAGGGGTATTGTTTAAGGATGCCTCTTCTACTATAAACCAAAGATTCTCTTTTTTTCTATTTCCAAAATCATCTTGATCTCAAAACTCAAAATCTCCTTTTTTCCCTAAGGAGCACAAAAAAACCTTCATATCACTTCTACTAGCACTTTACATCTCCCCTAAATAGCATCTATGTGTTACAGGAAAAAATAATCCATTCTCCAGTAAGTACTCGGCAATGTCCAGCCGAATCAGGCCACTCCTTTTCCTTTGCCTCAAATATTCTTTTCACTCTCTCTTCACTGACTCAGTCTCATGCTCTCTCTNCAGCTTTTATAGGGCATTAACCAAAAGTCACATCCTGTGTTCTCAGTGGTCAAACTACCTGCCAATAGCCAAGAACTGGCCTCTGATAGGTGTTCAGCTTTTTCTAAAGAGAATTTAGGTCCTGGCAGAATGATACCCCACACCCTCCTTCAACCAAAAACCAAACTGTGTCAACCCATAACAACAAAACCATGCCTATTATAATATTCTACTCCTTCTCTTAACAGGGACTTCTGTTGAAACTCCTCTCTGGCAGGGTGGGCAGGCCCTGGCACTGGTGCCCAGAGCAGCTGTGGCTGCCCCTGGATCCCTGGCAGTGCCCAAGGCCAGGCTGGATATTGGGGCTTGGAGCAGCCTGGGACAGTGGAAGGTGTCCCTGCCCATGGCAGGGGTGCACTGGCTGGAATTTAAGGTCCCTCCCAACCCAGACCATTCTGGGATTCTGTGATTGATTTTATGCATGTGGAGTCCTACAATATCTACTCTATGGAATCCTAAGGTATGTGTCACAGCAAAGTTATTAATAGAAGCAAACTGCTTCTATTTTCAGGTATGGAAAGGAAATGATCAATAAGTGGGCAGTAAATTTTATTTTAGATACTCTGAAACAAAACAAAACAGAAGAACATATCTAAAAATCTTTTACACTATTTAAATCTTCTGGTTTGCTTAGAAATAACTAAAAAATAAATTCAAAATACATTAATGGAGTAAGATGCAAATAATATGTTAAAATGTTATTAAAACACATACATATTAAAATACAGTTGCCCCTAAAATAATAAGTGAACTAGGAATATACAACACCTCAACAAGAAATAGGAGGGATTCCTGCTTACTCCCCTGGCAGTAAGTATCCTAATGTACACACATTTAGTGGTAACTATGCTCATTAAATTTACTCTTGGACCCTTCAGTCAAAAGAAAGAGCAAAGGAAAAAACCACTGACTTCTTTGTGGAAGACCTAACCCTAACCTACCATGGCTCTGGATTATTTTTTCCATTTACAGCTTCAAACAAAATGTTTCTTTTTAAGGCTCAAAGTTTTAACTAAAAAAAGCAATCACCCTTGAGCAGCCTTCAGCAGAGGTGAGGCGTTTATCAGGGATCTCAGCTGACACCTGCTCATTACAGAGGGGCTGAGCTCCCCAGTGCCCTTGGTGCTGTGCTGGCACCTCACTGTAACATTTTTCCATAAATGAGACTGATGATGGTTCTGTTGGCACCAGGCACACACCTGGAGCCTGACATTTAAATCAGGAAAGGGATTTCAGGGTGAAATAAAAGCTCATTTACACCGGAAAATTGGAAGTAGAAATTTGATCAGAATGGAACATAGAAGAAGAATATTTATTAAAATTAAATGGATGATTATTAAAGTTGTGTGGAAATGCTTATGCTTATTGAAAGTGAATGGTAAAACAACAATATATGGAAAAATTATTTTTAAAGCCAGCTTTGCCTATTCTCTGGCTCGGTGTCAGAAAACTGGCTTAATTGCACTTAATTGCATGCCTGCTTAATTTAATTTCTAAATTAAAAGAATTGAATAAATTTAATTGACCATTCCCATGATATAAAGCCACAAAATCCAATGATGGATGAATGATTTTGATTTCTCCTGTTTTCATGTAAATATTGGGCACTATTTTAATTTGCCAGTATTATCCTGATGTCTTTTAAATTAATTATTCTGAGATTAAAATATTGGTTTGCACAAAAAGAAGAGCAATAGCTCAGTGGGTGTCCTGCTCAGTCACTGGAGCAGCAGCTCTGCAAATACATGTGCACAAATTACTTAGAATTTTATTCAAGTAGCATCAAGCACAAGGCCAAACATCAGCAAATCAGGGAAGGAGCAATAATAAAATTACCTTTAGTAAAGCTGCCCATCAGTTTCAGTTCTGATCCATTCTTTAACACACACCAGCCCATACAGGATAGCTCTCAGCAGTGAAAGCTGTGATGGGAGAGCCTTGGGACACTGCTGTGGGTCTTTGAGATGTTCAGAAGTAAGGATGGCAGCTCTCAGGTGAGGAGATCCAGGTCGTATTTCAGCCCTACTTTTAGTCCTGAGCTGACTCAACCAGGGGAGCAGGACATGCTCTTGCTGACAAAGAGGAGGGGGAGAGAGCTGGGACAGATCAGCTCTTCAAAACCCCCAGCAGATGTTCTTAAATTAAAACTGTTCCTCTGAACTCAGCAAAGCTCCTCTGCAGCAGACAGTGTGGTGGGAGCATTTGTCTTTGTAGGACTCTGACCTCTGCTCTGTTTTTAATCAAATAGAATGAAAAACCTGTCCACAATTTTGTTGTTGTTAATTGCCTCCCAGACATAGAAACATACTTTTGCTTTTAGTCATTCAAATATTTGAGATGTTGGAAACAAAAATAATCAGGAAACCTTTACTGGGTTCATTTTCTTAATTTCTCTGTCTGAATGCATCCATCTGTCAAAACATTCCTGTGCAAAACACGTCACACGAGGTACAGGTTTCAAATTCCTTCTGTGCCTAGTTTGCCATTTTGTCCAAAATGCCCTGGAAATAGAAGTATTTTTCCCATTTGTGCTTTTTCAAGGTACTGCATCTTTGCTGAGAGGAAATGCAGCTACGGTCAGGTCTGAGGAAAAGCTCAGTGTCTTCACCAGGCTCAGCAGGAAACCATTGTCCTTCCACCCAGTTCTGGGGGACATTCAGCTTTTTTCTTATTCCCAGCCTCAGGACAGCCCCCCAAAGGATTCTCCTTTTGCATTAGAGAACTGGAGGAATCTCACCAGGCAATGACTCTGGAAACTAAAGCAGCTGGATCCAGAACCATCCACTCTCCAAGATGCCCTTGGAATTGGTCTGAATGGTGAAAGAAAAGAGAAAAAACATAACATTCACTCTTAAGGCTCAGAATTTTCCTCATCAGGAATTTTTTGGCTTTGGTTTGGAGTTTGGAGAGCTCTTTGCTTGCTCACATCTTTGCCCCAGTGTGGTTGTGCCTCCCAGAAATTGCCCTGCAATTATTTTGTTTTCAAAAGGCAAATGTACCACTCATTTTCACAAGGTGATGCAGCCCCTCTCGCAATACCAGGTTCTATTTTTGTTTTTCCCAATAACACAACTCTAAACTGACAGCCTTTGAAATATGCATTCAATTTCACACATGCAATGTACTCTGCTGACAGGACACAAGTGCTGGAGTTTCCAAAAGCAAGGCCTGAATCTGCTGAGTCTCCAGAAAAGAGCAGGATCTATCCTGTGATCCTAATAACATTATTTGCATAAATAACCCTGAGATGAATCAGGAATTACAAAGCTGTGTGTTCATTTAACAACAGGTGCTGTGCCCTCTCTGCCATCCAGGTGGGGACAGGAGTATTGGGAATTTCAGCTTGGGATTTTCTTCCTGTTCAGCTTTGTGGAAATGACAAAAAAAAAACAAACATTAAAATGCAGTCAATGTTTTGTCAATGTCAATATGTCCATTATTCACCAAGTGACCTTAATAAGCATTTCCAATGTCATGTAAAACGTTTCAGAGATTTGAATGGTTTGGGCCATTCTTGTCACAGAAATACAGCACAATTCAAGGAAGAGTGCAGAAAACTGCCCAAACTGCATCTCTTTGGTTAACCAACCTCATCAAGGATTTATTTCCTGAAATGGATGGATTTTGCTGGATTATGTTAGTACCAGGTGGAGTTTTAATTATACTTCTATCCTGCTGTTTGGAAACAAGGCTTCACGATCAGTGAATTAAAAATAAATTTCCTTGGGGTAAACAGGAAGGAGAGAGGAGGAAGAATGGAGGTGATGCTTTGAGATGCAGGAAGTTTCCCACCATTGCATGGAACAGCAAACTCCTCCTTGAGCGCTTTGGAGACTTCTCACTTGGTCTTCTTCAGGCACAGCTCCTTGCTGAAGCCAGCAATCCTTGTGCTGCTTCTTGAGGCAGCTCAGAGACCAGGAATTAGTGCAAGTGATGCTTTTATTCCTCCTCTGCTTGTCCTTCCTTTTTCTGTGCCAGTCCCAGAAGCCCTGGATTTGGCTGTGGAGTTTGGGCAGGGAGCAGCTGGCAGCAGGGATGACCCAGGGTGCCCAAAGCACCTGGACCTGCAGGATTCCTGTGCCCTTTCTCCACTTCATCCTCTGGCTGCAGCTCCAGCAGGGAACTCAGGGCTGGTTTGCCACAAACCCTCCAGCTCTGCCCTGGAATGGAAAATCAAGCTGCACACAGAGTTCATGTCTGTGCTTTCCTTTTTGCTCTTCTGTGTGTCTCCAGTGGGCACCAGCACAGGGTCAGTCTGTGTGACACCCAAATTAAAAATCCTTGAAGACTCAATGTAAAATAAATGTGATTTTGTAGAAATACTTCTTTTTTTTTTACACTGTCACCAAACTTACCCCACTCAGCACAAAACTGAAAATTTAGAGTACTTGAATGCTTAAAAGCTCTTAAATGAAAACAAAGCTACAAAATACTGACATATTTTTTTTACTAACTATACATTTATTAATGAGAGCATTAAAAGTCTTTGTCCAGCCAAGGATGACCTGAAGTTACCACCCAAAATACTAATTTGCCTTTACAATATTCACAACATCCAAACTCCTGTCAAAATTTGCCTGTGGTTTGTTCTTTTGGACTTGACATCTGCTCTACATCAGACTCCTCAGATGAATACTGTATTAGCAGCAGTCATTCAAAAAGAAAGGAAAAAGCAGAAAAGCAGGAAAAACACTCAACTGCAGGGCTCACTTCAAAGTCTGGAGATGTCCTCACTCACACTGAGGGGGGGACAGGGGAGAGCAGGGTGAGTTAAAAGGGGTCACAATCTAAGCCAGCAAAAAAAGAGAAAGTTAAGCAATTCACAATTTCTGTGGTTAGAATGCAGCAGGGCTCCTTAACCCATCTTACCCTTGAAGGGCAAAACGTTACTTCGGGACTGAAATAATAAAGATTTGTTCATTAATTATTTACCCTGTAAGTAAAAACTAGCCAAGCCAAGATCTGTAAAATTTAAATAAGAATTTAATTTACTACTAATATTCTGAAGGCTGAGAATAAAACTGTTCATTAAAAAGCTCCTGACATCTTTTTGGTTTTGACTATGTTTTTCTAATACAAGGTACTGTCTTCGAGAACCCCTGAAACCATTCCAAACAGAGCTGGACATTCTGCTAATGAAATCCCTGGGAAGGCAGGAGGTACACTGGTGTTTGTTTGCAACCTAAATCTTCGTGCTTGAGGACTTGGCTGTTCAGGAGCTTTGCTCTGGTACTTGGCCAGCTCAGCCTTTTGGATAAATGTTGTGGAGAATGCAGGCATCCCTCAGCTCTGCAGGGTCTTGAAAATCTAACTCTGAATATGAGACAGATGTGCAGGAGGCATCATTTGCTCACTCAGTGCTGTCTGCTGCTTTATTTTCATGCTGATTTATTTCCATGCTATAACTTAGACCTCCATTGTTTTTTTTTAATTCCTACTTAAGAAGAAAAAAGAAAGTCAGTTCAGCAGTAATGACCACAAGTAGGTGCATTTGTTGTGTATTTATCATACGTATGAGTTGAGGGTCTTTATTTGCACAAATGAAAGCTTGTTGTCAGTAATGACAAAAAGGTAGATTGGAACTGTTTGGTTTTGTAGTTTCCATTTTCTATACTTCTGTGCAGTTTACTACAGACTTAGATCTGGTACAGAGTATCAAGAAAAACACAGAAAATATTTATTATTGATGACGATGAATAGTTCTGTTTTCTATAACATAGAAATTTTTAGTTTAATGGGCTACCGAAGTGCTGTAGACTGTGAGTTGTAAACCCTGCACAGAAATGTTGATTTGTTGAATAAAATGCTTTAATTAGTGCCTCTCAAAATCATGCAAACATGCAAAACCTGAGATTTCATGTGTTAGACTTCTAAGAAGATTTTCTATATGGGACTGGGCAGGAATGATAGAGATACAAGAATTCATGAGTAGTGAGAGGGCAGAAGAGCATACCCAACAATATTCAATATCCAAAACTATTTTTGGAAAAGATGCATAGAGGGTAAAAATGAGAGGTGGCTATTGGATTCCATAGTTTCTCTTTCTTTTCTCCATGCACAGATTAGCTGAAAATCTTGCATTTCCTTTGCCTTGCAAATGCAACCACAACCCTGACATTCAGGAAGAGAGTAATTTAATTTGCTATGCTGTCTTAATCAGGGACTTAAGTGCAGCAGAATCTGACATTTTTTACCCAGACAGTATTATGTGAAGCAGTGAGCTGGGGGCCCAGGTTCGTATCACAGCCGATGATTCCCAGAAAGTCGTGCAGCAGCAGAGCAGTGCAAGGGTGACAGTGTTACCATGGAGGCTGCAGAGATAAAGCTGCAGCTGACATGCAAAGCATGTGACAAAGGTGCCCCACAGCTGAGACACACAAAGCTGAGAAACCTGTGAGAAAGTTGTTCAGCACCTGGCTGATCCCCACAGTTCCATTCTTGTTTTCATTGAGGGGCAGTGGTGGACTCTCCAAATTCCAGGGGCAAGTCTGGGAGGAAATGCATGAACTTAAAGCTCCCTGTGTGTGTGAAGCCAGTCAGTCATCCCTGACCTGCAGAAGGTCCTGCCCTGTTCATTCCTCCCCAGGGCAGTGCCAGATGCCCTCAGCTGTGGTGGCCCCAACACCTGCAATGAGCTACCCACATGCTCAATTTCCATCGGAAATGCAGTTTGCTCTTGTGGAGCGCTCCAAATTCCAGCCATGCTGGAATTGCGGTGTGCCCAACAAGCTTTGCAGGCAGCCAAGAGGCATGCAAGGAAGTGAGGCATTTCTGCCATTGGTCCAATGCCATTCCCAGCCTTTCTGAGGCCACCACTTCAGCTGGGCAGTGTGGGAGCCCAGCCCTGCCCTCGGGAGTGCTGAGCTCCTTTGGCCAAGCCAGCTCCATCTGCAGGCCTGCATTTGTGCTCCTCTGGCCAAGCCAGCTCCATCTGCAGGCCTGCATTTGTGCTCCTTTGGCCAAGCCAGCTCCATCTGCAGGCCTGCATTTGTGCTCCTTTGGCCAAGCCAGCTCCATCTGCAGGCCTGCATTTCCCACCTGCAGCTCCTGGAGGCTCTTTGTTAAGCACAAGGCATTACAATAATCCAGTTCAGATGTGACAAAAATTACTGTCCCTCTGCCAAGGCATCTCCTGAACTGAAAACTGTCATTCACCAAGAAAGGGTCACATCCTTCAGTGGGACTGCAAGCTAAACAGTGCCATAATTATTTATGCTAATAAAGTGAGGCTGATGGAAGTGGGACTCACTGCCAGGGACAAGCTGAGGAGGTTTTCCTGGGTCTCACTGAACTGTTCTGAGCAGGAGCACCTGTGGTCCAAATCCTTTCCTTTCTCCAACCCTGTCTAAGAACTTAGTGAGCCTTTTTTAGAAGGGTGGGAAAATTAATATTTTCAAACATATTTGATTTATCTCTGTCTCTGAGCACTAAATTGTAATTCAGATTAATATTTGCTTTATTTCCTGTGATAAATATAGGAATTAGTAGGAAAAAAAAATCTGTCGGCTCCTAATTGGTTTCCAATGATTCATTCAGCAGCACATTTATAAATAGAAAAAGAAGGGGGGGAAGGGGAGAGGTCAGAAAGAGAGAAGAAAGCCTTCAAGACATACAACTGCCATTTTAGTCAGTGGCCAGAACATTTCTGTGGTACTTAACTGATACTATTTTGTTGGTGAAGTGAAATTTTTAGCCTGCTTCCTATCTTCTAGTGCTGGAATCCTTAATACATTTTTAACACTGTTGTTTTCCATTGAATTCTGAACAGTGCCTACAGAAACATTATTTGCAGACATGCAATTGGGATTTGTTCTCACTTTTACTTCTCTGTTCAACATCCATGGCATAGAGCACAAGGACAGTGGATTTAATTTACTGTTTCAGTTTTTAGAGGTTTGTATGTTCAATAGTGTTGGTGTGCAGGTGTTCCTTTGTGCAAAGAGGGAGTCAAGGTGCCCATGACAATGGCAGAGGTCTTATGGTAAATTATGAGCTAAAGGAACCTCCTGGAATGCACAGGCATCACTTTGGGTTGCAACATTCAGGTCTCTGTGATGTACTTGAAATTAAACCTGTACTGTCTTTCAATAAAATTAAGAGCACGGAAGTAAATTTCAGCATGATATAAGAAAGCATTAACTCACTTTTTTTAGACTGCATCTTATGAGTTTTCTGTCATACACTGCATTCTTAATCACTGTCAACTCACTATATTTTCCTTCTTGGAGAGGAACAGTGATTTTATGCAATGTTACTATGTAGATCATGCTCTGGTTTTTCTACTCCTATTTTGAGAAAATGCTTCTGAGTAAAACTTCATTTTTGGTGATGCCAAGTCTTCCCCAGCAAATAACATTTTGTCTATATTTATGTGACATGATTTTATGCTTCGTGGTTTTGGCAGGTGGAGGAATGATATTTTTCACATTTTTCATATGGTGAAGAATGCACAGAGTCTAGTTTAGCACAGCAAGCACAGAGGGTTTGATTTGTTTTCCTAACATGTGTGTCACATATAAAAGGGAATGTCCTTGCACTGTGGTTGTTAATAACTGACTGTTCCAAATGGATTTGTGCCAACACAGAATCCACCACCACAATTAGCAGTAGTAGGAACTTCAGCTGGCAGCAGCAGAAAAACCAGTAAAGATTAAGTGACTGTGTGAATTGTCTCTCCAAATTAAAATTGATGTGCATTGGCAAAAACCAGGAAAACTTACATGTTACCTCTCATACTCTCTTCTACTTGGGTAATAATTAGAGAAAATGTTGCTGTCTGGGACTCACTATTTTTCACATGACAGGTTCACCCCATTAATGATTAGAATCTGAGTGACTACACCAGTAAAACATCTCAAATTACAAAAACTTATAGTTGACATTCAAATGTTTGAGGATACAGATAACCTTTTGAACAAAGATGATTTTTAGAGACATTTGTCAGCCTGCTACTGATTTTTATCTGGTACTGCATACTTCCAAAAAGTCTGCTTGGAAATTCCACTCAATTACATCCAATTTTTTTTTATTATTATTATTTTTTTTATTTTTTTTTTTTTAATGAGCAGAATAATCTTCCAGGAGCTTCAAAGTCTGCAAAATACTACTCATGATAATACTTCTGTAGCATAGAATATGATCTTGGTCTAGAATAGATCATTGTCAGAGTTGCAATAACAACAAACCTTCCTCTCCTCAAGAGCCATGACTGAATTATGCTAATATGTGTGCAAATGAGCGAAAAAAATTAGTGCAATGAGGATTTGAATAAGCATGTTATTGTACAATATTAACTGCTAGAAAATATTCTAGTATAGCCCATGTTTCTTTTGAGTGACTCACAGTTTATTGTCTCACAGTGTCCTATGTTACATACTTCCAAAATAAAAATTCTTTTCTACCATTTAAATGAGCCATTAGGAAAGTGCCAGAGCTCCTCAGAAATATCTTAGGCTTAAGAATTGCCTGAAACTGATCTTTGAGTTCATGAACAGTAAAAACCATCTGATTTATATGTCAGTGTGCAAAACTCACAGCTGGTAACCACAACCTTGAAGAGGTTTTGCAGCTGCAGTGATGCAACACATCATTGTCACTTTGTGAAATGTGCCATCTTACACTCCTGATATTTATTATGGACAGGATTTCATCCCATAAATCAATCAGACAAGTCAGTCCTTTTCCTGGTCACAGTGAAAGCAAAGGGCAACCAGAAGCCTGAGGCTTTGCCAACAGGGAATATGATGTAGTTTTGTCATTAACCTTGGTGTGTACCTGAATAGGGATGTGCCACATTCGGGCACTCTTGCTGTATAATTTTATGGATTAGAGCAATTGCTTTGGTGTTGACATTAAAAGCTTCCGTGTACAGAGAAGCCTGGTGCCATACTCTGACAGTGGTCAGATGTCCCATAATGGACAATAATAGATATATAATAGATATGTAACAGAAAACAGCTTGCCAGGAAGCAAAGCTAGTGGAAAAATAAAGCCAAATCCAATTAAAGTGTCTGCTCAGGTAAATGTGAGCTTTGACTGTAGGACAGAATCATTCACTTTAGACTGCTCAGAACACAAAGGCAACACTTTTTTTCACAAGAAATGTGATCTGTGAGCAGCAACACAAGCTAAACTGGGCATGTAACCAGCCAGGAGGTGTTAATTTGCTAATTCTTGCATTCTCCATGTGAACTCCTGCACTGTTCCCTGAGGAGCACGCGAGCACTGGGATAACTCCATGGAGAGTTGTTTGCCAAGCTCTGGAAGCCCAATTCAACGTGTGAGACCTGAGGAAGCCTCCCAGAGCTTTGGGAACAACAGCTCCTCTAAAACCATGGACAAACTGGGCTCTCAGACAGCTGGAACAATCTCTCATGAACTCAACTCAGGTAGAGAGAATGGAAAGAGGCAGAGGAATGAGTGTTTTATGAGAACAGAGTTTATGGATTATTTTTAATAGAATGTATCCTAGGAAGAGGAGTTTATAAAGAAAATGCCACGAGTCCCAATTCTTGCACTGCAACATGTTTGGCTTTAACTTCATTAATAACAAATAGGGAAAAATCATGGAAAAACACCAACGATAACATGTTGAATTGCCACAAAAGCAGCACTGAAGGCCACTGCACACAACTGAGTCCTACAAATCCTTCAAACACTCTTGCCAGCCTGCTTTAAACTTCTTGAAACCACTGGAAGCTATCTACAGGAGTGGGAATAGATTGGACAAATATACTGCTGCCAAAAAGGGAAAAAACAACGTCCTGCATTTGCTTATTGGCTGTAACACAAGACCTTCAACCCAGGAGAGGACTTCAGACATTACAGGGCCTAATTTATGAATATAAACAACATATCAATCTCACTAAAAGCAGTATGTAAAGCCCTGCTCCTGCCATACATAAATGATGAGAACCAGGTTGAGGATGAACAATAATATGAAGGGTCAGGGGCTCCCTTCCCAAGAAGAGCTGTCAAAGTAGAGTCTTCACAAAAGCAGGGTTTACTTCTTAAAGAAACTCTCTATTAAAGAAAAGGACAGAGGATTTTCCTGATTCATCTTGTTCCAGAACTTTATCACATGTAAATCTTCAGCCCGTGTATAACATTTTGTACAGTGGAAAAAGGTCAGTATAAAAATACTGCTCTCTCATCCTTTATCCACACTATGAGAAAAGCACGGTTTATTATAACAGGAAATAATATTTTATTATAAAATATGCATGTAAACAAGTAACCAATTAATTGAATAACAGTTAATGGAAGTGCAAATTAACTTCATAAAATGATATCTGTTCTGTATTTAAATATATATATAATTTGTTTTCTCCCATTCTACTGTTGTACTACTCCCCCCTCCCCACATTTAAGTTTAAAAAGATTTATCATTGCTTGCTTTATACTAAAAAGAGTGTACGAGCCTGCGTACAAGTTTAAGTTTTGCTCTGCAAACGAGACAAGTCTGTGGTGACAGTTATCCTTTCTTATCTTTGCATCTCTGGTATCCACAAGACAAGAAGATATAGAACATATGTACACAGTGGGCACGTCAAGTCTCATATTTCAAGTTAGTTCATTTACTTGCACACACTGACACTTAAACCATTATCAATGAAGCACTGTAGTGTAACTTCCAGACTTGCTTGAGCACCTTAAGGCATTAACAAGAGTCTCAATGGAAAAGATGTGGCTGTTATCACCACGAGGATCATCTCCACACTTCTCCGAGCAGTCAGGCGCCTGTTCTGTCCATCCCGCCTGCGGCACCTGCCCTCACTGAAGGCTCCTATAGCACAGACAAGTCGTGGCAGGACTTGGATTTTGCTTTGAAAGCCATCTTCTTATTGTTCTTTGCCACAATCCTGCCGAGGAACCGCTTGGCCTTTTTGCTGATGCTCTCCCTCCTCTTGGTGTTGGCCATCCTGCGGGCGTTGTCCTCCTTGCTGTCCTTGCGCAGGCGGATCTGCCGCACGATGCCCTCGAACAGGTCCTGCACGTTGTGGTGCAGAGCGGCCGAGGTCTCGATGAACTTGCAGTCAAACACCACAGCACAGGCCCGGCCCTCTGCATGGGAAGACAAAAACAAGATGAGTGGAGACGGGCGTTTTCTCTTCACATATACTGCCCAAAAAACAAAACAAAAACTGGCTCCAAGGCACTCCTGTGCCTTCAATGCCATGAAAGAGCTTTATTGCAAAATAGGAAAACACAAATCTGCTTTCATGGTTTTGCCCCCTTACTCTCCCTGGTTTTGTTGTGCTGTGGTCAGAAATCTCATTTGATCAATGGAACTGAATACACGGCAGCAGCAGTCTTTCAGCCAGACTGTCCCTGTACTGTTTAAGAGCTAAAGCTGATTTAGGAGAGGCCCTTGGAAGCATGCTTGCTGTTTGATATGGAACAGAGTGAGTGTCCTGGTTTTGCATTAAACTGACTTTTGATAAAGACCCACTACGGTGAGGTACAGGAGGAAATGGGGTTTATTCTGGAAGCTGTTGAATTCTGCACCTCTGCCTTGCTGCAAGAAGTGAGTTTTCCACACCCATAGAAGTGGAGCTGATACAGGTCAAGTCACTGAACACATCAGTAGAGGTCACAAAGTTGTGCACCACTGAATCTGACCAGGGCTGAATTTCAAATATAAGATGTTCAGTGTTCTGGACATAAGCACTTAACCCTGGAACATTGCTGCAGCACAAATTTCCACAGTCAGCTGTGGTAAATAATGACAGAGTTGTAAACCTGAGGAAACTACAGATGTCAGGACTCAAACAGGTCAACCATGCCCTGCCCCAGCCTGAAAAAGCAATTTCCTGATGAACTCCAGTCAATTCCCTGTGCAGGAATTTAACAATGGGAGCAGGGCAAACCAGATAGGGAGAGATGGTTCACCCTCAAGGCACCAATATTTCAGAGTATCCTTTCCAGTGGAAAACAAAAAAAACCCACCCCAAAACAAACCAAAACCCATCGAAAGAAAAAGCCTCACAAAGTGTTTAAATAAGCAGAATCAATACTGTGGTGTTAGCATTGGTTCCTGTGCTCTAGGTACCCAAATGCCAGCTGGAACTGGCTGAGAGGATTCTCACTGATCACAGCTGGAGAAGATGCACAAAAAGACTTTTGAGTTGTGTGAGCCTGGTGCCACCAGCTCAGGTCAAAGGTGAAGGAGTCACCTCCAGCAGCAAGGGTTGCACAGGCTGTATGGGATCCCCTTTCCTGAGGCTGCCTGGACTCTGTGACATGGCCCCGTGTCCCTTAGAGAGCACAGCTCCGACTGTCACATCCCCAGCCTGGCAATTGCTGCTGCACACATACCATGCAATTAAAGCCTGGCTTTAGTAGTCCTGTGTTGAAGCTGCAGCTCTGATGCATTTTCCTCTCACATTGCAGCTCAGAGCTTCTGCACAGCCACACATCTTCCCCCACAACCATCTCCAGTGTTTTCTGTGGTACCTTCAGCATGAACCAGCTGGCTCCACTTCCCCAGTGATCCTCAAATCACACATTTTTCTACACCAAACCCAGACTATTCCTATTGGCCACGATCCTGCATAGCCTTTGCTACTACTACTTTAGACAGAACTTGTAAAATTCAGTGTCTCTTACCATCAACTGAGACCTCCCGGGACCTGACCAGGTCACTTTTATTTCCCACAAGGATAATAGGAATGTCCTCTGTCTGCCTTGCTCTTCTCAGCTGGATTCTTAGCTCAGAAGCCTTTTCAAAACTAACTTTGTCTGTCACTGAGTATACAATAATATAGGCATCTCCCATTTTCATGCAGTGGTTCTGGAGCCATTGGCTGTCATCCTGAAACAACAGACAAGAAATAGATTTATTGTGCTGAAAAATGTATTCAACATTGAATGATGATTTATTACTCGAAGCATCTTAAAGATGCTTTTCTTAGTTTTATTATAAAAAGTCAGTAAAAGTAAGCCAATCTCCCCAAAATGTCTAAGATTTTGTTATTTAAAACCCAAAACAAAATAAATTTCACTTGTTTCTAGAAATAGTATCAGGTCTGCACTGACCAGATTGACAATCTCTAATTTTACGGTAATTCCCTGGGCTGCTCATGTAAAATACTGATTATTCAAAGCATTAAGAGAATCTCACCCAGCTCTATTCAGGGTTTTTAACTGCCTGCCTAGCTACAAGAAATTAACTGCAGAGAGAACAAAAGGCAGTATGAATTCTAATGTATTAATGTTACTAATCTGATTGAACAAATAGGCATAGTTGATCCATTTCTACTTTTTTTTTTTTTAAGGGAACTACAGACCAAGCCATAAAGCAAAAGCATAAGCAAAGAGCTGTAAGTACCTGCTCCCATATATCAAACACCACGAGAGACGCTTCTTCTCCATCAACTATAATTGATCTGTCGTATGTATTTCCTACGGGGGGGAAAAAAAAAAAAAAAAAAAAGGTTCAGCAAAATAAGTTATTCTTCTCCATCCCTGCCGGTGGCCTGGGAGGGGATGGCCGTAGGGGAAGCTCCGAGCCGGAGGTCCCCGGCACCTCCGAGCCCGCCGTGCCCTCACCAGCCTCCTCCGCGTCCGCGCAGTCCTCCACGCCGCCGAAGATGCGCGCCAGGCTGGTCTTGCCGACGCCGTGCTCGCCCAGCAGGATCACCTTGTAGAGGCTGCCGTCGGAGTCGCTGCCCGAGGAGATGACGGAGTCGGAGGAGTCGGAGGCCCAGCTCTGGCGGTGCGCGCCGCCGGGGCTGTACGAGGTGCAGCGCACCAAGCCCGACAGTTCGTCGGTGGGCGGCGGCCGCAGGTCGCGCTCGTCCACGGGCATGCTGCGGCGGTGCAGGTGCTGCTGCGCCGCGAACGGCGTGCTGCCGCGCCGCTTGTCGCCACGGTTCAGAGTCATCGGGCTGCGGGCAGGGCACGGCCGTCAGCACCCGCTGCCCCGCGCAGCGGAGCCGCGCTCAGCCCCAGCCCCAGCCCCA
>VYXD01005832.1:147596-159514 GCA_013397195.1 Hylia prasina
GGAGCGCGACTGTGCCGACTGTGCGGCTGCCCTCTCGATGCCCCGGTGCCAGCGCTCCCCTCCCGCTGTCCCCGGTGTAATGTCCGCACCATTTGCTGTGTGTGTCGCTTGTTCCCCCTCCCAGGCCGTGTGAGAGTGCACGGAGCGCGCAGGGAGCTTCCCTGGGCTCTGTCACGGCGCGGGAATTGTACTCTGGCGTTTACAGCAGTGCTAGGGGAAACACCTGCACTCTTCGCATCCCCTTGTGCTGCGTTGCCCAGGGCTCTGGGAGCAGCGCCCGTGCCCGGGGTCACACCACACACGGCCGTGCCACTGCCCCACGTGCGGGGTGAGCGGTCTGAGAGGCCAACATCAAACATAAAGGTCAAATTCTCCTCTCGCTTTCACCTGGGCAGCAAAGCGAGACAGTGAAAGTCTTATCTCATGAGCGGCACAGTCATGCGCATGTGATCGGGTGAAGAAAGGACTCAGCAGATAACTATACTTGTCTGCTGTACGGCTCACCCAGCGTCGTGTATACAGTTTGTTGTTTACCTAGCAACCGAAACATGTCAGACATTGTACGGCCAAAATAGCCCTGGCCCCTGCTCCTGAAAGATTACTGAGCAGAGCGGGAAAATCCCTGTGACTCCGGACAGGGATGGCTGCCATCACACTCGTGTCAGTTTTAGGGTTTCCAAATCAGCTGCAGAAACAAGGTTAAAGAAGGCAAGAGGTAGGGAGGTGATGGAAATGAAGTTAGAGATGTAGGGAATAAAGTAAGGGAAAGAAAACTGTGGGACTGGGCTAAGTGGGTGAATATAATTCTCCAGTCCATGCTTTTGGG
This sequence comes from Hylia prasina, assembly GCA_013397195.1. Classification (NCBI taxonomy): domain Eukaryota; kingdom Metazoa; phylum Chordata; class Aves; order Passeriformes; family Sylviidae; genus Hylia; species Hylia prasina. The sequence goes on from VYXD01005832.1 coordinate 148,423, forward strand.
GTGGTTTTGGCTGCTTCACGCTGATAAACTGGGAGTGTTGGGAGTGTTAATGTGGTAGTTAAAGATCACCAAGTGCTTACAGCAAGTTGTCCTTGCCTGTCTTACAAAACCAAAATAGCCTTGTCAATTTATATAGTCAAGTTTGGTGGCAAAACACGCGTGCTTCAGCTAACTGAACTGAGTTAGAAACCCCTAGCTAGCATTTGGAACCATATGTTAAATAAATTATGGTTAGCATTGCAACTACACTGTGGTTACTTTAGCTGGATAAACTGGAATCTGCCAAACTGCCTTGATCATTCTGAATTTATAGACAATTACTTATTTAAGTACACTTCTAGATATGGTTGGTCTTCAGCTTCCTTCCTTAAAATTTAGGGTTTTTTTCTGCCTGACATTGTCACCTAAAAGTATTCTCAGGAAGTTTTTATGTCTTTTGCACCAGACTTATTTCATGCCTGTACTGTGTGTCAGGGTCACACTTTAGAAGTTGACACATGAAGTGGGGGTATTTGTAATTCTTTTCTGTGTGAAAAAAAGAGAAATCTGAGAAGCAACAGATCCAAATAGACAGCACCACTTCAGTGCCACATAGAGCACTATTGGACTGGAAACACACTAAAACTGGGGATTTCACTGACACGACTTAAAGAAGCTTTATTCCAAGCCTTTTGCTGATGAGAATTATGGATATTTTAATGATGTAAATGTGAGACAGACCACTTGCTAGCCCAAAACTATCAAGAAAGGCATATGTCAAAGCCATGAATAAAAACTTAGAGAGAGCAGTGTTTCAGCAGGAAAAGGGACTGAAAATAAAATTATACCCAGTAGAAATCATAGAGAAAATTCAGGATTCCATGGCAAACACTGGAGTGTTTTGCCAGCACCCAGGTACCAGTAAGGAACTAACAGTTATAGAATACCACCATGGTCACAGGATCCTGCTCAGAATCTAGCACTGGGTTCTTTGAGTGTCCTTTACTGGAAAGTGAGATGGTCTTGGATTGTGCTTGTTCCTGGAGGGAGGAGCAGCATGGTGCCAAGGCTGTTCCTGCTCCCCTCAGCCTGGGGATCACAGGGGTCACGGGCTGGGTCATCCCCTTTGATCTTAATGGGTCCAGCTATTTTGTGAAGCTGGAAGGAATTAGCTGATAATTCAGGTTAATCACTTGAGAAACATAACATATCTCTTCACACAGCACGTAGTTCTGTTTGCTGGTAATTATTGCTGTATTTTTCCTATTTGCTGCTAATTATTATAATTATTGTATTCTCATGTATACATTACTGTGGCAGCCACTGGTTTCAGTGGGGTGCATATGAGTCCACAGGATTCAAATGGTGATCTTTCAGTTTCTTTGAAGGATTCTTTTAGGATCATCTCCTTCTCACTTGCCCTCCATTTCCACTTCTGCGTGACCATGCTTTTAACAGATGCATGAACTGTCATTTATTTGTATTTAAAAGAGGTTTTCATGCCTTGCTTTTCTACCCTTCTTTTCTATTGTTCTAGCTTCTACTTTTCTCTTAATAAGAGATTACATTTTTTTTTTCAGTTTAATTTCATCTTTGCATGACTTTAGTTTTCCTCATTTCATATACTTTCCACTTATGGTGCCTTTCTTTGCATTTCACTGTTGTAGCATACCCAGTTTCTTTTTTTCTGTTATCTCTTTCCTGTTTTATTCTTTCTCTGTTTCTTTTCCCTCTCACTTTTCCTCAACCTTTTGAGAAGTGCCAGTGTTCATTTCTAGTGCACTCTCTCGGCCTGAGTACATTTCATCATCTGGAAAATGTAAAACGTGGTTTGATCCCGTTTTTCCAGTTTTGTATTCCTGGGGTAACAAAGTCAAGGGAGTTCCTTTATTCTGCATTAGGTGCTGAGGGCATTTTATGGTGCAAATGACAAGAACAGACTTTGCAGGGGGTGCAGAGATAAAGTAAGTTAAACTAAATTAACCAAGCATGTAAAACCTAACCCCTAATGCCCTCCCCTTTGAATTTTCAGGTTAAAAAGGAAAAATTTGGGGGTTGCATGAACTTTATGTGATTCTTCCTCATCGGTGTTTGTTCAAGGTCAAATGCTGTATTATAAATAGCATTTATATTTTTTACATCAAATTAATATTATTATTGAATTCCAATTTTTGGGTTTGCAACTGATTAGAAATAATAGGGATATTTTGAACAGTCCAAAGGCTGGATTAGCAGCAGTGAGGTTTGGGGGTCAGCATTGTTCTCAGTGTGGCCCTACACTGAAGTTGTGGGTTTCTCCCCTCCTTACTTTTCAAACTCATCTGCACTGCTCAAGTCCAATTAATCAGCCATTATGTGGGTGAAGCTATTTCTACACAAATGGTAGAGATACCCACAAGGGTCTGTTCTTGCCAAGTTATATGAAGCGTTGCTCCTGCAAAGAAGCATGAGCCTGGCTATCTCCCAAATACCTGGACTGAGAAAGAAATAGCAGCAATTATTATTATTTTTATTACAGAACTGACACTCTCAGGAGAAGAGACAGAGGCAGCAGCATGAAATATGTTGGGATTTTAACCTAAGCAAGAGAGATGGAGGTACAGGAAGTAAAAAACAACTTTTTTTTCCCTTATCCTACAAAAAGTAGGATATAGTGTAAATATGGTATCAAGTTTTCCTCACCATCACCCTTAAAATCACAGATTAGTGTAGCTGAACAGCCCTGGGCTCACTGGTTCAGTTTGTGTCAGACCTTTTCACGTGAGGCATATTTATATTCCATTGTCTTGCAGTTAATGTATGGGGTAAAAGCAAGGGACTCTTTAACTGTACAATAACCAGCAGAGGTAGAGCTTTCAGCCCTGCACCAATTCCTTTGTGGGAAGGTGACAAATGTCACATCCACGCTGACCCTGCCTTTGGATGTTGCTGAGGGAAGGCAGCACACCCCTTTGGCCCAGGGGCCAAGCTTTCCCTCATAATTACTCTTGGATTTAATGGATTTAATATTTTTTGATTGAGTAGTGGTAGCCATGAATTGGGGCTGAAACTATAATGTGAGAAATATGAGCTTTGGAGTCAATAGAAATCGATATAGCTTAGAAAGCTCATACAGAGTGCCAAAGGGGAAATGCAAGCAGAAACCCAACTAAATCCATTGTTATAGCTACAAAAATAATTAGCCTTTCATGGCTACTGTGCTTCCTCTCAGCTCCAGAACAAAAATTCTTAAGTTCACTGCGAAAGAATGCAGAACTGTTTGCATTTTCAGGTAATGTAAAATAGGCATGTTTTAAGTCCATGGCTCATAATATAAAGCAAAGGCCTGTCTTTCTTGCAAAGAAGTGTAAAAAACTTGGGACAAGAATAACTGGAAATGTGGTTCATCTTTCAGCTGCTCTGAATTTCTCAGTGCTTTGAGTAAGCTACAAAACTTCCAGTACTAGATAAGCTGATGACCAGCGGAACCAGGTGAATCACAGCTCCGAAAAATAGGAGTTGCACAAGGGGCAGATCCAATTTCATGCCCATGGAGTTCCTCCACTTGTTTTCCACAGACTGTTAGGAAACGACTAATACATGTTGGGGTATACTTGGGGAAAGCATTCTGTCTTAGTTTACCTTCAAATTCCCACTCAATTTTTCAGTTGCGAGTTTCCTTCTGAGCAGGTGGTAACTGCTCGTGCTACCCTGGCTGCGGGAGGCAGAGTTTGGGTGCTTGGATCCCCCTTGGACTCACAGCACGTCCTGGATGTGGTCAGCTGTTTGCCCCTATTGCATTTCAAGTTCAGAGTAAAAGCAGAACATGACCTAAGATATTTCCATAATTGTTTTCTTCAATCATCCCTAATTCCTCTTTTTCAGAGTTAAACCTGTCATAGCCAATGTGTGTGACATACATCATCCCTCCATGACTGGAATGCTAAATATCCTCTTACAATTCCTTCAGGATGTATTCTCCTTGGTGGGGATTTCACAGCCCCTTCACGAGAAATACCTGGAATTCAGAGACCATGAAAAGGTTTCTGAATTTACAGACAGTTGGTTTAGGGAGTGGGTGAAGTAAGTGGCTGTCTGTCTTACTAAGAGTTACGTAGTGCTAAGGAAGCAAACTGAGAAGGGAAGATTTATTGTTTACCAGCAATAGCTCTTGGCAAGAGGAATGAGTCTATTTACAATAACAAATTAAAGGAGCCATCCTGGGTCAGACTCAACTTACAGCCAGTTTCCAGCAGCTGTCTGGAGCAGATATCTAAAGAAGAATGGACAATAAGAACAAAATAAACACAATTAAAACTCCACACACACAACCACCAGAGGCTCTTGATGTAGGATTTTTCTGTGTATTTTTCTAACTGTTTTTTAACACACATGGATTTTCAATACCCTGTACCACCCCCATTTACTGTATGGTGAAGCAGAAAATAAGATTTCCCTCATGTCTCCTTCACACATGCAGTGGTTTTATAGCTTCTGCAGTAATTTTCTCTTAGGAACCTGGAGTTCCTCACTCCATGTATAAACATGAATCCCTACTTGCCCTACTCTATCTTTACTAAAACATCATTTTAGACATTAGGGGGCAGGAACTACAGATTAGAAACATGGATTATTCAAACTACATGATCCCGTGGACTTTCACTGTGGATAATGAGCCTTTCTGCTTTCTTTGTTAATCCCAAGAATTCCTAGCATCTGTTTACTCTGTCAGCTGAGGACTGAGTAACTTTTTTGCAGACCTACTTCTATTTTATTGAGGAGCTAAGCATTTAATAGGCAGGAAATCGGGTAGAAAACAGCCTAAAGCCACCCTTGCTAACCCACAGAACTCATTTCTCCATACACCTGCAGGACAGAGTCTACAAAAGATGCCTGTTAGCAGCTCTGAAAATCTGGATAGAGTTGTGATAATGTAGAAAATTCCATGAAAACGATGGGTGAAGAAGGAAAAGTCTCCCTGGATTGAAAACCCATAAGAGGAGCAGCCCTGTGATGCTCAGAGGAAACATCCAGGAGGCTTCCAGCACTCAGAGCCACATGGATGCATTGCTGAGGGAAGGACACAGGGCAGAAACACAACCTAAAGTATTTATGGCAATATAAAGTGAAACTTCAGCTGTGCTGCCCTCTTCTGTGTACCAGGTAAGAAAAAAAGGACAAGGAATCTTCAGTGTATCTTTTTTTACACAGATGCCTTCAGCTCTGTGTCCAAAGGTGCATTTGCAAGGCTGAGAATCTCTGCACGTTCCCTGAGGCTCCTGGTGGGGACCCGTGGGGACAGGATCAAACAGAGCTGCTTTAGGTGACAAAGCTTGTTCTTGCCTCCCTTGTGGGGAAACTCCATTTTCCTTACATTTCAAGAAATGAAACCTTGAAGCAGGGACAAAAACCCACAGTCAAAGGGGAGACTTAAGAATTTGAATTGGAAATCTTTGTACTTTATAAGCCAGTGCAGAATTTATGGTGTCTTTTCCTGTGGTGAGTGGAATCACCCATGTAAAGTGTGTGGGAATTTGGATGTGAGAGATGTTATCATCTCTTCCAGGAAAAACTCAGAATTTGTCTAGTTGGAATGTGCTGAGTTTGGCAAATTCCATATTTGCATAATAGCAGTAAAAGGAATCTCTGCTTCTCTTGAATGTCACATTTCTTGCTTTGCCTCTGCTGCTATACAAGACATTCTGGTAAAAACCTTCAAAATTCTAATGTAGAGTTATACAAGAATGAAAATAATTCTCTTTTTTGGTTTCGTTTTTTTTTTCATTTTAAATTTCTTTCTGATTCTATTCTTGAGAAATTATGTAATTACTATAATCACAATATGCTTCATTATCCACCACTCTCTCTCAAAAATATATAAAATGGTCAGTATTTACGCTCATAATTAAATACAGAGAGCAAACATGAGCCTAGACTGAGGTAAGAGAATGGTATGAAGTGTGTTTCTTATATAAAGGGGTTTACAGGCAGTAGATTTGAAAAATGTTATATTGTGAAAGCAAAGGCAGATCTTCATTTGAAAGCCAGCCTTAATTAGATAAATCTGAATCAGAACTCCAGGGCTAAAAGTCTGTCCTAAAGACAAAACTGCAAGATCATGATGCATATCAAGGATGTCCTACACCCAAACCAGTTACAGGGAAGCAGGTAAGAAATCACTTTATTTCCTTGTTCATCTTCCCAGAGGCAAATCCCCACATTTAGGGAATAGCAGCACAGTGGAGTCCTCAGTGAGGCTTTCACTTCACCTTGTCTCATCCCATCCCGAGCTGCTGATCAGCTCAGGGGAAGTGACAGGGAGTTGTTGCTCAGCTCTCAATCTCTGCATGTCTCATGCAGGAAGAGTCTCCAGTCAGAGGGTTTTTTGACGGGCACATTACAAACCTTTGGGCTTTATGCACTTCATTTCCCAAGTCATCAAAGGTACTTATATTCAGTGAAAGACTCAGTGATCATCCCATTCTCTGGGGCTAATGAATTCAGCACATTGGTTGCTTTTGATGGCATTTTTCCATGTCACACTTTTGGGAATGAGATCAGCATCAGGCCTCAACATTCTTTTCCCTCCTCTACACTTACTCACAGCAGTAATTAACATGAAGCAGGCAAACGTTTTCTTGGCATCAGACTCACATTAAAAACATCAAGTGTGTGTCAGCCAGTCACTGCCTGCTCATGCACCCCAGGCTGTGGGGTGAAATGGTCTTTATCCAACAATTAATGTCATAAAAGAATATGATATACACAGTAAATTGCTTTGCTACAAAGCCTTTCTTTCACACTCACCCCTTTCTTTCATATCTTTACAAGGGTTATAAATTTGCATCACTCTTCTGTTCAAGCACACCAGCTCCACCAGAATCATTCAGATGAATCTACAGCCTTCTAAGGTAACAGCAGCATGTATCTAGGCAACAAAAAAGAATATAGTATTTTTCAGGAAGGAGGATTTTTCTAGATGATCTCATACAGATGCAGTGCTTTTTTGCCTTATAAGAAGGAAATGGTTCATTGGAGAAATGAATCTGTCATCCTGGCACCATCGAGCCATGTTGATGTATAGGCTTCCCTTGATTAGCTGTGACAGAAAATAACAATGCATTCTATACTGCTCCTATTTATTACTCCATATCTATTACATATTTCTGAGGTTTTTCTACAAAGACTAAAGCCACAAACGACTTTATGGCAGATTTCATTAACCATCACCCAGATTAAAATGGAATGCTTCAATAATTACCAAGTCAGCCGAAATAAATTGTATCTCAGTTCAGCTGAAACTGTGTCAGCTTAAAAAAAAAAAAAAANAATGGAAAAGGCATCCTGTTTTAAGAACAATCCATCATCTCTATATGTAGGGACAGAGCTGCTGTGGATGGTGTACACTGGTTTTTTGCTCGTGAAGGGATTTGGTCAAGTGCAAGCGGAAAAAGCGATGTGGTCCAGCAGAATCACGCCTTGGAGCCCGGGATGAGGGTGATGAGCCCGGCAGAAGGGGCCGGCAGAGGTGCCCGGGCAGCGTCTGTGCCCCGGGGCTGTCCGTGCCCTGCAGGAGCCCCGAGGGCCGGGCGGGACGCGCTGCTGTCCCTGCGGGGCCGTGCGGGAGCGCAGCTCCGTCTGCGGGACCGGCACCGGGGACCCATCCCCGTCCCCATTTCTCCACATTCCCGGCTCTCGGCTGGCCGGGTGTGTCTGCTGGTGCCGTCACGCCGAACCTGCGGTGTTTGCCGGGCTGGGCTGGCCCGGAGAGCTGCGGGAAGCAAAGAAATGCCAGCCCGGAGCGGCCCGGGGTGCGCCGGCTGTGCCAGCCCGGGCTCCGTGCGGGGCTCCTGTGGCGAGCGCTTTTCCTGGCCTGGACCTGCCTACGGCTGATCAGGGCCACTACATCACAGCCTTGGCAGTTCTCCTGCCTTGGCATCTTGTTTTATTTGTGTATTCCAGAGCCCGCTCTGTGGGCTGGCTTTCATTCCTCCCAGCTGGACCAAGGCATGGGCCGTGTCTCGCCCATTCTGGGATTGCACAGTGAGCCCCAGTTCCTTTGGAGCCAGGGAAAGACGCGAGCAGCTTTTAAGAGGCTGAAGCCCACAGGGCAGCAGAATGTCAGAGGAAGGTGCATTGGCTTCATAACACTCCCAGAGAAGTTCCTGCAGTTTTAAGGATTAGCAGAACATATTGCAAGGGCTAATCTAATATGATGCATTACCTGATGTGCACAGAATTTGCATCTCAACTACAGCGTTCATTTATTCACTTATAAAATGCAGAAAACTAGTTAATTGTATGACTTTGTAACTGCATAAGTACTTCTGTGCAGCCAAGTGCTTAAACTACAGATAAACTGAACCGTGTGCACCCAAATCACATATGCATTTAAAGGAAGGCAGATATGACTGAAATTAAAGTTGATACAGTGTCTACTTTCTGTTTGAAAAGAAATTCAATCCCTTGTTTTACTAGGAATGGCCCAATATTATCCTTACAAACAAAGGTAGATGTGACAAAACTTCATCACTTCTATGCTAAAAATATAATCTAGAGGATGACCTCAGTTAAAGGTCTCAAGTTTTCAGGATCAGACCCAAAATCTAAGTGGGAAGGGGAAGAATCGGTTTTTGGTTTTGTTTTTTTTTAAACACCTTCTGTTTCAGGCTCCTAGTCAATTTTGTCATTAGTAAGAAGCATTACTAAAGTAGAATTTGACAGGCTCTTTAAAATGTTGACTTAAGTTTCAAAAAACCCAGTGCATAAATGTGTTGTTATGAAAATAAGTCAGTAGAAATTTGAAGAGAAACAATTTGTGACTCAGTCCTAATTATTTTCTTTCTGCCTGAAAAGCAATTGTTCGGTTTTTGGTTTTGTTTTTTTTAAAGTTGGCTGCAGTGTTAGCGAAACCATTTTCTGATTTTCAGCAATAAAAGCTAGTTTTGTTGTATGAAAACTGCTAGGGACAAAGACTGGAATCTGTTGGCATTGATTGCTTTTCTCTGCAAGCATTTCAGATTATGTGGATGATTTACTTGTCACTTTGCAGGGGAAATAAAATGTTTTTTGCTGCTTAGATACCTTCCTAATCCTTAGGCAGAGCATGTGCCAGCTCTCCCATTAGCAAAGTGGAGCAGTCAACCACCAGGGACCCCAGGGTTAAGCGAGCTCCTGATGACCTCCTGAGGTTATTTCAGTGGAAGCCACGTGTGGCACATCTGATGGAAACCCCGATGGAACTGATTTGGGTAGAGTAGGGAAAAAACTGCTGTGATAAACCACCATCTCCAAGTTACACCATAATAACAGGGAGGAACAGCTCCAGAGGAGTTTGGCAGTGATGCCTCACCAGTGACTTGGGTCCTGCTCGGCTCAGCAGGGACACGGCCGTGCCCAAACCCTTTGGCCACTGCACTCAGAGCTGGCCAGTGGGCCAGAGCTCTTTGTCAACTCAGAGCACGGGGTTTGTGGGGACAGTGGCTGTCCTGATCCTCCTGCTGCGTGTCCCCACCTGCAGGGGGGCAGCAATGCCCTGCAGCAGCACAGGCACTCCAGGATGTGTCACAGCCCAGCCAGGGAGGGCACAGGGGCCAGGCTGGGCTGTGCCCCACACGGGAGGCTCCCCTGCAGGCAGGCAGCTTGGAGGGAAGGAGGAAAAGAAGGAGCTGTTTAGCAGAGGTGATGAGAGCTCACTTCTTCCCTGCCATGGGAAGGACAAAGCCTCCAGCAGAGGAGAAGCTCCGTGTGAGGGCAGTGGCAGCACAGGGAGCTGTGGCACATTTCTGCCATGTCTCTCTTCCCAAAAGTCCCTGGCAGCAGCTGCTCCTCGTTCCCAGGTCATATATTTCCAGATTTATTGGAAATTACCTTCTGGCCTGTTCTCTCCTCCTGTCCTGCTCTGGAAGCTGAGCTACAGCAGGATCCAGGGCCTCTCTTAGCTCCTGTTCAAGAACCTTGCTGTCTGAGGGGGGAAAAGGGTTGCAATGAGGTGCTGCAAGGCAACAGACTGAAGGGACAGGTGGCAAGAGACCCTGAGCAGTGGTAGAATGAAACTGAGAGCAGAGTTTCATCCATCCAAAGAACCAGGATGTTTTCATCACTGCAGACAGTGCTTAGATCCACAAAAGAAAAGGAATGGAGATAACCTGTGTGTGGCAGGATGCAAAAGCCCTTTAGAGGCAGGACATAAAATAATAAATGTATGAGTTGATAATAAGAGATCGGTAAAGAGGTGACAGAGTGTGACAGAATGTCTTCTGCAGCTACTGAAGTGTGTTGGACAAAATGAGAGCTCTCTGCTACTCATGCATTTTCCAAAAATGCCCTGAATTTTTAGCATTTTGTGGAATGAAAATGTTATGTGCTATTAAATGTTACTGGCAAATGGCTGTGAGAACAGTAAACCTAAAAACACCTCAACTTTCCCTAGTTTGATTCTCTTTGCTGTTACTTAGTAACATCAGAGAGATTTTACTACAAACGTCTTTTGCCTATGATCACTCTGCCACTTCTTCAGTCTGTATTTATGCCAAACAGTGCATTTGGTAAAGGAAGGGAAAGTTGTCCAGTTTTCTGCTTGATAGGCCAAAGGGAAATACTTTTAACAGATATAAAAAAAAATAAAAATTGTAAAACACAGAGTTTATAAATCAAAGCTCCAGAGAGAGATCATTATCAAAGCCCTCTACTGACGTAGACACATCACTCTTGAGCACGGCCAGAATACTGAAATAGCTTTTATTAATTAACATTTCCAGTGTGTGGCACACACTGCTCCACCCCACGGCCACAAGAAATAATGCCATGCAAGGGTGAGGCTCCTCCATGGACAGTTCAGCTGCATCTTTGGATACAAAGCTACTGAGCTGCTTCCCAGCCACTGCTGCACCTGAGGTATGCATTGCCTGCAGCAGGTGCAGATGCTGGGACACAGTGGGAGCAGTGGGGGGATCCTGCCCCCACCCCCAGGTGCTGCCCTGGTCTGTGGGCCCAAACACACTCCAGAGCAGGATATTGCAGGGACAGCACAGACAGCTGCCCTGGGAGCACACCGGGACTGGGGAATGCCACCCAGCTGCCCTGGGAGCACACCGGGAGTGGGGAATGCCACCCAGCTGCCCTGGGAGCACAC
>VYXD01005832.1:164225-174873 GCA_013397195.1 Hylia prasina
TGAAAAGTCAAACAGAAAAACGCCACGCAAATTTAAACTGGAGTGGCAGAGCGTAGCGATGACGTACTTTGTCTTCATAGACCCCTCTAAAAGGGGATTAAGGCAAGAATTAACTATTTTGATTTTTCTTCCCTTTTTATTGTTAGTTTCTAGTTATAATCTTTAATCCCTGTTGTTGGCGGGGCGAGGGGGGAGTTGGAGTTTTTGTTACTTTGTTTGTGGTGGTGTTTTGGTGAGATTTTTGTTGTCTTAAGGGGTTTTTAAAGGACTTTATAGTATTTAAGCTCTGGAGTCTGTTCTGACTTGCCCTGTTTTCTCTGCCGGTGGCACTGACGGCAGGTGAATGAACTGCGATTGGCGCTCCCGCTGCGGCTCCGGGACGGTGCTGGGCATCGCCGGGACCAGGTAACGCCAGGTGGGGGCTGGCACTCGTTCGGCACGGGGGCTGTGTCGGCTCTCGGAGTTGTATCGCCTCTCGTGTTTGTATTTGGCGCTCTGGAGGCGTTCGCTGCAGTTCACGCTCACAGTTCAGCCGCGCTCCGTGTCCCGAGTGCCCTCGCTGGGACCTTTGTCCCCTTCTCTGCCGAACAAAACCGCAGAGAGTGGCCGGGAGCCCGATCGGGGGTGGAAATGTCTCCTCCGAGCCCGATGGTCTTGCGCTGTGCCTTGTTTTGTAGCGTGGCGTTCCTCGTGTGCGGGGCAGAAGGTGAGCCCTGCGATCTGTTGTTTTGCAGCTGGGGAGGCCACTGCACCGAAGTTCCGATGATTTTTTCAAAGGCAGTAAATCTCATGCTCTGATACCAATCTGCAAAAATGCCTTCATGATGCAAAAATTAATGGCTTTGTGAGGTGAAACTGGTTTTGATATGATTTAATGAAAAGAAAGCTTTCTGTCTTTTTTAAAAGGTAGAAAGCAGCAATATTTCTCGAAACAAAATATTTTTAAGATCTTGTTGAATGATAAATTTAGGAAATGTTAATGATTTTGCCCTGAAATTTGCTCTTGCACAGTGACTAAACCCTGCCCTACCTGGCTCCAGGTGTCACTGGCAGGAGGGTTTGGCAGGGGGCGTCTGTCACTGCACCAAAACAAAATGAAAACTGGACAAAATTGAAAGGAATAAGCTGAAATGTTCTAAATTAAACAGTCAGTTAAAATAATTAATGTAAAAGTCACTGTGATAAGTATGAAGATGCAATTTTTTTTTTTTTTTCCCTTTTGTGTTCCTTAGGTCAGAGTGGTGCTGAGCCAGAAGTGACTATTGCACTTGGACGGCTCAAAGGAACACAAACAAATGTAAAGGGGACAGACAGGCTTGTAAATGTTTTCCTTGGAATTCCTTTTGCAAAAGCCCCTCTTGGATCCTTGAGGTTTTCTCCACCTGAACCACCTGAACCCTGGACTGGTCTGAGAGATGCAACTTCTCACCCACCACTGTGAGAGCTGTTCATTTGTAGATAGAACCTGCGCATGCTGGTCAGAGTTGTGTTTATTGGGGTGCAGAGGCCTGGTTTTGCTGGGGAGTTAATATTTGGTAGTGGATACTGCCAGTATACTGCAGTATTTCTAGTACAAGTGTGGAGATGTGCTTTTACAGGCTGCACCTCTCACGGATTAGATAACACAAAATTCAAGCACCCTGTGAGGATTCAGCCAGGGGCCAAAGAAGTGTGTTTTCTCTACCACTGTTACATTGATGCTGTTGCAGTTGTAGTACTAATAATTGTGCCTTTGTGTTTTTTGTGAAGTTGTCCTCAAGATCTGTCCATGTTGAAAATAGCTGAAAAAAACTTTAAAGAAAAGCACCTGGCATTCCAAACTTCTGAGGACTGTTTGTATCTCAGTGTTTACAGCCCTGCTGGCTCAAGCAAGAAGGACAAGTTACCTGTATGTAAACCATGAACAAACTTGTGTTTTTTATAAAGCTTGCAAGTAATGATTGCTCCTAAGACACTTAATTGCTTTTGAAAATGTGATGGTGCCCAAGCAAAAATAATATTAGCTTGTAAAATTCAGAGTCCACCAATCTGAAATTCGGCAGCCATCGTGCTTTGGTGATTTGGTGTTCTTCATTCTCTGATGTCATTTTCCTTTTTCAAGTGGAATCTGCAAGCCAATGCACAAAGGTGTGTCTCACCCTTTTGTTTCCAAGGTAATGGTATGGATCCATGGAGGCAATTTTATATTTGGTGGTGCTGCTCGGTATGATGGCTCTGCACTGTCAGCCTACGAGAATGTTGTGGTGGTAATAATTCAGTACAGACTGGGACTCCTTGGATTCTTCAAGTAAGAGCACGTATTTCACTTTTTACAAAGTATTTGCTGTCATGTTTAAAGCATGGGTAGTTTTGTTTGCTAAATCTGCTGAACTTCTATATCAGCTTCCCACCGTTACAGTGGTTTAAAGGTACATAATTCACTAAGATCAGGACTTCAGAACACAGAGAAATATCTGTAAATTCCATCTGCATGGTTGTGTGATTGCAGCCTGCTGTCAGAGGGCTATAAGTTGGGCTTATTTGGTGCTGGACAGGATGTTTGTTCTGGCCTCTGCGTCCATCCTCTGGTGTGTAAAGCAAAAACTCAGGTAGAGGCCAGGGATTCACTGTGCAGGGCTGAGCAGAGAGTAGAGTCAGGGGCTGAGGTGTGACCCTGAGGGGCTGTAGGTCACTCTGCACAGAGGGCAGATTGCTGAGATTGCCTTTGCTGTAGTGTCACTGTTCCTGAGGGGTGCCTCTGCTGCTTTCCTTCCAGCACTGGGGACGAGCACGCCCACGGGAACTGGGCGTACTTGGATCAAGTCGCGGCTCTTCGGTGGGTGCAAGGAAATATTGAGTTCTTTGGTGGAGACCCAGCATCTGTCACTCTCTTTGGGATATCTGCAGGATCTTGTGCTGTTTTTGCACATGTAGGTATAGATAAAAGTAAAAATCTTCAAAAGCTCAATTAATGTCACATCTCATACTTAATCTGATTTCTGACAGTAAGTTTAACGGCACATTGGGCTAAATCTGGAGATTTAGCAAATAAAGATGTGTAATTCCCAACTGAATCCAGGAGCTAACTAGACTATAACTAGCATAAAGTTGTGTGGTAAGGATGTTAATATAGAATACTTTTTGTTCTTCCCTTCTTGGCAGGTGTTATCTCCTTTATCTAAGGGTCTCTTTCATAAAGCAATATCAGAGAGTGGAATTATAATTCCCCCCAGTAAAAATTTACAGCTTTCAACAGATCTCGAGGTAAGCTCATTTCTTTGCATTTTAAAATCTTCATAGCATAAAATAGGATACTTCTATATAATTTGTTTAAAAAAGAAAAGGGGAAAATTTCATTGCATACTGTGCAATAAAGTTGATCCAGTGTATTGTTGCAGCACACCTGTTTAATTTCAGTCTGTTTGGTGTTAGAAATAGATTGTACAGCTGTATGATTATAACAGCTGTGGGCTGACAAAGGTATTTTCAGTCACACACATGCCAAGCTAGGAAAATGTCCATTTTCATACCCACTGTACTCTATACAGTAACTGTGGCATTTATTATGGAAAGTTTAACAAGAATCCAGAAGAAGAATCCAAATTTTTATTGACATACAGTCCTGTAGGGGAGTATGTGAAGTAAATTAATTAAATATAAAACAAAAGGAAACCACGTTAAATAAAATAATTCTCTATAAGTGCTTTTTAATATCTTTTCCTGTAATGGCAGATAGTAATAATGTAAATGTTTCTGAATTTTCTTTCCTTATTTGGTTTATGCTACAAGCCTGTATTGTCTCTACAGCGAAGTTTGAAAAACAGTGAATGGAAGTACAGCAAGAAAGAGAAGTACACCAGAATGATTTCACTTTGGGATCAAACTGTAGAATTTCTAAAATAAAACAAAGCACTCAAAGATCTATCAAGCTCACCTAAATCTGCCACTAAATCAAGCTATGAACAGCAGTGTTTATAATGATTTTATAACAGTGCTTGTCTTTGTTGATAATTTTCAGAAAATTGCCAGTATCTTCAAATGTGAGATGAGCAGTTCCCTCTCCCTGTTGGACTGCTTGAGGAAGCAGGAAGCAGAGCACATCATCCTAAACAGCAAGGTGGGTGAGACTTCATGGCAACAGAACTTTTTAATGGCTCACTTGCAAAACTTTAGCTCAGCCTCTGATCAGAGTTCATTGGTGGCCCATTCCAAAGTTGATTTTTTCTTATCTTTTGTCAAAATACTCCCAAGTGCTGAAATAATTTCACACGTAATTTCTTTCTGGAAGTTTCAGCAGTGTCACAGTGCCTGTGAAGTTGTGAGCAAGGTTTGAGCATCCCTGTGTTTCAGTGTCAGAGCAGCACAGGACCAGGTTATCACAGGATAACCCATTACATGCCTCTACACCCTGACCCAGCCAGGCCTGCATGTTATACTCTTGTGCCAAATTTAGGTCACAGTGGCTGTAGATACTTGAATTTCTCAAAGCCCTTTTTTTATACTTAGGACATTTAATGTGGACATCTTACATGATTTGAAGAAAAAATTGGAAATAACTATTAACAACTAATTTGATCTCTTTTTTTTTTTTTCCCTCTTACTTCAGGAAATCTCATTTGTACCCTTAGTTTTGGATGGAGTGTTTCTTCATAAGCCACCTGAAGAGATACTGGCTGGAAAAGAATTCAATGCAGTACCGTTCATGATAGGAGTAACCAACAATGAATTTGGCTGGAATATTAGATCAGTAATTTAATGTCTATTCATTATTTTTAATGTGTTTCTAATGTCTAAGTAATAGGACAAATCTTTGCATTGTTGGAAATACATACAAGGTAAATGTTGCTTGCATCATGGCAGTGACCCAGAGCCACTGGGTCACAAGAGGGTAGAGAGACTTCATCCTGCAAGTTAAACTACATGGATACATCCATTGGAATATCAATTTTGTACAGTGTTTTCTTATCCTAAAATTTTAATCCCTCCTCTAGGCAGAGGGAGGAAAAAGAATGCAACAATCAAGAACTTATTACTCAAAGACAAATAAAGCCAATCCTTTCCCCCACAAGGCTCAGTAGTCAGGGTTGATACATAAGTGTGCTTAAAAATGTGCCACTGATCACCTAGACCAGCTTTCCCTAGCTCTCATTACCACCTGCAGAAAGAGCTTTCATTTGAAAATCTCATTTGGCGCAGATGAGGGGACAATGCAGGTGTCCAACTCATTCTCCTTTCTCTTGGGAACACAATGGGTAACTCCAAAACATGAGCAGATGCTCTCAGTGCACAAAAACTAAAGGAGGTGGATTTTTGTCCTCTCTCTTTCTTGTCACTTTCTTTTAATTTCCTAAATATTCATGTTCCTTTCTGTAGTACAAAGCATTTGTTCTGAAACTATGAAGCAACTGTCGCTGGGAGCGTGCTGGTTGTAAGTCCCAAAAGAACAATGCAAAGTGAAATCTGCTTGAATTTACTTTGCAGACAGAAGAGTTGTTTTGTGTAATGCTGTAAAAGTGGAGGAACACTGCATTATCCTTATTTCAAAGGGCTCAAACAGTTGGACTGGAGACAGACTGCCAGTAACTTTTAAGATCTCCCCCAACAGAATGAAAATAAGCCTGTGAGACAGAAGCAGCTTTTTGCTGCCCTCATGTTTTCTAGTCTTAAAGTTTCCTCATGTTGATTTAAGGATAAACTATGTATTAGGAGTGGTTTATGTAGAAACCTTCACCAAGGCAACATTTACTGCAGTATATACAAGCTTTTCAAGACAGCTGCTGCATTGTGCTGCACATTTGCATATGATATGCTATTTCAAAAATAAAGAGCAGTAGTAAGAATTAATGGAATAATGCAGTTCCAATGTTTAAAATAATGGAGACATTGAATTGTGCTAATAACATTTTTTTTTCTCTGCACAGACATCAAAAATGACAGGTTTGAGGGAAATAGGAGATAGAAAATCAATTGCCTCGACAGTAGAGGTTTTTCTACCAATGATTGTAAGTACTGCTGCACTAATCGAACTTGAGAAGTGAATTTTCTTTTTCACATATGTAGCAGATTTGGGTCTCACTGCCTGAGTCATAGTGTTACTGAGGGCTGAGGTCATGTTATGCTTTGAGGAGAGTCCCAGCAAAGTTGACAGGACCAGGGTTTATGGAATTACACAGAAATAGAATTGAGTCAGGCCTGGGATTTGGGAAAATGCCATTCTCATTCTAGACCTCAACCAATACTTTTATCTTACATATTTGTGGGATTACTGTAATAGGATCCCTAATGTTGAGGGATGTTTTAAAGTAGTTACTTTGCACTCCTAGTTTTGAGGTGTATCTTTCAGCAGCAAATTCTAACCCTGAGAACTTATACCGTGTTTGGAGATCCCACTGGTCTTGTCCTCTTGTCAAATGGCCCATAAATCTCTCAAGGACTGAGAATTTACTTCTGTGATTCCCATCTCTCTTCTCCTGAAGAAAACAGAAGCTGAAGATATTGTCAGGAGAAATTGCTGGATCTACACTTATTCCTGTAGAGTTTTTCCCCATGTAAATCTGGTGCAAATTTGACCTAAGGTGGTTGGTTGGTTGGTATTTTTTGCCCACAAAAAGTATGAATAGGTTTTGTTTCCCATCAACGTGAGTGCTGTCCTGGACATTTGTGCTTTTGTAGAATCTTTGAAGTTTAAAAGATGGTAATTTTAGCTGTTAATTCAGACAGTGATTGTTTGTCTGTTTGTTTCTTTTCTCTCAGGATGTACCCTCAGATCTTCTGCCCATGATCATAGATGAATATCTGGGAGACACAGAGGATCCTGCAGAGCTACGGGATCGATTCCTGGACCTGCTGGGGGACATGGCAATTGTCATGCCAGCCATTAAAGCACTGAATTATCACAGGGGTAAGCTATTGAACAGCAGGGGGTCACTCAAACCTCTTACTGCAGGCTGGATCAAATGATGCAGACACATCGTGTCATATGTAGGCAACCTGTCTTGAGATTCCCACTGGGAGCATGAGGAATGATACAGGTCTGCAGAGTTGTGTGGATTCCCTTCTCTCTGTGTAAGTGTCTTGCACTGTGGTCGTAATCACAATATATTGAGAGTAGAGCATGATAACATGGGTAATGTTTGCTAACTGAAGTATGCAGGCTTAAAAATTAAAACATATCAAAGCAACCTTTGTCCTTTGGTTGCTTGGCTATTTGAGAAGTCAGCAGCTCTGTGGTCCATAAATTTTCTGGTGTTTAGATGTAGATAAGCCATGCCAAGATACTTAAAAGTGGAAATAATTTGTTATTTTGAGTGGTTCTTCCAGAGTTTTTGGGGGGGGGGCATTTTTTGTGTGTAAGTGCTGAGTTCTTGATATTGCAATGAAAGTACATATTTGAATATAACAATTAGAAATAAGCCCAGTATAAAGCTTTGTTTAAAGTAGTATTTTAAACAGCTGATGACAGCTGTAGTTTATGTATCTCTTCTGTGACTCTCTAATGTTATGTCTTGCAGAATCTGGAGCTCCTACCTACTTCTTTGAATTCCAGCACCGGCCCAGTGCCTACTGGGACAGCAAACCAGACTATGTGAAGGCTGACCACGGGGATGAAGTTGGCTTTGTCTTTGGGGGGCCATTCCTGGCTGGGGACATCCAGCTCCGCAGTAAGAACAGACACCATTCACTCATGAATTGCTCCTGTAATCCTGGCATTTTTCTAGTCAGTGTTCTATTCATTTTCATCAGAATAAAGTGCATATATTGGCAGTGAGACCAAGCCATGACCCTTTCTCCTGGCAGAATTGGTGTTACGCATTTAACCACCTTCTGCATCTTCTCTCCTTTACAGTTTGCTCATTCTGAAGCACAGTAAGTTCTATATTTTGCCAGCAATTCAGCAAATAGGATATTTGCTAGAAATTTCACTGTCATTATCCCAGCACTGTGCATGAATTTGGCAAATAGCTTTGGCTGAAAATGAAATTGAAGGAAAGGTCAATTAAACTTGCAGAGTGCTTGGGAAGCAGGAAATCCAGGATCTCTTCTTTTCCTGAGGAGTATAGGCCAGTGTCTCCTCCTTTCCAGGAAATCCCATGGGCTGTCAGGCTTCAGAGAGTGGAGCACTGCATTTCTTTTGCAGGAAGTGATTCCAGCTGCGTTCAGAGCAAGGCTTGGAATTTCAATGTTACATTTTCTGTGTTAGATCTGTTTTTGCCTTACAATTCAATTAATACTTGAGCATTTATTCAAATGGAACCTGTCCACTGAGGGAGGTTTAAGGGTATGCTCACAAAATTTCCATGGGATTCTGGAAGTTCCTTCTGGCAGAATTCCACATTGGTATATCCCCAGTGAATCTGCCAATCACTGAATAGTTAAGAAACTTGATTGCACTTCCTAAGGAACATTAATGTCACCCAGAATTTTTACAGCCTTCTGATAATTTTTAAAGTCTTCTGAGAATCTCTAAAGTTTTCTAACTTTCCTAAAGCTTTTTGAATGTTTACATGTTGAAGTGGAGTCTTTGAAAGACTTTGTAGGAAAAACAGTCTTTGTTTACATTCCTCTCTCAAGGAGAGACATTTGATGGATTTTTGTCTCTGCCAGTGTGGATGGAGAGGTGGCAACTTCTCCCTCCAATCCAGAGGCAATCCCTAGAAAACTATACAAACCCTAGTTGTAAATAAACTTTCTCTTTCCTGCCTTTGAAGCTCACTTTGTGTGCTGTGCCTTCATTCCATGTCCTGTTGTGACACATTATGAATCCAGAAATATCCTTTAGTTACAAATGCCTAAGACAGTAATACTCAGCATGGAGTATTTTCTTTCCCATGGAACAGATTAAGAACAGTTCTTATTTTGACAGAGACACAAAAATTCATCTTATTTTAAGTGAATTCTTTTTTTCTGCTTTTATTTTTCTCATTTGCACAGTAGTTCATAGTTTGGTCAAAGCTTACATAAGTGAAAGTAATTCCTTTTGCTGCATTGAACTTTGGAGCAATCCAGCTGTATTGTAAAGCCCTTTGTTAATCTGTTACCAGAGCCTTTTCCTTTTCCTCCTTTTTTTTTTTTTACTTACATACCCTTGGCACTAGAAGGCACTGAACAGTTTTTTTCCTCTTTGCCTGAATTTACCAAGGGCTTTAAGATACCAAATATTTTTCTCAATGTTTGGTGATGCATTTATAATTAAAAACACACAGGAACTGAAATAATTCTCACCTAGTGAGCTTATTTGTAATTGTATTTTAAAAAGTGCTCTTGAAGTGCTGAGAAATGGAGTGTCTCCATCTTGTGTGAGAATGAAGAAATCTTTGCCTAGTAATGCTCTGAAGAATAGGGAGAATGTCAGTCCCACAAAACTAGAATGGGATCCAGGAAACCCAGCCATGTGGCCCATTCCTGGAGTTGTACTGGGGTGCAGGACACATGGGGGGTTCCTGGAAGGTTACAGGCACATCACCTTATTTCCTTGTTCCCAAATTCCCTGATTTCTACAGTAGGGTAATTATGCTGAAGTCATTCATGAGGAGTGCTGAAATCCCTTGATGCTTGCTGTGTTACTGATGTTGTGCTGGTAGTGCCTCTGTTGCAATTACCAAATTGTTAGAACATATTCACACAGGGAAATGCTGCTGCTGTAGTAGCAATGTCTTGATTACAGCCACAGGGAGTAACTATTCTGTATTTTGTCTTTCAGGTGAAGTTACAGAGGAAGAGAAGAACCTCAGCAGAACTCTGATGAAATACTGGGCTAACTTTGCTCGAAATGGGTAAGAATTGTGAGGTTCATGACAGATACTGCTGCTTTACACTGACTCTGTGGGGAATTGGCTGGTTTACTGATTCAGTCTTGTGTGATTGAATTCCCCTGTGACTGAAAAGGGCACTCTTTCCTCTTGCTTACAGAAATCCTAATGGAGAGGGTCTGGTTGAATGGCCATCTTACAACCTGAATGAAGAATACTTACAGATAAATCTACAGCAAAAGAAAGACAGAAAGTTGAAAGAAAAAAAGGTAGAATTCTGGGAAAAAGTGACCCTTGAAAAGGCAAATAGCAAAAGCATCCAGAACAAGAAGTTTAAATTAGAGTTATAGTTTACAGTCTAAACATGCATATAAAATGCAAACTATTAGGATATTAAAAAACTATTTGAAGTATATTTGAGGATAAAATTGCATTTCCCTTCTTTTCACCTTTTCTTCACAGTTGCCGTACTTGGAATTATTCACTGTAATAATTCAAGTTATCCTCACTTGTTAAATACCAGATTTCCCCAATGCTCAGGTTTTTCTGTCACTCCCCCATAACTGAAGACAGAATGTAGCAACAGTTGTTTAATAAAGTGAAATCAATGAAGGCACAATTTGTGACTAAGACTCTCTTGATGCCAAGTTTTTTGGTGGAACATAAGTTTTGGTGTGGTGTAGACAGAGAAATCTAGTACAATCTACAGAAATCAGTCCTGTGTGGAAAGAAGGTGAAACTACAGAACGTTCTGCTTTGTCAGTTGGTTTTACAACTGGGACAGGATAGTTCTGACTGTCGTGATATTTAATCTGTAACAGTAGTGCTGGAATTAAGACTTCTCCCAAATGCTAGAAAAAGGAGAAAATTTCTCCAGTACGCTCAATTCTGTGCTTCTAAATTTAGTTGGAACTTCCCTA
>VYXD01005835.1:0-20131 GCA_013397195.1 Hylia prasina
GGGAAGGGAGGTTGTAGCACATGGTTCCAGAGGAGTTACGGATAACCAGAAGCTAGATTTTAAGTAGAGCTGAAACTTTGTTCTGGTATAAAGGTTATACCTGTTGTGACCTCAGATAGACACTATTAAAATTAATTCTTTAAAATAAGTCTGCTGATATGAGGAGATTCAGATGCTGAATATAATTTTTGATTTTTTTTTGTCCAATTGCTGTTCATACCTACACAACATGAAAATTTCATTTTGGTACTTTTCAACACTTTCTGCCATTGTTTTTTGTTTTGTTTTGTTTTGTTTTTAATTTCAGTATTACATAAATGGAAGATAAACCCAGAAGTCAGATGAGAAGATGTATGCAGGTCCCACTATTTCAGAAGACGTAAATGTTAATCTAGTATCACTTAAAGATATGTTTATTAATGGAATGTTGTTTCAAGAATTGTAGCAGTTCTCCCAAACATGCATTGACAACAAGAAGATGTGGTTTTTAGATCTTATGTTCCAGCCTTATGTTCTGCACTTTAGTAATGATTACTAAGCTAATGTGTGTCCAGTCCTCTGATTTCATCACAAAGGGGTCTAGTTAAGAGTGTTTTAATTATACAATTTCCAGTTCACTTTCTGATTATGTTCAGTGGGGATGACTTCAAGGAAAATCCTTTCAGAGGTTTGTTTAAGTAAGTGAAGTTGAGATTTTTAAATCTAAAGAACAGAAGAGCAATATATAAAAGAATGTTTCCTTGCTATCCCCAGCCTGTTCCTGCTTTATAAAGGTCACTTTCTGTAACATTGTATTTCTCAATTTAAGCTCAAAAATAATATTTTTTTGGTAACATAAATCAAGGTGCTCTTGAAGGTAAGAGATAATTGCAAGTTTGCTGTACTTCATTAAGCCAGTACTCTCATACTGTCACACAATTTAATAACTTTTTTCTATCCAGTTAGAGTATTTTCATGTTTGCTTTATTTCCTTGCTCCATTCCCAGGTTTTTCGTCACCCTGAGTATGAAGGCTTATCATTTTACACCAAACAATAATCATATAATTGCAACAATTTTATCTAGCTCTGTCATAATTTCTTAAATTTTTTGTATATTAGTATGACAGTGATATGTGTCAGCAAAACACTCTATAAAATCTCGTAACCTAAAAATTATTGTGTAAGAATAATTAAAAAATTAGCTATTCTCTATTCTTCTTCCAGGCCAGGAGTGTAATGATCCTACCTATTTCCAGGTTACATATAAGCATTGCATCTTGGAAACATGCCCTTATTACACACCAGTTATATGCTTTTTGCAGCATGGCATACAACCAGGAAAAAAATTCCCTTGTAAATGATTCATATGATGATGATACGTGATCAAATATCCACACAATAATTATATAGTGGCACTAAATTAATATAAGAATTAGGTATCATTGAGCTATTACCGATTTTTAGATACTTGGTGCCTGAAAATCCTTCCCTTAAAGATTGACAAATTGTAGTGTATTTTCACAGTTCCTGAAATCTGTTTATTTCTTATATTATGTGATTGATGAAAGCAGTACTGAAAAACAAAAATAATGCAACCAACCCAAAAAACCTAAAAACAAACCCCTTCCAAAAAAAAAACAAAAAAACAAGGAGAAGAAAGAGGAGAAGGGATATTTGTGGGGGAATATTATTGAATTACTTGAATTACTATAGGTGTGATTCCATTTCCAGATGAAAATACATGAAACCTAGAAAGTTTCCCCAGAGAGGCCTGTGGTCAGACACTGTTAATGTAAACCATCATTGATTCAGCAATATTCTTAGAGCGAAGCTGACAATTGATTTTCAGCTATCTGTATATGACTCACCATAAGCAAATGGCTCAATGTGATGAGGAGGAAAGGAAATGTGGCATCTCAACTGTGCCATGAGTGGAGGAGGCAGCTTGTGCAGCACCTGAGCCAGAACTGGAGAATCCATTTATCTAAATACAGCTCTGAGCCCTCTTCATCTTCCCATGCCAGGAAAACCCTGGCAGCAAGACTGCCTCCTTGCTTTGTTCTCTGTGGTGTCAGAGGGGCAGCTGTGCCATGTGGCTCTCGAGACGGTGATTGCAGTCTCCATGTGGGCTCTGACTGCTGCTCTATGAAAGATTAACAGCTCCAAGATCTGTGTCTGATACATAAATTATTCACGGAACGATGTCACATGGAGGTACGAGTAAACCCATCTTACAGTGTTGACTTCAGTTCCTTCTTCTTTTACAAGGGGACTGCTGATGGTTACACAGTGAGAGAGGGGGAAGGATTAGCACGTGATCATCTTTCCTCTCCATTAGGTTGATGTACTTTGGCTTCACTGTACAGCGCACAGCATGGTGGAACAGAGTCTCCTACGGAAACAGCACAGCCTATGGTTCTGCTACGGTTAGACACACTCAGATAAATTTTCGTAATTTGCTTACTGCCTTGGAGTTTGCTGAAAAGGTGTTTCAGATACAGCAGTGATAATTAAACAAGAAATTCTGTTTCACTCATGAAATGACCCAAATTGAAACCTTTTAAACTGGTAAATTCAAAATTAAGCTGATACTTTATCTAGGGTGTATCATGAAATAAGATGAACTGGAATGCATGAAAGGCAGAAAGTCAGTATCGATTTCTGTATTTCTAATTTATTAAATTTTGTCATGCGGCAATGATTTTTACATTTCTATATTTAATTCTTCAATTTCCATTTTAAACAAATGAATCACAGTCTATGGAAGATTATAAACTTCAGCCTACACATGTCAGGACGGCCTCAAGGCAATTTCTGGTGTTTCTTCTTTGTTTTATGTGGTTCTTATTTTGCCCATTCGTAACAATACTTTAAAAATCTTATTCTTCCAAGAACTTACTGTTTTCAGCATGGTTTATTCATAATTGATGTGTGACTTTTTTCAGAACAGAAACAAAATTAATGTATATAGTGCAAATTCAGAATGTCTCAAAGCAAGTTTTGAAAGACAGCTCTTGATTTGTCATGTCTCTTGAATTTTTACACACCTGTTAATAGGACTTCATAGTAGTTTTATGCTTCTTTCTTCTCTATTTTCCTGTTCAAAATCAATCATAGGGATTTCCATAATGAACAGAGCTCTTTCTAAGTGCTAAAGAATATACTGATAACGATTTCTCTTGTACCCACAATAAGAGAAAAAAAGAATTGAAAAATTTAATCTTCAGTTATAAAAGGGTTACAGCTAAAGATTCCTTCCTGAATTCAGATCCACTGGACGAAAAACTATTAACATTATTTTACTCTTAGGAGAGGTCACCTCAGAAAATTTAAGTCTTGGGGATTTAACTAAAGAACCCAAGCTAACAACTCTTGCATCATTCAATCATATATAATCTCTACTTAACAGAAATTTAGGGATCATGACTTCAAAGCTATTTTTTGTGATCACAAACAGCTAACCAAAAATCTTACCAAACTGGGGCTTAAACAGGACTGATAAACATAGGATTTTTTTTGTTTGTTTTTACCCCTGCCTCCTGGAAAAGCAATGGAAGATTTTTTTTCTCAGCTTGGGATACTTAGGATGAGCCTTTCTGTTTCAAAGGGAAGGCTGAGCATGTGAGCAGATTGTATTTGGTGCCATTTTCATGCAAAGCCCCTGAATATTGGAGGTTGCTCAAGTGTTTTCTAAAATGCTATTCCATGATTCAAAGCCCAGCAGATTTGTATCCATAGCTGATGGTTATGGAAAGAAACAAAACCAAAAGAACCAAAATGTCAAACCAAATGATTTTTGTGTATGTTCCCTTGCCAGGAAGCTGTTTCTGCTCTTTCATCTCCAGCACTTACGGTCATTTGGATATGGAAAAGTTAGCCCTGAATTAAGCAAGGAATTTTCAAACTACAAAATGTATTCCTGTTAATCATAAACTAGGTGGAATTCCCTGCTGTTCTGTGAAACCCAATGTGATCACCAGTAATCCCTCAGGCTCGCTCTGCTCTTTGGGTGATAAAAACCAGGAGTGATTTGGCTTCCTGCTGACTATTTTGCTGTTTTATTTGCTGATTCAAGGGGTTGTATGCTCCCTGTTTTCAAAATTAATTGTTGCTTTCCATAGTTCTTGATGGGGAAAAGCCTCTTCTATGAATAGTCTCTGCAGCCCTGAAAGCTTTCAGCATTGTCAAACATTGCAGGACTTTTGTTTAATATAGGAATCTTCCACACAGGTTTCTTATTCAGGAAATACATAGACACTGCTGAAAATACATCTGCAAATGATGTTGGGATGATTGATTTTGTCTTGTCATTATTTTTAATTTAGTATTTACACCTTGCTAAAAAGAACAAGCAATGCATTTGTGTGAATTCCGTTCATTATGTAGCAAAAAGAAAGATTTTTTTTCCTACTTGTCACAAGGTTATATTTCTGCAAAGTAACGATGTTATGGTGGTCTTTGTAAAGGGTGGCAGTTTAATATTTGTTTCAAATTGAAATTAAGGTTTTATTTAGAATTGTCATGATCACTGGTCATGATAATTTTGGACTAAAAACTGATTACCAATGATGATGTATTACTCCTCAATACAAGAGGTATTCTATGGTAGATTTCCATGGCTTATCAAGGTCTTTTAATCAGGTAGAAGATCTCCTCTCACACAACAAGCTGCAGGCAAATATTTTCTGCTAGTTTCAGCAGAAAATTTCCATCAAGTGAGAGATCATTGAAGGGTGGCAAGGAAGGATTTGGTGGATCACTTTTTACAGAAAGGTACACATAAGTGATCTTGAATTATCAGGCTCATGTAAAAAGGTGCCTGTTGTGTTTCCAACCCAGAGCAAATTTCGTTTTCACAGAAATGTCAATTATATTATTAATCATCCTTTTTAGGCAAATGGTGTTCATGATGAATAAATGTGTTCAGAGGAAACATGTGGTAACTAGTTTTTAAATTATTAGCCAGCTTTATTAACTGGCAAAAAAAATGAGAAAGGAATTGTGAATGATTTTATAATTTCTAAGTAGCAAGATGTGTTTTGCTTTTCTCAAGCATTTTAATTTTTTAGGAACCTTGATCCTCATTCAGGCAGTTGGAATACTTCCAGACATTGGTTGCAGAAACATAGATTCTTAAAAAGATAAAATAATCTATAAGACAGAAAATAAAATTCAATTTTGTTATTTGTTTCTTCCTCACATTCCAGTTCTGTATTGTTTTCATCATTGCTTAGCTTTCTTAGCATCGACATCAGTCTTTGTTTTGGCTAAAGAAGTAAATAAGTATTCTATCAATTTCTATTCATTTTAAACTTTGGGCTAGACAAACCCACAAAAGGACTCTCTGAACTACAGGACTCTCTGAACTTGCCATCTCTTCAGAGCAGCGAGAGCTTTCATTGTTTAATATTGATTTTTTTTCATGTTTGCTTGTGAGTACTTTGCTTGTGAAATAAACAGCTTTTTCCACTTTTCTCCAAGGAGATTATCTCCAAAACCGGTTTGAGAGGGGCTGCTGGAACCGGCTTTTTAGAGGACACACCTTTTGGGAAGTTTCCTCCCAAATTGTGTTTCAAACCAGGATAAATAGTTAAATAAATTGTAATTTTATGTATCAATTTATCCTATATCATGAAAAAACCCAAACCAAACCATTCAGCAGAACAGTGAAAGTAACTATATTCTTTTAACTGTTGTTTGTCTTTCATATTTTATTGCTTTGTTATTTCCATGATGGTTATTCATAGATAGGCTGTGTGTTGTTGGATAGGATCAGCAGTCTGCATTATCTGATGAGCACCTTGCTGTTAGCCTTGGCAGCACTATTCTTGCATGAGCAGACATTTAATGGAACATGGAAGAGTTTCAGGAGGATGAGCCAGGTCATCTCCACCCCAGTACCCAGCTTGTTTGTAGAAGGCAAAAGGTTTTAAATCCTCTCAGAGAACAGAATTGAACTGTGATTTCCAAATAACTTCTAAATGCTTTGACTGTAAAAATGCTTGATTAAAAAGGAAATGTTTGTATGTGTAACTGACCATCTTTGGAATAAAAATCACTTGTGCCTCTGCCAGGTGCAGCAAATTCCAGCTCTGAACCATAAGTTTAAGAAGGTTTCTCTGTATAACCATGCTAGAGAGGTATTCAATTTAAAGAATCACCTATCCTGGTGTATTGGGTTCAGCAACTCTGTTCATTCTTGTTAATACTCTTTTGAGGTGACCAACTCTGCTAATAAGTAAGAAACCTAAGGTTAATTTAAGGATGTGAATATTTTACAGGGGTCAGGTTCATATAAGGAATGTTGTTTTGATGGTTCTACCTCTCCTCTCTCTTTGATTTTTAACACTACTCGAATATTTAAGAAAATCTTTCTCCAGACTCCAGTCATCTTATGTTTTTCTCTTCTTCTTTGAGGGCATAAAACTGGTCTACTAGAATATTATATGCTTCATATTTTTGTTTTCTTTCTGTGATTTAATGTGACAAAAAATATAATAATTTATCCCTAGTTATCAATAATGTTCTTTTCATAAGAAAAATATAATTTGTAGTCTAACATTTATACTCTGTTCAGATCAATAATGAGCACAAAGAGTAGAAAAGAAGGAGGATTAACACATTGGGTTAAAAAGCCCTTTGGGGGAAGTCTAAACACTCTTTATATGAGCTCTAATTTCATATATTTATTGACTTCAAAAATATGATGTACTTACACAGTGCTAACAACAACTAAATCCTGTCAGCACACCTGCAAGACTGCTACAGAATAGTCCTATGTTCTTTGTATTAGATGGTCCTTTTTCTTTGCAACAGATCTCAGGTTCCATTTTAACATTATGGTTATAATTGTTAATAAAAGGGAAAGGAGAATAGGGGTATCCCAGTCCATGACTGCATAATAATGATGCCATGATTGAATTAGGCTTGGGTCAACATTTAAAAAAAAAACCAAACAAGATTATATCAGGAAAAAGAAACCCAAACAAAAATAGATTGTTTCACCATTGGCCTGATTAAGTGATGTCATTCTAGATATTTAACACTTCTACTTTTTAATTTGGTAATGGAAAAATTCAGCAGCCTGTGGCATACATGAGACCAAACTTTACCGTCTCAATGATCGTCTCTGAACAGCTTGGGAACCTATATGGATGAATAATTTTCTTGGGGTCTGATTTACTCTACCATTTTTTTTCTGAAAAACATTTCTTAAAACATTGAATAAAATATGAACTTGTCTGATGCCAAATTTCTTGAAACCAGTCATTAAGATTTATTATTTCCATTATGAATACTGTCCATTATAAAAGAAGAAAAACATGACTGTAAGGCAAGCATATATTTTCTGTCATAGCACAGCAGTTTGTCTTCAATGACTGATGTTGTTTGCTGTTTGGAAAAGTAATAACAGAGAATCAGCAAGTAAGAATTGTATTTTTAGCAGAAACTCATTGTTTACATTATTTTCATTCTTCAATAAAGTGAATGCTTATTATTGTCAATAGTGACAACCAAAAGCCACCTGACCTCTTCTGGTAGCTTAATAAAGCTACAAACATTGGTGAAATAGATGTAATGTAGAAAGCATTTACAACAGGTCTCACCAAAATGTACACATCATGGCATATCTTATGAAATGAAACTTCCTTAATAAGATGCAATTGTCCTCCTTGAGTCCTGTGAGCAGTCTGGGCACCACAAGACAAAAAAGACATTAAGATATTAAAGAGTGTCCAAAGGAGGGCCATGAGGATGGTGAAGTGAGGAAGCCTGGTGAGGAGGTCGTTTGGCTCAGCCTGGAGCAGATTGATGAGAGACCTAAGCGAGGTCTTCAGCATCCTCATGAGGGGAAGCAGAGAGGCAGGTACAGATCTCTTCACTCTCCTGACCAGTGACAACACTCAAGGGAAAGGTATAAAGCTGAGTCAGGAGCGGTTTAGGTTGTATATTGGGAAAGTGATCTTCACTAAGAGGAGAGTCTGGCATGGAACAGGCTCCCCAGGAAAGCCATCACAGCACCAAGCCTGACAGAGTTCATTAAGTGTTTGGACAGTGCTCACAGGCACAGGTTGTATCCTGGGCATGGTCCTGTGTGGTGGCTTGTTTTTTCTGGTTCATCATGTTCTGTATTCGAAGTTCTATTTTGATTTTCCCCTGCTTGGGTTTTCCCCATTCCCTCCCACTTGTCATTTTTGTAAACCCTGCCCCTNGCAGGGCTAGCTGGAAACCAGCCACTGCTACAGTCCTGTGCAGGGTCAGGAGTTGTAATCAATGGCCCTGATGTTTCCCTTCCAATTCCGCATATGTTGTGAGTCTCTGATTCCTTTCTTAATGAGTGACATCTAATACCATAACCATTCTGGTTTTGTTTTGTGTTCAGAAAAGCCACTGCCCCCCCTTCCAGCTCTGGAATATTGAGATGGATGAAGTGTAGCCCAGGATCCTGTGGAGACTGGGGCCAGGGCCTGCTCTTCCTTCTGGCTGGGTTTTGGACACAGGTGCCATATGGCACGGTGGGTCTGACCTGGGGTCCTGGGGTCAGCTTTTCTTTCCCCTCTTGTTTTGTTTTCTTCTTTAGGCACTGTGACCAGGGCCTGCCAGCTTCCTTCTCTGCTCCTGTGCCACTTGGGAGCCCAGAGCCGGGGCATGCTGTGCCGGGAGCCGGGAGCATTCCCTGCTGGGCCGTTCCCTCTGCACGGCAGCCCAACCTCGGGACCGGCTGGAGCAATCCCCTCCCAGCCCCGCTCTGTTTTCTGCGCTGATTCAGGGGTTTTGTTATGCTTTAGCTTAGCATCCTGCATCTGCCAGGACTCCCCGCTACTTCGGGGTTAGTGCTACACTTTAATTTGCCGCCCCTGGGAGTCTGCTCGTCTCTGCTGTGCCAGCCTGATGCTCCAAGGCTACTGCCAGAGTGGCGCGGGGACCGGCTGCTCCCCGCAGTTTTGGAAAGGGAGCTGCTTCCTCTCCTTCCCTGAGCAGCCGTGACCATGTGGATTCCAACTATTTATCAATGAAAAACTGTGTGAATATTTCCAAGTAAGTTTTCTAAAATAATTTCATCTAATAGGGTCAAAGAATTACAAAAAATCACTTTCCACAGAATACAGTAGTGTGTTGTTACAATATATTTCAAAGCATAACTTGTATAATCTCCGTATCTATAACAAGGCTTAGATTAGTTTCTTCACTATAACACAGTCCTAGACAAGCTTTCCAAAACAAAAATCAAAGAGCATTTGAGAAGCAGAAGAAATAAATGTGTAATAAAGACCTAGTGTTCTGTACAGATAATGAATGAAACTCTGGGAGCATTTTTCGTCGTAGTTTTTCATAGTAAAGATGTCATTGTAATAAAAGTATGTTTTTAAATTAGTGACATTTTCAAATTGGTTTCAGATTTATGAGAAAGCTGTGCTGGTGGGAAATAATCCAAGAAAAAAAGCTCAAAAATGTTAATTAGAAAGTACAATTCTTGTTGTGTCTTGAGCTACCAAAAATATCTGCTAATTGCTACCAGTCATCTCCTTTCACTTCAAGCTGATCTAATTAATTTCAAAACACCCTTGAATTTCAGAGCCTGGATTTCTAGGTTTCAGAAATTTTTTTTGCACTTGAAGGCTTTAATAAAAACACAGATATCATCTGAATCAGGTAGATGCTTTTAAGTGGATTCCACTTTCGGTAGATCCATGGCAAATTTTCCTTCCCATATCCTTCTTTCTTAATACAAAATATTTTGATACACAACATAGCTAATGTAAACATTTGAGATAGCCGTATTGCATTTAGGAAATTTTAACTCATGCATAACATACACAGAGAAAATTTTGAAAGATGCGGCCTATTTATATACATTTTTTGTTAATCACTCACCTCCCATGAAGGTGAATTATTACAGAAATTAACTCTATATGAGATATATTTTGTATTTTGTGCATTCTGTGGTCCTTCTGAATGAAGTATTTCTGAATGAAATATTTTACCTTCATTTATATTTTGTGTTTAAGAATTACCATAGAACAGGATGCAAAACAGTTCCCCATACACTTTAAAAAAAACTAGAATAAGCATTTGGACACAGGGGTTTTGTTTAGAATTATGTTTAACATTAGAAAGTTCTATCTGTCAGTTGTTTGAGAAGCCTGTTTGGGTGGGGGATAAGAATTCTTAAACACAACTGTACATTAAACTCAGATGGAAGTGATATTAGGTGAAAGTCTGAAATTAGTTGTCTGCTGGTTGTTGGTTTTTTTTTTTTAATTACCTGCAGAAATTACAAGTGTGATGGTGGTGTTCAGCTTTTTCCCAGCTTGCTTTCCTGTGCAAAGACAGACTTTGGATCCCCATTTAAATATGGTTGAGAGATTGTTAACTTTAGACATCTGAATAGTCAAAGTGTTCAGTGAATAATCACAAAGTGTGCTTCCCTTCAAGTATCTGGCCAATGATCTCTCTTTTAGCCTGAAGCAATAACTGTCTGTGCATTTTAACAGTTCATTTGCTTTCACTACACTACTTGTTTCTTAGCACATTGGATTTTATGCTGTTTTGAAGAAAAACCCGTGTGATGGTTGAAATGAGCATTTGTATTGGATGTGGTGCAGTGGAAGAAATTCTGATACTGGCTGTGCACATTTTTACATGGATAAGCAGTGTCTATGGATGCCATCTCTAAAAGGATTTATTTATATCTCTTCTTCTGTAGAAATGATGGATGAAGGTGCCATATTTACCATATAATAATATTTTCCCAGGTATTGTTTTTTTACAAACACAAATACAGCCATAAAACAAATACTCTCTGTGGGCTCTCAGTATTAAATTAGAGAGAGAGTAAAGTTTACATAGCACTCTAAATGGTGACCAACTACAAGAATCATTTCCCAAATGGATAAAGAAAGGAAAAGAATTAAGCACACTAACTTCTAAGCAGTTCTTTGGCCCAAGGAATTCTGTTAGGATAGTGTATGTTATAGATGAACTCTGTTAATTCGTGCAGTTATAAAATATATTTTACAGAAACTAAGAAATAAAGCTGAAGCCTCAGTGGCAAGCAAGGGTTGCAACACACTCCGCCTGCTACCAGGAAACAGAGACTCGTTAACATATGAGTACACGGGCAGGACATCCAGTATCCACAAATGGTTACACCTGGCTACAGAGAAACTGCACTCCATTAGCATGGAAAGAGCTGTGGCTAGGAGGAGAAATGGCCCGTTTGCACTACACCTGGGCAGATCCACCCCGAGACCAGGTTCCAGTAAATTCAATCAAGCATCTGATCACTTCCCAAAACAGCTTTGTCCAACAGAATAAAGAACAGAATAAAGGACAGAATAAAGAATAAAGAACTCATCGCTATACATCCTCCACCCAGGAAAAGACATTGTCCGCCTCTGAGCAGAGAAAGGAAACCACCATGAATACCATTAATCTGAAAGGAAGGGAAAAATCTCTGCCCTGGGCCAGAAAAAGAGTATAAAAACAGACTGAACTGAGCACACCTCGTGAACTCAGGGGGACATGCTGCCAGTGAGAGGGAGAGTCCGGAGTTCACCTGGTGCCGATTTCCTGGGCTCGACACTGTAATTCTTAACGGGGAAATTGATGAATATCTCAGTCATTCAATAAAATCAATCATTATAATTATTAAATTTTGTTTAATTGGTTTTCATTTATAACAGTGTAGAATTCATAAGAGGCCTACAAAGTTTTGCAATCAGCTTCTGCTGCAAAACATCAGTCTGTACAAGATTAGTATAAGTGTAAACTGAAATGTGTGCTGCAGCCTCAAGAGGCAGTGTAGCTGGGGATTATAAACTTGCTTCCATTCAGTTTAAATACAGTACAGTGAAATTACCTTATTTCAAATGCTTTTTGCTATTGAAGTTTTTCGGAATGTATTCCTTTATTTCTCTCAGTGTAGTGGTGAACTTTTTTTATGGAAAAATTCTGATCCAAAGGAAGTTGAACCCCTTTCAGCATTGAAACAGGGCAAAATAGACAAGACAGAAAAAAAGACAAGTATATTTCCTTACTTTAACATGACATTCTTTTCTCTTCAGGTTAGGTCTTAAAAAAAAAAAAAAAGAAAAAAAGATTGACTTTTTTTTTAACCTGTGTCATTACAATATTACCAGCAAATGTGTATTTGTAAACTCTTGTATATCTTCTTTAATTGAGTAAAATTGCCTAGCATAATATTTGATTTCTAAGAAGGAAAAAAGAGGGAGGGGAAAAGGATGAGAGAAAATAATTGTCCCCTGGAAAATTTTTCTGAATACTCTATTTTCTTATTTGCTCTCTGAGATGCTCTTAAGGATTGTAACGCTCTTTAGGACATACCAGGTTTTGCTCTCCCTTTTTCAAAGGTGCTAAATTTACCAATATCTTTTATTGATGGCAAACACAAGTGCCTCACTACACCAAACTTATTTTTCTTCCTCCTTTAATTGCAAATATCATGTTCTCTGTTCTCAGATATCTTACATGTGCAATACAACCACATGCTGTTGTATAATATTGTTCAAGTTGACAGAAATCTGAAAATGTACCAAAACCATCCAGAAGTTATTTTTGTCTGGATGATAGCAGGTTGCAATGCTTGTGCTTATTGTCTTAAATGTGTTTTTTAATGGGAAACAAATTGCGAAACAAATGTAATGGGTATCAACACAAAGCAACACACAATTTTGAAAATCGGACTTTATCTGAAGGATGCAGAGATTGACTGGAGCTGAAGAGTGCTGTACCAGGTGCTGATCTGCTAAAAGTTTAATTTACTATTTTATCCCAGAAATTCATTAACTCCTACTTTATAAGTTCAAGATAATTCTTAAACTAAACAGCAATAGTGCTGTTCATTATTTTTTTATTTTATTATTTTGGTAATTTTTCGGCTTCTAAGAATGTATTACCATGCTCTTTTTCAAAATAACTCACATCACTTCTTTTCTTGTTTCCAAGGCATTCTTTAAACGACTGCTGGATGAGAGATGGTCACCATATGTCTCTTCATATCTACAACATGCGTCTAAATATTACCAGTGCCACCTTTGCTTTTCAGGACAATTTGGAAAGTAGAACTTAAAAATGGTAAGGGATATATGAGGAAAATTTAAAGTCCCTTTGGCAGTGGAACCTGACCTTCTGGACTGTAGGGATATTAGCCATTCCAGATCTTTAAGGAATATTTAAGTCTTAGACATTTTAAATTTTTATTTAAATCACAGTGACTGTAATACAGTATGGATGGATTTCCAGTTTCCTTCAGCTGATAGCAAAACTCCATCTATATTATTTTTTTCATACATATTTGAGCTATTCCCCTGTTGTGCCCCATACTATTTTTCTGTTCCAGTGTTGCATTAGTTTTTCATGTCCTTCATTTACATTCATGGCTGAGGTATTAATGTGGACTTGAAACACAGAGTAAGTCTTCAACTCTCTAGCTCCCCTAAGTGGTCTTTTCTTATTTTCTGTTTTATTCCCTGATTGTGTCACTAAAACCCTGAGTCAATTTTAGACTGTACTGTATGCTCAGACATTGAACTCACAGGTTTAAAGAATTAATAAAGAGTAATGAAGACCACAAAGGTAACTGGGATCACAAATCAAGAGAGTGATAAGAGAGAGAGAGATTAGTTGGTCTAATCTCAAGTAAGATGAGCACTTAGTATATGCTTATCATGACTATCTAGATTTTGAATATGATAAAGCAAATAAAATCTTTATGCTTGTGGTAAGCATGGTAGCCAAGGGGAAGGGAATTTTAAGTGATGATAATTTAGATATGAATTGTTAAAGGAAATTTTTTTAAAAAAATCTCAATGCTTGGCTTTATACAAACTAAATCATATGCTACAAACCATTAAGTAGTAAGGTACATTAAGTTATTAAATTGTATTTCAGATATAAAGTGATTAAATATGTGTCATTGTCATAATCCCTGTTTATTGAAATCTTTGTAATAAATAGGCTCTTTTAATCAATGCTAGAAGACTTAACCTTAAGACATTTGTTCCCACTCTCTAGTCTTCTGTCACCTGTGCTTTCTGACATGGGAAGAGTTCTTGACAAAATAATAAATTTAATATTATCAATTAATCTCTGATAACTGTGCAATAAATTGCAAACATTGTGAAGAGACAGCCTACATCCAAACAGAATGAAATTAATTTTACCCAAGGAACCAAATGTTGTACCAGAAATTCTGTGAGTAAAAGCACTCAACCGTGAGGTAGCAGAAAACACTTACTCAAGATAAGTAAAGGGAAAAAAAAAAAGACATTTTGTAATCAGTAACATTACTTACCAAAGCACTCCTCCTCCATTCGCTTAGTCCTAACTCCTAAGGGAAACCAACAAATTACCTTTAGAAGTTGACTCTGGAGTCATAAGTCTAAAAAAGATTAGCAAATTACAAATCACAGACTCAGCAGACATATTAGTTTTCTGACATTCAACAAATTTCTGGAATCACACTTAACATCCAACTAAGCTGACAAAGATCTAAAATCAATATTTAGCTTTTTCTTTCTGTCCAAGAGGGTTAATGACTTAATCATCTCCCCGTCTCCTAACAGTCTTTTCTATTCTTTTGATTCAGATTGTTATTTTAGCTCCAGCTGGTTAATTGACTTAAGTAGTAAATTAATGCCAATGAAAAGTTCTGATGTCTCTTGGTGCTGTTCTACATTTGTGTCAGAATTTTGAGAGAAAAATAAGAGGCAGTAGAAAAGCTAGAGTCAAGAATATAGATGTCTCATTGTCATGAAAATGAAAATTTTACATTATTTTCATTTTAATTCCAATATAAAAGTGATATTTACTTTCTAGAAACTCTGATAATTTAAATTTCATGAATTGCATATATCAGAAATTGCTCTGTTTATTGCAAAAGATTTGGAACTAGATGACTACAATGAAGATATTTTAAAAGCTACAATTTTGTGCAAAACAGCTAAAGTGTCTTCACATTTCTATGTGAACATCGACTACAAAATTGATCCTTACAAACACATTTGAAAATATATTCAGCGTATTCCTCTCAAATTAAGTTTTCACTTAATTCATCATTACTTCTTTAGTGAGTATTTTTAGTCTTGGTTAAAATGCTTGTCATAAATTTCTGTAAGCAAAATTGCCATATTAGAACCTTACACAGTAAAATCCAGTATAATTACTATGGCAATGCTTTCACTAGTCTTGTAAATTGTCTGAAGCTGGCAGAGCTTAATGAGACATTCCAGTGTGATAGATAGATTAGTGTGAAAATTAATTTGTGTTAACCCACCTTACATGGAAGAAGTATGAGTGTAAAAAAATGTAAGTAGATATTACTGATTTCAAAGTATAACATCATTGTTAAATACTCATCCTTAGGGACATATTTTATGAGTTGTGGGGCTACCTAACCATGTGACTGCTTTATCTGTAATGGATTATATACATCAAATCTTCCTACATATATTTTTTTAAAAATTTAATTTCATATTTTTCAAGAAAATACTTTTAGCTTTCCAACCCTGCAATCTGTCTTGTAGCATTTTTTAAGCCTCTGCCTTCAAGATTAGATGAAGATTGTGCAGTTTTTGTTGTGTGCAAATCTAATATAGCCTAAGATTTTTCAAATATGGAATCATCAGTTTCACTAGAATCTCAGAAAACAGCTAAAATAAACTAAATTGTACTAACACCCTCCAAAGCTGCAAAGTAAAGACTTCCCTTTAACAGGCAGTTAACAGGATTAAGATAAATTTTTAATATGGCCATCTCAAGGAAATAAATACACTTAGCAGCATCTGAACAGGTCTGGAGCTTATGTTCCTTTTTCTGAATTAAATACATTTGCAATTAATAAAAGCAGAAAATCTTTTGAAAATTTTGTCAGATTAACTGTGGAATTTGCCCACTGATGTTAGATTTAGGTCTATTTCAATACACCTAAATTGATACAGACCTACAATTGATACGGACATTAAGAATGTTGTATTAAAAAGGCTATATACCTTTTCTAATTCTTAAAATAACAAAATGGCAAAGTTTTCCCCAAAAAAATTCATTTGGATAGCACTTGCAGATGTTATTTTTGAAAGGGATACAAGGTTGCAGAGAAAGTATGTGGAAACTTCAAACGTTTTTTCACCACAGTAGGAATTCATAGGTTGAAGTGGGATTTTAGAAATATGGATTTTTTGAGACTGATGTCATTACTTTATCATTATCTCAATATCTCTGGAATAGGAAGCAAAAACTAGCCAATACAAGAAAAATTAGCAGATGAAAACTAACAAAGGAAAGCATTAAACTAAATCTGCAAGAATGGAGAATCACTACATGGAGAAAAATGAAACATTTTACAAAATGTTTGAGAAGAAATTATTCTCCTAAGGAAATATGTGTTACTATGTTGATGAATTGCTTATCAATTCGCAGGGACTCAAGGACAACTAAAAAATAATCCTTTTTGTTAATTTGACAAAAAAAAGAAACCCTTTCATTACTATGGTAGAGAAGTAAACAAGCTTTTTGCCTTAAAAAACTAAGAGTTAAAAGAATGTCAACTTTTGGGAAAAAAACAAACAACAACAACAACAAAAACAAACAAACAAACAAACAAAAAAAAAAACACAAAACCCCCCCAAACCTTGCTATGGAAAAACTATACAGTTGTGAAAGCCAAATGCACCTGTAATGGTGAGGTACTGTTGTAAGGGTTGGAAGATTTAAGGCAAATGAAACTAATTTTTTACAATTTTGTTTCTGTATGATTGCCTTTGGAAGGAAAGCCTCCAGAATTGTAAAAGAGAAATGTAGACTGTGAAGAGAATCCCATAGAAATGTGATAGGAAAAGCTCTCATTACCATGTCATCTGCTATTTTGAAGTCTACTCATAGATGTATTTTTGGAGATATATCCTTGCTTTTCTATATAATCTAACATGGGATTGCTGGTTGTAGACTTCAGGTGGTAGCATGGAGTAAGTGAGCACATGGAGGGGATGACAAAATTTAGGTACAGAAGCAGCAAAACAAATTACCCAGCTAACTAAAAGGCATCATTTAGTAGCATTTTTCTTCTTAGGTGTCATAATATGCACTCTTCTAAGGGATATGGATGAACAGAAATTTTTTAGCTTAGCTTAGCTAGCAAAGTTGATGTGTATGAAAGAATTGTAACTAACATAAATAACACACCTTATCCTTAACAACATAATTCTATCTTCAGCAATTTATAAAAAAGCCTGGTATAGCAAAGAATGACAAT
Organism: Hylia prasina; assembly: GCA_013397195.1. NCBI lineage: Eukaryota > Metazoa > Chordata > Aves > Passeriformes > Sylviidae > Hylia > Hylia prasina. Next base: position 17,253 of record VYXD01005835.1, read on the forward strand.
TCTCTCTGTGAGTGTGGAATCCAGTATCACTTTTCTTGCAATCTTGTCACAAGACAAATGCTTACACAGATGATTTGTTAAATTGACCAAGTCAGAGAGCAGTAAGCTTTGAAGAAAAATCATCTTGGAAAGTTTATTATGTTTGGTTTGAAATAATAAGCCAAATGAACCTCTGGACAGAGAAAGACTGAACACCATTGCTGGCTGCTTCTCTGAAGGGAAATGGACACATTTTCCCAGAAATTTGTCAGGAACAGACAGGGAAGTGTTTGCAGGCATTAGCAACAGCTATATTATCTTGGCGTTCTGCAGCTGGACATCAAATAAAATTGGCAGAGCTAGAGAATTGTAGTGGATAAAGTGAGGCATTTGTACCAGAGCTGTCTGAAGATGTGACAACTGAAGATTTCTATGTCAAGCACATCTAGATATTTCTAAAGACCTCTAAACAAGCTTATCTAAAGTATACAATTTAAAATGCATTATTAATAATAGAAAAGATAATAAAAATAAGCTCTTTGTTAAACATTGATAAAATCTATGGAATATACCTTGACCAGCATCATTCAATTTAGCAAATCTTAAAGTTGAAAGTAAATCAAAGTAAGTGAACTGAAGAAAAAATATTTAATATTATTCATGAAAAGGTAAAGATCAGGGCAGGTGCTAACAGGAGATAGACAAAAACCAGGAAGAGTACTAGCTGATAGGTTTTTTTATCACTGTGAGAAGAGCCCAAATCTTCACTACAGTATGAGGAACAGGAAAATATACATTGTTATAATAGAAATGCATATTTTCCTGCTCCTCCTGTTCTGTACATTTTGACTGACTATGAGTTGGCAGAGATGTGGTTCTCAGGTTACAGATTATATAGGTACTCTACCTGTGATGTACAGTATTTCCTGGTCTTTATGGAAAGCAACTGCTTCTGTTCATCTCCAATAAGTTCAAACAAAATTTTTGGCTGTGCAAGAATATCATTCTTCATATATCGCAGTAACATTTAAGATTCTAACAGATCACACCTAGGTAAATGATACACTGATCAGGTGACTAACTGGATGTCCCAAAACTAACATACAGCCTGGCAGTTATCATAACTAGCAGCAGAAATATATGAATTATATTAATTTTAAATAGAAATTATTTCTCAAATTACTTTAGGGGGATCTGATATCTTATTTATAAAATGGAAAAAAAAATCCTTCATTTTTCAATCTACATCTAGATATTCATAAAAGGAAAAAAAAAAAAAAAACAAAAAAAACCCAAAACCTTACATTCCAAAGAATTTTGCATGATATTTAGAAAATTAGTCTGTATATTGTTGAGCATGGCATGAAATTAGCCTGGTGAGACAACATTATGACATGCATCTGTAATATTTGTACTATAAGTTACTGCAAATAAGAGCTAGGATGATACTTCCTGCCATATTCTACTTGGTATGATTAAACTTAGTATATAGATTTATATCAATTTACACTGTTGTGTTACGTGTTCCTGAAAAGATAATTAATAGAATTTTTTATTATTATTTACATTTTGAAGGAAGATAACTGAAAATAAGCTATGCAATTTTCAACTATGTAAATCAGAGGAGTGTGTTTTTTGTTTAACTTTCATTTATCCGGATGCAAACATTAGACAGGGAAATTTGAAAAGTTCAAAAATTGTGATTAAAATTCAAATTAAAATTAGGCTTTTTAATCAGCACTTAAAAATCTTCCAAATACTTGACTAATAATAAATGCAGTTTTATTCATTAATGTGGCAATTAAATGCTAATTTTTTATTATTATATTGAAAGTTTTAAAAAAATCCAAATTGTTTCCAATTATCAGAAAAACTGTAGAAGTATTTGTCCTTCCATACTTTTCTGCTGTGATCTTATGTGTGTTTATACTTTTACCTTGTCGTAATACATAAAACCTTCTGATCTCTTCCATGCTGGGAACAAGCAGTGTCCATTCCAAATGCTTGAACCAGGGGGAAGCTGAATTACTTATTTTGACAAATCATAAGCATTCAGGCCGGCTACCCTGAATTTCAGGAGTGCCTGTGGTCCCTCTTCTGATTTATGCAGTAAATTTTCAGGCTTAGGCTGCCTTCCTGAATGCTTCCATTTAAATTGCAGTGTGAATTTAGATGCTTACTTTATGGCACTTGACTTTTCTGTAGCTGTAATTCTTGCTCATCCCGCCAAAGTATGAAGGATGAGATGGGGACCTGTACTTTTCCTTTCCAAAAGAAAGCTCAAGGCAAGATTCAGGTGAGCTCCTGGTTTTCCTTATTGACGTTCATGTCCCTGTTAGCTGTACCCATAATTGTGTCAGTAGTGCTATTAAAACAGAGGTGAAAAATCTGTGTTTGTCTTTGATGAAACAGACTTTTTCAAGTGGCAAGCAGTTTTTGAATAATAATTCTGGAGTATTTTCTAAATGAATAAACTCAATTCAGTATTGTCACAGTAGTCTGTTTATTGCATTTTCCCAGAGGTAGAAGTAAAGAAAAGCACAAAAAGCCCCAAATTTTGATTTACTTAACAAATATTATTTATTCTCTTAAAGTTTTTTTGTTTGTTTGTTTGTTTAGTTGTTTTTAAGGTCAGCATTAGAGAGGAAGAATCAGCTTTTTAATCTCTCACCTTATTTCTGTGAAAGCACTCACAACTTCCATCAATCCCCTCAGAACTTACAGGGATGTGCAGAGGTGCTGGGAAACATGGAAACTGCCTGAGAAGCACACGATGATGGCTGAATGAAGCATCTCAGAAAATCATTTCCTTTACAAAGAGGCATTTCAGGTTTACAAATGTCAGTGTCTTGGTGCTGTGGTTTTTTTGTGGTTTTTTTTTTTTTTTTTTTTTGTTTTGG
>VYXD01005835.1:20229-136419 GCA_013397195.1 Hylia prasina
TGGGTTGTTATTTTTACAAGACTGTCTTTGTTTTGTTACCCAGAGTGCAGTACATGAAGAGGTGACTGCTGGTGTAGGAGGTTCTTACTAAGCAAGGCAGTGTTTAACAAAAGCAGACTGAAGCAGCAGAAGTTTAGGATAGTGATATAACACAGACCATTGGGCATACAAAATTTTCAAGGACGAAAACTAAAACTTTCTGGAAACAGAAAGGCATCACAGGAACTGTGGATGCAAGAACTCACTCCGGTTATTAAAGATAAGAAAAAGAAGGTAACTTTTTTTCTATTTAATGTTAGAGTTATTTTTCTAAGCAATCTCATGAGGATGGAAAAAGTAGAGGATGAGGAAAAATGGAGATAACAGTGACAGGAATAAAGCCTGATATGTTAAAAATGCTGATTTCTTTTAAATTCATTTTGTCATTGTAAACAGCATGATTATAAAAGAGCCAGCATGCCATTTTTTCTGGATTTGTTGCTTGGTTGGTTTTTTTTAAAAAATCAATCAACTTTTGCAAGAAAATCACACATATTAATACTGAGATATTGCAAAATTCAAAATTTAAGAAAATCTGATTTTTCAGTTTTAGTTTTGACAAGGGACAGAGTTTAGACTTCTCAAGAATTGTAACTGTTCTATCTTAATTCTCTGGATTTGCTGTTTTGAAAGAATCTCCTATACCCAAATGATAGGTGTGGGAAGAAGAACATAAAAACAAATTAACATGTAAAGAAACACCCCTATTCCATTTCTTGTTGACCTGAATTATGTCAGACAATACAATTACCAAACCAAACTTGGTCAGTTGATAAATTACAATTTTGACACCCAGGAAACAGATGTTAGAAAATAAATGTAGCCAAAAATATCATGACAAGATGAAATCAGCTATTTCCATAATGAAAATGTCATTTTTTCCCCTGAAGATTGAAACAGTCAATTCACATGAATTCCAGCCTGAGGAATATGCTGATTCCAAGGCACATACCAAGTGCAGTGAGTAGGGAAATTTCAGAATAATCTCCAAATAGTTTATCCATGAGTTCCTAAAGTAAATGTTAAATGCTGATAACTACTAAATACTTGACTACTGTTAAAAAAAAAAAAAAATGCAGATATACCATGCTAATATTTTTAATTCAACTCTGCTAAAATTGCATCTTGCAATTTTTTTTAAATTTTTTTTTCTTAGATTCTGTGCGCAGAAGAACATATCCATTCATGTCTCTGAAGAAATTCAGCAGTGTGAATACCTTTGTAGTATTTTTAAATGTGTAAAATGTTTATAGTTCATATATATAGTAGGAGCTTTATAGTTCATAGTATCCTCAGAATCGGTTGCTGTCTAATCCAAGGTTTTCTTTTGTGATAAAACTTGACAGATTTGGTCTTCATGAATCTCAAAGTTAGGCTTTGAATGTCTTGATTTTCATGTCTCTACAGTGTCATCTTCAGAAATCAGAATGCGCCGGTCTAGATAGGAAAGACAGATAGGATATCTGGCTAGATAAAAATGCAGCAATGTGACTAATCAGAAATATATCCACCCCAAATACTTGCTGAGGTACCAGATAACATGCATCTTTGAGTGTTGGCAGTGACAACATTGTGTGACAAGATGCAGTCCAGCAAATTATGACAACTTCTCCACAAATAATGAGATTCACTGGACCTGTCAAAACCAAAAAGCCATCCAGCATTGATCCCTGATTTTGTTTTGGAGCCTGAGAATCTCCAGGCATATTCCAAGAGCAAGTAATTCAAAAGAAAATTGGCAATGTAAAAAGATGTTCAACTCTTGGTTCTTTTGAAAAACAAATTCCCAGGATTGGTTTGGCCAGAGCCTCTTAAACAAGTAATTAGAAACCACAAATGAGCCTGATTTAAATAATTTTGGTGCTCCATAAAGAAAAGGCCACAGCATGAGAGCACAGGACCAAAACCCAGCACCCTGTGGTGCCTTCCAGTGGAGCACCAGCAGAGGCAGGAGTGGCACGTACTCAGAGAGAATGAGCTGCTGGCAGCAGGGAGGCAGGGATTTGGACGTGAACATTCATTGACTGGCACATCTTTTGGCACAAACTGAATATCAGAGCCTGGATCTGAGGCACTGATACCATGAAGCAGACACTGTTGCCTGCATCCTCATGATCATAGTGTGCTCTATTTAGATTCCAACCTGTGATGTGAAAATCAAGCTCTGCCTAGGAATGCCAAACAGCACAGCCCACAACTTCCTGGGTGCAGCAGAGATGGCACTGTGGAAAAGAGAGAAAGTCCATCCATGTGACGTGCTACCTTTGCATCTGGGAGGCTCCAGGCAATCCAGTAAGGCACTAAAGAGGATCAGGTGCTGAGGATGGCCAGGACCCAGTAGCACAGGACGTTACACCTATTGCACCATGAAGACTGCAAAATTCATGTATTAAATTAATTTCTTAAATTTATTAACATTTAATTAATTTATTTCATACCTAGTTTGTTTAAAAATTACTTGAGTAGAAGGATTTAAGAACTGACACCACAAAATAACCATGAGCTTGAAATGTCCTGGCAAGAACAGTCAACTGAGGGCATTGCACAGCAGTGTATATTGTGCAATAAGTGGCAGCTAAGACAAGCAAGCTTTACAGGCAGATCTGCACAATCCCACTCTTAATCTACTGAAAGACTTGAAACCCAAAGGCCATGCTCCACAGAGGATGGGAATTTACTGGTTAGGATGTTATTAGTTTGGTTCATAGGGTTGGAATTTTTGAGGAAGCTTAGTCAAGATTGAGGATCGGAAAACTGAAAGTACATTTTGCCATGTATTGTAGCTCTGACATGCTGTGATTAACAAATAACTGCAGAAAAAATCATGGGTTTCAAATGTTCAGAGCCAAGAGCATGTCTGAATTTAGACTGTTTTTTCAAGTTATATCCCACACAGGAAGGAACAGATTTTTTTAGTAAGACAGCCAGAAAATTAATGGTCAAACCAGGAAATCACTGGACCAACAAAGGTACTTTCAGCTGTAATCAGTATAAGTCATAGCATATCCCAAATTCCTTTCCTGTCAATATACTTAATTCTCTTGCGACTTCTACCAGAAACATGGAGAAATGCAAAGGTTTGGCAGATACCTAAAGTGATTTCTGAACATTATAGATGGTGTTATGATTAGAAATAGAACTAGATGCAGGAGACTTCCAGAAGGACCAGTCAGTAGTGTAGGGAGTAAATTTCCTGAGATAACATACTTAAGCATCAAATTTTAGTGCTCCCTCTGTTTTTGGAGAGTACTATTAAAGACTTCTGTGGAGAAGGCCATACATAGAAGTGAAGTGAGAAGGTCATCTCTATTTATTCTTCCCTTTTGCTCTTTTGGCATTGGTGAAGGGAAGGGATGGCACAATAATTTCTGGAAGTTTCAAAATATTCCACTTGTTTTGCTACCCAGTGTAGGTTAAAAATTGTGCTAAATTTTCAAATATTTTTTCCCTTTTTTTGGGCAGATAATAACAGAGAGATAGATTATTAATAGTCATGCCACCATGAGATGTAAATTTGAACCTTTAGGCTCCTTTTGCGTTGCAACTGAAAGAAAAAGGGAGAAAAAAATCAAAAAACAAACTCTAAAAAACAATTCATGAATACTTAATGAATGAGCAAACATTTGCATCATATAAATATTTTCTTTCTCCTTGTCAGTATTCAGGGGCTGTGTTGCCATCTGGCAAAGGTTTCAGTTGACTAACGCTGAAGCAATAAATTAATACAGTAAAAGATGCTACCAACAGTTTTAAACCAATTAAAATGCCGGAAGCAGACTATGTGTGTTAAAATGTCATGTCATGATCCTGCAGCAGAGAACCAAAGAGCTGTAGTAATCCAAGTGTGAAAGAACAAAGACTGCAGATTCAAGAGTATTGCTTGGTGTGAGCCTTATGGCATGCAGAAATATTCTTGTAATTCAAAGTGGTACGCATTCTGACTCATGGGAGGGTGGACAATAGTTTTATGATAGAACAGAGTTTGTCTCAATTTTTTTTTTCTTTAATTTGGATCCAATGAAAAACAAAAAAGAAAAAGGGTAAGTCAAGTGTGTGTTTTAGCTCTCCTATTACCATCCAAATGCTTAATGGAAAAATGGCTGGGAAAACTCTCAAGTCACAAAGTTTCACTGCCTGGAGACAGGGAACAGCAAAAGGGTTCACTGGAGGTCAAGGACCAAGCAACAGCTGCACCTGTGGCTCTCTCTTGCCAGGGCTTGGACTGCAAGATAAGAACCAGGCTCCACAGGATCCCCCATCCAGAGTTACTTATTCCAGCACAGGGCAGCTTCATTCTTCAAAGGAACTGAGCAGAGTTTGCTGCTGTCTTTTGAAGGGCCTGGTTTCCTGCAACTTTTTATGGAGACTGTAAAGGCGTGCTTAAGAGTTTGAGAGTTTCCTTAGAGAAATGCCTTGTGGCCTGACTCCTTTCTGGGGGAAAAATGTCACAGGATTTGCAAGCTGAGTGAAAAGCTCTTGTAGAGGTAATGCAAAGCAATGCCATAACCTCTCCTGAAACAAGCTAAAGAATTTCATTGAACTTTTGAGGATTTTTTGAGGATTTTTTTCTTTAAATCAGGACAGGATACTTTAAAACAGCCTGGCAAAAGGATGTTATCAAAGATCTTTCTGAAGGTTTCCAAGGCAGGGAATACCTAAGGGAACATAAGACAGGGAAGAAGCCCATTCCCAAACCTGTCAGTTTAGTGTGTCACTTTTGTACAACATAGAAAGGAAAGAAAAGAGAAGAAATGTTCCATATCCTTAAAAAATGACAGTATAAAAAAGTGGGAATATTTTCCAGGAATTTCAATCACTTATTTGGTTTCTGCAGATGTTTATGAAAGTAGCAATAGTGTGGCTTTGTTACTGGAAAATATATAACAATGTTAATGTCTCCTGCAAATATAGTGGAGGATGTTTTTTGATTGTAAATTTTTATCATTATCATTATGAGAAACAAGTTGAAACAACTCAGTAAAAACTGCTAGTAGCAAGTTTTAAACCTAATGTTAAGGGGTTTTTTTGCTAAAACTTAATCACTAAGAATAGAGCTAGCTGAGTGATACATAAAAATGTACCAGGATGGAGTTGTATCTTTTAGAGGTATGAATGCCATTAGATGATTTCTACTGAAATGTTTGAAATTTCAAAGTGGTATATTGTAATAGTTCTATGTATTTTGGAAGCACAAATGATCCTTTTAACTTTGCCTGATCTCATTGCTGTGGGAGAAAATCTTGTCCTTTTTTCCTGAATGGCAATGATTTAAAGATTTGAAAGGAAAACGCTGTGGTTTGCCTGAAGTATAAGTTGCTACTGACTTGTGCACTTGTACAAACATAACATCCTCAGCTTCCATTTCTGTTAAATAAAGCTTTCCAGTTAAGTGATTTAAAAATATATATATCAATAAAGATTTACCTAGATTCTACTAAGTTATCTTTTGTATCTGTTGTATTAAAAATGAAAAAAAATCCAACAACAACAACAAAAAAAACCACTAAAAAGCTCCAAATCTATTTACTGAATGAAAATGCCATTTTCATTTGGACTACAAGATCTGACATAATGTCTATTACAATTAATTCAAAATCCTCAGAGTAGAGGAAATTTAGAGGGGAAATAAATGCCATGAAGTTTCCTCCAGTGACCTTTGATTATATAGAATTATATAACACAAATATGTGTAGAGGAGCTAGATAAAAATGCTTATGATTTATTAAAAACCAACTATTTTTCATGAAGATTACAAGGCAAGGGTTTTTTTCCTTTTATAGTGATGCAAAACCTTTGAGAATTAACTTACAGCTACGCATGATAACCTTTCCCCATATTTTTGTTTTGCAGGGATCTCTTTAAAAAACATCATAGACTATTATTTATCAGGGAGATAAAAGCAAAGGTGTAATCAGGAACTGATTTTTTTTTCACCATCCTCATCTTCGTAATCACTAAGGAACACCAGCTTTCACCTAGAGCAATCTGCATCTATTATCCATAAGTTCCAACAGCTGAAGATTTTAAGAGCTTTCAACAAAATGATTGTAGTGCTGTGGTGACTGACATACCTCCACTCAACTCTCTGTTCTGGTGGTTCTGCGGCTCCTTTGGTAGAGTAGGAAAACTGATTTTAAATAGTCTCCTTTTATAAACACAACCCCTGCCCCCCCAGTGAAGAATTATTTTTCTTAAATTTTGATCAGTGATATGTGAGAAGGCAATTAACTATTGGAAGATATATATAGTCTTATCTTTCAATAATTTCCAGAAATAAGAGCCTCTCATATTTTCACTAATATTATGTAAACAGCGAGAAATGATAAATTTCCAAAGATAACAGTAATTTTCTTCTGAAACACCTTTTACATTGTCCACTATTTCCAGCCTAGTTCCAAAGCTACTTTGAAAAGCAAGGAATGGGCTATTGTGTAGCAAATAGCTAATTTAAGAAACCTTCAATCCCATGGGAGTTAATGCGCCATTGAAAACATATGAAACAGGTGTTACCAAATAGTGTCTTTTTAGACATGGGCAAATCTTGGTGATAAGAACTGGTGAGATTTTCAGACCCAGCCTGTATCTACTTATAAGGAAGGGTTAAACTGCCCGTGCTACCAGAGGGGGCAGCAGGCTGAGGATGCAGCGGCTTGGGAAAGGCAGATGGAACACCTCATCCCTCCTTTCAAGAGAGCAGAACGTGCAGTCAACAGGGAAACCAGGTACAGCTTTCATCACAATCCATCCTTTTTCTTGAGCTGTACAAACTACTCCTTGAGATCACATCACACTGGTCCTGAAACTTGTGAAATGCTGATGAGATAGTTACAGGGAAGTGAAGCAGTTTCTACAATGACAGAGGGTAGAAGGGGCCTGACTCCTGCGCTGCCTTCCCTCTCCTTCCCAGAGTGGGCAGTGGTGGAAACAGCCCTCTGCACTGACCACCTGCGGTCCTCACACAATCTACCTTCCAGAAAATGAACCTTTTGCTCTATTTAGCCCTAGAAAGTACCTCAGATTTATTGAATTTGTTTTTTTCTTTTCTTTCATTTTGCTAAATAGACTCAGTTTGAAGCTTGGCCTAGCTTGTGTCATTCTATCTCAAAGAAAGTGCCAGCAGGGCCAGCAGTCAGTATCAGCCTGGACATCCATCAGTTTACAGTTTCTACAGCACCATTTAAAAAAAAAAGGGCAAACTATGTAACAGAACATGAGCAATCTTTAAATTCAGACATCAGGGACCTTCTGGGGAATTGAATTAAAATAAACAATTTGCGAGTAGATTCAGTGTTCTTGCAGAGCATTTTATAGCTGCAGTGAACCACTTAGCTGGCATGTTTTAAGCACTTTTCTGTTATTTGAATAATGTAGTGTTGCTATTAATGTTTAAAACACAGATACTTCTTGTATACCTTCCCAGCTGATGTATCTTAATGAACTAGTGCCAGTTCAATGGGATGAGTCATTGTCCTATTGACCCATGTTCAAAATAACACTCAAGATTTGTCTAATTCTGTCTAAAATTATACAGGGCAGGCAGAACCTCCAGGGAAGCTTCTGTATGGAGATGCTATTTCCAAACCAGATAGACAGGATGATTGAACAGATAATTTGCAGATATGATTGTTATTTCTACTGCTCGCCTTGAGCTTTAATATGTGCAGAAAAACCTTTTTGCTGGTTTCAGGGCCTTTGCAAACTGCTGCCGTGGTAATTTCACTTCAGTGATTCCAAAACCAACTTCAATTATATGATCAGTTTTTAAATAAAAGAACACCATGGGAATTAGGAAACGTAAATGGAACTATTCAGTCAAAGTCATCTTTATTTTCACAGTCTGCATATAATTGTTTTAACTGATAAAAAAATCCCTCTTCTTCTTCTGAAACTAAAACATTATAGTATGAAAATTAGCAGAAATATCAGTGCAGCAGTTCATGCAGGAGTAGAGTAAAAAACTGAGCTTGCCTCATAATATTTTGCTCCAAACTTGCTTGGGTAGCCAGAGAAATGTATGGATCGAATTTCTGAGTTTTTAGTGCTAAGATGCTGTCTTTATTTTCTCATTTTAGTTACAAAATTATTATCCCAACAAAACACTAATGGAGCTGTTATTGTCAGCACATTTTACATCCCAAGCATGATACTTCCACAAAAAAGAGACAAGGATTTTAATTTTTTTCCATTTTACAATTGTAAGATAGAGACTTTCTGAGGTTTATTAAGACTTGACAATACTGAGAGTTAAAACAGACATGGAGATTGAGAACTTGAAGGCTAACCCTAAATTACTTAAATTTTGTCCCCCTAAAATTTACTAGATTGAGAATATATTTTAATTGGTATTTCCTGCATTCTACAGAAACCAGGAATTTAGAACTAGAAAGGGATAAAATTTTACAATATTTCTTTCAGTGAATTATCTCATTTCTGAACCTCAGTGTCTAAATCAAGAGCATGTAAAATCTCAGCCCACACGAAGACAAGAATTTTAGTATAAATATTACATAATCAAAGATTTCCCAAACACTTGAATTTTATCTTAAATTTCCATCCCTTAGTTGCCTTATGAAAATACTCTGTTTTTCTGTAAAGAGCAAATTAATAATTCTCTAATCAGAATAGCTCAAAATACATATGGCTATATCAGACAACTCTTTTCTCAGGATGGAATTTAAAATCCAGTTGTCTTATTCAACAGTACTGTAACTTCTCTTACTATTTCCTATTTCTGATTGTTTTACATATAAAATTTAATGCCAGCTAGAATATTTTGTGAAATATGTTTTGCTATATAAATCAATAATTATATTCCAGGCTACAAATGTGTTAGAAATGCTGACTGCTGCTTAATCAGTTGATCAAATAACTCTTTTGTTAAATATAACAATATTACCAGATGCGTTGACTTTCAAGGCATAGTGTTTTATGCAAAACCACAAAGAATTTACAACAGCATGTAGAAAAATGTGACTTACACACCTAAAAGTGTGTCTTGCTGATGTATCACTGCAATGGGCAACTCCTAGGGAAATATGCATTTAAAACTTGGTGAGCGTGAAGAGAAATGTTTTGAGTTAAGCTGAGAAAGTAGGCTACAGAACATCACACCACAGCATGGGGACATGAGCAGAATGTGCTACTGGGGAGTTATTCTGCCTGTGAAAATGTGTATAGTTGCACAGGACAAAGTTATTTCTTGGCCTGACCAGGGATTCTCTGTTACAGCCCTTCATTAAGTCCAACTTCATCTCGTGCCATGAGTCTGCCTGCCTGTGGTTTCTTCATGGTGTCTTCCTTTGTTAACATTCTCTTCACAAATATTTTGCCAGAAATACAATTGTTAGCATTTTCCTAGTAATTTTCCAGCAGTTTTTCATGTGAGATGAGTCAGCCAACCAGTGGCACAGTAAGCCATGCTGGCCATGTCACAGTGTAAGGCAGATGTTCCAACTGCCTCTTGTTCACTGTCAGCTCAAGCCACTCAACACTGTCAGCAGTGTGGGAAGCATGGAACAATGCCTCAGCTGTATTTTGTCAGACAGAGAATTCTTTCCTTAACATTCTCATCCTCAATATCAAAAAGTCACGTAATCAGATGAAAGGGAACATGTATTTGTGACCCTGAATACCTCAACTTCTATCTGCTGCTTATCTTAGTCATTTGAAGTAAATATAATGGTATATGTTGACACCACAGCTTGACCTAACAGGAAAAGAAAAAGGTTGATGATAAACCTCCTGGCAATGCTCAAGAAAGCTGAACTGTTATTTAACAGTTTTGTTTGTATAATTTTTTAACAAAAACTGTGATTTAGATACACACTTCAGGCAAAATATCATCCACAGGGACATCTTGGGTCATCATGACAAGTATTTATTATTTTGTTTTATAGCTATATAGGAGAATCTAGATTTTGTTTCCTTTTGTAGTCAAAGGGATGTCTTTCCTGTCTTTAGGCCTTCTGTTCCTCCTCTGAGCATTACATGGGAAAGGATGCTGCACGTACAAATTCTTTCCATGCAAGCTACAAAATGGTTTCTTCCACACAATTTTATGTTTCAAAAGTTTTATCAGGCTTGGCATTTTTGAGGTTTGCTACAACATGAAATACATTTATTTAGAATTTTTCTTAAACTATCTGGAGAAAGAGCATGTGTGTGTGATGACTTAAAGAGAAAGCCATCATTTTAGTGTTTTTCTTGTGGCTTCACAACCCCCCACAACTCTGTACCCCCCAACCCTTTGTTTTGTCAGCTCTGAGGAGATTTGTGGAAGGAAAGTGTAAAGTGATTTTCTCGGTTTCCTAGGCTGCAGGCTGATTAGACATGTTGAGGTGCACTTTGGCTCTGTGACAGTGTTTGACAAAACTGGTAGGGCTGGCAATTCCCTTAAGGGACATTTTTAGTACATAACTCTTAAATAAGAAAGCATCTGCTGTTTTTCACACTGCTTTTCTGCATTCTCTTATTCCACCTCTCAAAATTAAAGATGCAGACACAACTGAAAATAGTTTTATTTTCCCACTAGAATAAAAGAGTAAATCTTTTTTAAAAAACTGTTAAACTGTTGTTGAGATTCATTACAGAGGCAGATGGGTCAGAAAATCACAGAACTGAAAGTAGTGCACATAACTGCACTACTTGCTATCTTTTTATTTCTTTCTTTCACTTTTTTTTTTTATTTTCTTGCTTTTGTCAGGAATGTTCAGAGAGCAAATTAATTAAGCTGTTTATTCTTCTGTGTGATATAAGAGAAATTCTAAGGTCTTGCCTATACATCCATTACAAGCACACAAAACATAATTTCTTGTAAATTACTGTTCTTGATGATTTTCATAGGTCACTCATAAATTGTCAACTTTAGAGGTCACACAATTACCTGTCAAACCAACATTAATATGTTTAGAATGAAGTCTTGTTAAAGTCAAAGAAACAAATTATCTCAAGTCACTTGGGAATAATGCATTCACATGCAGATAACAAATACTGATGGAAAAACGTGCTAAAATATTCATAATCTAGGAAAATCAAGGTTTGCCTAAATGCGTATCCAAAAGGACTGTACTTCCAATTCAAAATATCAGACTTACCCCAGTCATTTAATTATTTACAAATGTGGTTCAGATAGAGGTAGCTGGAAATTTTTATAGGGTTTATGTGACCTCTTCTCTAACATGGCTTAATTTCTCAGGCTTGTCTTTGGCAAGTGATGGAAACAGTAGACCCTTTCTGTAGTACACTTGGCTCAACAAGCAATATCACAGGCTGTACCACAACTCAATTCCTTGGCTGCTTCTTTGCTCCATGCTCAGAGGGAATATGGAGCTGGTATCCCTGACAAGGCTGAGTGTGAGACAAAAGGCTTGCTTTTCATAGATGGCAAAGTCCAGCAATCCCAGTTCCCTACAAACACAGCACAAGTTGATAAACAATCACAATAAATAAGAGCTATGGCAAAAGACAAAACATCTTTGCAATATGCTAACCTTCAGATGTCCAAGTTCCACAGGAACCTACACAGGTTTTCAGGATCTTTATAAAATGCTTTTATTTCATGTTTTCACTTGGTGTAGTTAAAGGAAATTACTCACTGCTACAGGAGGAGAGAAGAGATGTATCAACAAGAATATTGTAGAAACCCAAGAGAGATATTTAAGAGATGAAAAAAAAAAAATCGACAAATTTCAAATTGGTAGTGGTTGTGTTTTGTTTCATACAAGAGGAGCATTTTGAATATTTGATTGTTTGAAGTTATGAAATTGATGGTTTTGATCAAAAATTTAGTGCTTATTTCCAGTGTTGAGTTCCTTTTGGTACCATCAAGAATTATTAAGGAGAAACTCACTGTGAGTTGCTTGACAGGAAGATTTCTAGGATGCGGTTTTCAGAGCACAAATTGCTTATACTCTTGTGTTTGTGAGGTTTCAGGGCTTCTACACTCTCCTCATAAAGAAGCTGCTGAAACAAAAATTACTTTTTTCCAGTTAGATGCATTCAAAACCTTCCTATCAGTTTTTATTAAAAATGCGAAATGAATTTTCGGCACAGCTTTGACACTTACGTTGTTAATGTGCCTTCAGGCATGTAATTAGTAGAAGACTTTAATCTTTTATATTCCATACTTTGATCAGAGCAAATAAGCTCAGAAAAGCTATAAAGTATTGACCAGCATCTTTGATAAAAGAAACTTGTAAGCACCACTTGAAGATACTTTTATAAACTGGAATGCACATCATTAGGTCTGCTTATAATAGAGAGAATGTTCTGTTACTGTTATTATTGGTATATCCCTCTATCCCATTGAGTGTTGTGGTTTTCCTCTCCCTTTTCTCTTTTTTTTTTTTAACTAGAGGTATTTTTCAATATTCATGGAAAAAACCTTGAAAACTGCTTTCTGTAACAGGCTGATTTAAAAAAAGTAATTTCTTCTATTGTTGATTACAAGCTAAAAAATTTAATTGATCATTAACAAAACAAGTTTGTTAGACTAACTAGGAAGATGAAGCTGTTTGCATTCATAATTTTAAACATGTAATGAACATTAAAATCAGGGTGCCCTTAATTAAACTAAGAATTTGTTACTGGATTACCAGAATAAAAACCAGGTTTGAAAAGTCAGCACTTTATAGTGGTTAGATTTAAAACTTTTATAAAATACTACATTGAAAGGTGTGAATTCCTTAATTCTACCATTTTCTTATTCCTGCACAGATCAGACCAGTCACTACTAAAACCAGAATGAGAGAGGTGTTGGGTCCTGCCTCCAGAGAGAAGGCAAGTTTAATCAGAAAGTCTGATGACCAAATTCTGTTATTTTTTTTCTTGTTCCATCTATTTTCATAATGAAAATGTCATTTTTTCTCCTGAAAATTACAAAATTAATTCGATATATTTGTGACTTATGAATCAGATCATACTCTTGACGAATCCCCAGAGGAGAACTCTGTTGTGAAACTACATATGCTCACTATGTAGTACATGGAACAGAGGGTAATATAAGAAAAAAAATATGACCCTAAACTTCATGCTAATTTTAGGAACATGAAAAAGAGGACACTTATTTCATGCATTCCATATAGCCCTCAGTTGTTTCATGGACTATAAAATACATTGGAATATCTATAAATAATATAAATAATCCTATATGATCATCAAGGAATAATAATTTACATATCTTAATTATTGCTTATATAAACACTCTCAAGTATAAAAGCATTTTGAAGAGTTCTGTCATCTCTACATTATGAAATGCACTACTCCAATCTCTCCTCATCAAAAACCTGAATCCAGAACTTACATTTTATCTCAAGATATCTCATCCCTTCCCAGAATGAACACTTGTAAGGAAATAAGAAGCAATAATTTAGCATCAGTAAAAGAGGACTTTTTCAAATTCTTCCATCCTTGCTGTCTATAGGGCAGATCACTGCTTCTACTTCAATAATGACATTATTGGCCCTTCAGGCTTGGAGGGAAAAGGAAATTTGAAAGGCATTGCTTTGAGGTTATTTATTTCAAACTTTTTTGCAAAAAAGGATAGTAACAGTTTCTCATGTCAAATATCAAAATCAGACTGACTGTTCATGACAATGAGATACACATGTAACTCAAAGGACTAAATAAAATAGGACATTTAAGGTGATTTCAATTATTTTGCCTCTCTCTAGTCAATTTCTCAGTAATTTTCCTCTTTCCAAGGCTTTGCTCTTTATTTGGTTAGATTTGTTCATAAACAAGTTGTCTGTGAAAATACAAAAAAAAATCACTTTTCCATCTTTGTTCTAGATTATTCTTTCATGGGTAACTTCAGTTGATTTATCCACCAAAAAAGAGTTCATTTTATATCAATGTATATAGATCTGGATTATCAAAAGAGATGTGCTATATCAAGAAATAATCTTTCTATGAACAATTTTTCTAATTTCTTTCAAAAGGACACATTTAATCTGGGGATTGTGATGGAAGCATGTTACATTTACTGTTTTATGTTCCTTTTAGCGATAAAAATCAGAAAATCCTAGTTTAATGTGTGCCTGGAAAACAAGAGTGGGGTATTCTAGTGACTAAGACAAAGGGAGGTAAAACTCATAAAGACAGTTGTACATAATATTTATCTTATCATTCTTCATTTTTTCTACATAAAAAATTCAAGACTACTCAAAACTATTTCTACATGACTATTCAAGACTATTTTCACTAAAAATATAATACTTTTAAGACTACTTAGCACCTGCTATATTTAATCAGTACATTAAAAGAGATAGGAGCCTGTGAGGAAAAAACCAGACAATAAATTGGTATTATTGAAGATTGTATCATAATGAATATTTCCCAAGAGCTCATTTAAAATAGTTTTACTCTAGAATATCGAGAACACCTCTGAATAATATTTTGCATTTGAAATTTTTAGATTCCATTTGCAGAGAAGGAATTGAGCCAACAAATATGAAAATGTATTTAAAGTGAAAAAAATTACTTACTGTAAGCTGTATATTGCAAGAAGTTTCTAAAATAACAAAAATTGTTACTAAGGATAATATGTGATGCTTGCAGTTAGGTTATTGAAAAGCTTTAAAGCTTACAGATATTGAATAATATCATAATGCACTAGATGCATTGCTGCAAGGAATACGCGTTTGATTTTTTCCCAAATTCATTACAACAAGACAAATAATTGTTTAAAAAGTAAATAAATAAAGGGTGAATCATTGCTGTGACAAAATGTCAGATAGTTTTATCCTGAAACAGAACTTCAGCTGCAGAGTAGCACTGCCAGATCCACCCCAGCTCTGCAGCTAGAAGTCTATTTGTTGTGCCACAAGCTTCATTTGACCTGAGCAGTGGCAGGGGAAGTGAGACACTTTCTCAGCAGATGACTTGCTGATGGTTTTCTTCCTCTCCTCCCTCCCAGGCTGATGCTGCAGATGCCCAGTGGTGCTGAACGTCACAGCTGAAACCACACACAACGTGCCTACCAGCAGCAGAGGGAAGATGGATCATCTTGGGCCACAGCAGGGAGGGTGTAGGGATGTAGTGATGGGCTGTGATTCTGTGATTCATTTAGAAAACAGCTGGCTGAGGTAACTTTTTAGTGAAGGAAGGCATCAGATCCTGTATTTCCCTCTCTCCAGCAAAGAAGTGGCTGCACAACCAGGTGGGGCAGGCACAGCACCTGTGAGATTGACACTGGTCTTCTATGTGGACTCGCTCATTTGGAGACACTGCACAGTAGACTAAACTTCCTACTAAAACAGGGAGAGGTCACGTTTCTAAAACAGAAGTTATCTTGTATTAAAAGAGTAGTATTCTTTGTGGCCAGTGCTGATGCATCTGTAAGGATCCTTACTAGGTACATATTGCATTTCCAGCCTGAGCCCAGTGGATATGATGTATACCCTCAGCCTGGAAAGTATTGCATATATAAAGTGACAGAAGTTTTGCCAGTGCCTCATTACATGTGGTTGTCCTGCTGCTATATACAAATTACTTTAAACACACAAGAACAACAAACTATATAGACTCCTCTTTTGTTTTTCTTTTCCACATTTCCCGGCAGTTTCCTTATGGTTTTGATGAAGTTTTTTGAGAGTGTTTTGAAGTGAAGAAGTGAAGTGGTTTCTAAGTAGTATTCATACAATGTGTTAGAGTCATTGTGGATGAAGCTAAGTGCATTAAGGCTAACTGACGATCCAAAAGAAGGCTGGAAAGAATATCGTGGGGTATGTCTCTATTATGGGAATCACAACATTCTTGCCTGTGTCCAGTGAAGACATCTCAAAGGCATGGATGCCAGAACATTAAGGAACTCCTAACAGCATAGACTGACTTAGAGATTTGAATATTTGTTTAAACTTTCTCTAAGGGAGGAAACAGTGCTTAAAACTACACACAGCTTATTTCCATGCCTTTTTATCAAGAATGAAATTCTCCTAGGTTTGGAAATTAAACAAAACAGCTGTTTATGTAAATTAGTTAAGGCAGTTTAAAAAAAATCAACGTTTCTAGAAAATTATAATATGGACTTAATAGACAGCTGTTGAAGAAAACATGAGCATGGCAATACCATCTAAATTCAAGCTGCTTGGAAGCTGGAGGCTTTTTTCCTAGTTTTTGTTTTGTTTTTTTTCTTTAGTCTCATAAAACGTACTGCTTGAATAGGTGATACACAGACTGTTAAAATGTCACTTCAATTCTCTAGATGAAAGTTAACAAATCCTACATGCTGAAGCAATGTGAAACCAAATTTAACAAAAGTCAGGTGGCTGTTATTTGTGTACTCTAGCATGAGTGCTGGCAACTGTGCAGTGATAGAAGATCAAAGCAAAACAAACAAAACCTTACAGTGCCTCTATGCTTCCCCAGAACAAAACAACAGTAATTAATGTTGGATAAAACACTTTTGGCTGTAAACTGCTAAATATACTCAGAGAATACATTATCCTCGCAAAGTAGCTGTTATTCATTAAATAAATTATTCAAGAATAGTCTTTTGCAGTATTTGACCATCTCTCTATCTGGTTGAATGCCAACTCATTGAACAAATTGTTCAAAATACAACAGCTTGATTCATGTATAATGTATTTGAAAAGCTTCTTTTCTGGTTCTTATAATCTCTGCTGAGACTGAGTAATATCCTGTGCTTTTATTAATAATTTGTCATATGGCTGACAAAAATGAATGTAGGCAGCAATAAAGGACAGGATCTGACTTCTGAGGTCAGTGGGAGTTTTGCCATTGACTTTAAGTGGGTTCAGGGTTTCACCCAAAATGTTTAAGAGATGACTTTGAAATGTGATACGCATTGTTAATGTATTCTTTTTGTCCACATTCTAAGGAACTGTTCTATTCTCATATTCTACAGTGATGAGAGTGTGCCATAATATTTGAGTATAAACTTTCTATAGATGATTGATATAGCAATAGAATCATTATCCAACACGAACAGAAATGTTTGTGTTAGTTACTTCTCTTAAGAGTGATTCTTTGAGCTTATTTCAATAGGTAAGTCATAGAAGATATGAAAATTGCAGTATGAATACAATGGGGATTTTGAATTTTTGATGATAAATATATAAATAAAAAAACTTTGCAAAATTTATACTGTCTCTCTGCTTTATGAGAAGCTAGAGTCAGAGGTGGTACACAATAAGGACGTTTCCAGAAGCCTATTTGCTGAGCAGCTCCTGCGTGCTGAAGACAAAGTGACAATGATAAAAGACCCATGCTGTTGATTACATTAGACAAGACAGGACAAAATAGCACAAGATATATTAATGTTGAAGTTAAATTTAAATCCAGGTATAAACTACTTCAGGCAGTGTGCCTAAAGCAAGAGAGCTCAAAAATAAAGCACCATGCATTTATCCAAGGCTGGGGGTTCATCTATCCTGGCTGTGAATGTTTTAAGACAAAGTATGAAACAACAGCATTGTTGGAAATACATGGACTGCCTTATTGCTTGTGAGTACTGTGTTGTATGTGGAACTAATTTTCAGTTATTTTTTTCTTGTAACATTTCAGCCTTTTTCTCAAGACATGACTTCCCAAAATACTGTCATCTTGTATGTGTGACCTTCAATTTCTATTGCCATGTTTAGATAAGGGCTGCTTATTAAATATACTATTGGCCTATTCTTAGAATTTATAGCATTCCAGTAACTGAGGCTTTTTTCATTCATTTTCTAAATGCAGCATAAAAAATATTTAATACCGTTAGGCTTTGTAATTTTCCTTGCAGAATCCCCACTTAAAATGCTTGGATGGTAAATACATAAGGACTTTTAAAGAAAGAATCTTTTGCAATTGGTTTCTGTGTTACTTTGAATTCGTACAGCATGACAGTTTCACTGAGTGCTACAGCTGAAAGGAGATTTACAGCCAGAGACGCTTTTGTTCAAATGAGTCTTCCCAGCTCCTGATCACAGCTTCAAGTCATCATTTGGCTTGTTATGGAAGATGAAAGTAGGAAGAATATTCTCTGGGAGGGATGAAAACCTCTGGGACCTTTTCCCTATTGTGTTCTGTTAAGCTTTTGACTGACAGCTGCCTTCTGAGTTCTGATTTGGATTGTGCCTAGGGTGGTTGATATTTGGGTGTTGGTGACATCTTTTCTTATATCAATACAATGACTGACTCGTGTAATGGCCTAAAGATTTTATCGCACTAGGATGATCATCCTGCTGATGTATAGTGTAGTCTACCTATTCAGGTACTTGAAATATTTACACCCATCTTTTAAAAAGAAAAAGAAAACTTTTTAAATAAACTCAGTGCTGACATAATATAGCAGGATTTTCCGAAGATTGAAAACATTTCCTTACCTGAACTAAGGAGGTGCTTGCCTATAGCTAATGAGATTAGAAATTTTTTTTTTACAGATTAGACAAGTGTATTCCCAAAAGAGTAGTGTAATGGAATAAATGAGATGCTTACTCTAGAAGAGCTAAGAGCTTGTGACTATTAGAATATTGCAGTACAGGTGGTGGGTGAATCAGGGTGCACCTGCATCCCTTCCCTACCTCTTTCCATTTTTGCTACTATGTCCTGCAATTTACAGGGACAAAGAATTCAACTAACAATTGAAAAAAAGAAAACAGCTAATGCTTTTCCCTCTACCTTTTCTGATTTGAAATAAGGGCTTGAAATATGAGGGGTTTTGTTTGTTTGTTTGTTTGGGGTTTTTTGTGGGTTTTTTTGTTGTTGTTGTTTTGTTTTGTTTTTTTTTTTGAGGAGGAGGAGGAGTGGGTAGAATTTTTGGAGCTGTATTTCAAGTAGTAATTAAAAAATGTGAACTCAGCTCACAGCACTCTAAATGCATAAATTTGAAGTCAATATGAGTGGAATATTTATATGACATAGATTTCAGGCTAGTCTTTTGTACACAGTTTCCTTACTCCAAATCTTGGCATTTTGTTATTCTTCCCATTGTTCTTCAGGTTCCATTGCTGCATACAAATGGCAAGGCACAGCTGTGGTTATCAGATTTGGTTTCTTATGCTATCTCATTTCAGACAAAACTTAAGATAAAGCTTCCTTTGAGAATGTAAAGGCTTGAAATTTTCACTCATATCAGTACTTACCTCATACCCTATATACTAAATTTGGCAGCTTTCACTAGAGAGAACAGCTACCAGATCATTTTTGCATTCTTAATAGAGTACTAGCGCAGAAGAGTTGTACAGCCTGCATCTTGTTATTGAGGACTGTGAAGTCAAAATAAATAAGAGCAGTAAAAAAATCTATAACTGGGTATTCATCTAATAGCAAAAGTACATATACTCCTTGATGTTATGTCTATAAAAGAGAATTTGAATAAGTGGGGTTCATTTTTTTTATACAGGGAAACAGCACAAGAGTTCACATGTGGATAAATTGAAATAGAATCAAGAAGTAATGCTGTAATGTTTTGAAAGAAAATTATCACAACATTAGCTGTGGATATATTTATGAAGATCTGTTTAAGGAGGTTGTCAGAATGCAATTTCATTTAGGTAGACTTTTTTTAACAGAGAACTTGTCTAACAGATTGTATTTGAGAGGGGAGAATATTTAGATGTTGGATTTATATTGTAGTATTTATTTATTATCCTATTAACTTTTTCAGATTCTGATACCTGTGTTTTGGCAACATATTCCTTTTTCATTTCAAGCAACAGCAAAGGTATCTTATTGCTTTCCAGGGCACCAAAAGGTGCTGCTATGGAAAGAAATCTGCTGCCTCAGGAACATTAACGTGATGTCAGTAGTGAAACCACGAGGAAGAAGAGAGGATGAGTTTCATGATAATTTTCACTTTCTCTGCAATCTCAAGAGATATGTCTTTGTTCAAGTTTACAGTCAGAGACTGATTTTTATTTTGAAGCCTTGTGGGAGTCCCACAGAGAAATTATTTAGGAAATTTCTCCAATATGCACTTGCCTGGCTTGTTTTTTGCAGCCAGTGTCATCTCCCTATCACAAGCTGCAATCAAACCACATCTCAGAAGAATGGGATAGACAAGAGAGCTCTGAAAATTTGTCTGTACTGTCTTCTAAAATTTGGATCTCCCAAATCTCAAAGGTAAACATCAATCTTCTTACACCCTTGCAGCTCCCTCCCCTTCAATATTGGTTCCAACACCAAGTACAAGGGAACAAATATTGTACAATGCTATTCCAACTCAACATTTTGAAGCAGGTAACATTTAAATGGTAAAAAAAAGCCTAAAGCTCACTTGAAGATTATATTTACATCCATAATTAACATGTTATCGAAACACAAGACAAAAAATAACATATAAAAATAAAATGCTTATATGAATTTACATTTCTGTCCAGAAATATGAACTGAAAACAGAAATATGAGATAAGACTCACGGTTAATTTCTTAATAATTTTCTTAATATTAACTTCTCAGGAATGAGCTTATCCTGCAGCAGATGTCACATTGTTTTCCTTGGAAACCTAACACAGTGAAACCAATCCTGCCTATGCAATTGGGCAGGTACTACAGTATAGTTACAATGCTGCTGCAATGAATTGCAGTGATGTGTCTGTGTAGCCATGCCTCATGGCTTAGAATTCCTAGATAAAGCATCAGAAAAATCATTAAATATATAAAATATTTTACAAGCCAGGAGATGCTGGTAAGTCTCTCCATGGATTAGTTCCTGTATTCTCTGCTCTCTCTATCAAGAGTTCTCAGCATGCAACAGTAGATTCTTTATGATATTTGGAAGACTCTGTTACTTAAACATTTTTAAGTTTAATTAACTTTTAATGTGCTAAGACATTTTCTATCTCATACAGCACACATAGAGTGATAGGAATTTAGGGTATGAGAGCAGTAGGACATGCTCATGTTTGCAAACTCTATGGGTAGAACAGTTTATTTCAAACAGAAGATTAAAGTTGTCTTTCTGTTCTTTTACATTTTTTTGCCCTAATTTTCCTACCTTTTGTTTGTTTGTTTGTTTGTTTGTTTTTAATTTACTGATTTATTATGTGTAGAGGATGGTTAAATTTAGGTTGAAGTTTTAGTTTTTTTCTGCATATACAAAATAAGATAATAAAGGTAGTTCTAGCACTACCCAAAGGTTCTTAGGTGTTTCTCAGTTGATTGAATCCCACGTCTATCCTCTCCTACTCTTTCTTATTCCAACCTCCATCTATTATTTCCTGCTAGCACTTGAAACTTTTCTATCTCTTGATTTGTATTGATTTTGTTTAGGTTTAGGGGTTTTATTCTGAAGCATGAAAAGTTCTCTATGTAAACTTCCACTGTATATTTTCTTTGACATGAAAATTAATCAGCATAATCATTTTGGAATTTGGTCTGCATTCCCTAAAGATTCAAAATCCTATTTCCTGCAGGTGCATAGTTTGTAAACTTCATAAGGAGAGATAAGTTATGAGAATACAGTACGAAAAGAAGAATATAGTACTTAATGAAGTCTTTCAATAGATATGACAAAAAAAAAAAAAGTTAAGGTTTTCCTTAAAAAGTCATACATCCCCTCTGATTATCTTTTTTAAATTAAATTTTAAAATCAGTTATATGTTTTCAACCTTTAGTCATATTTCCAACTGAAGTATAGAACTTAGGGGAAAGTCTTCAGACTTTTTTATATATGAAAAAATCATTAAGGAAAATACTCTCAACGCAATTAATGTTTACATTTATCTTTCTTGGTAGGGATGGGTCCATTTAATTATGTTAATTTGTGCATAATTGAATCATTACTGAAGTTTATTAAAGGTGTGTCAATTTTCACATCAGAGAGGTTTCCAGAAATCCAGGTGCCTAGGATGTTAATTTTCAAGATGTAGTGAAAAATCATCCCATTGACATCATCAGAAGAGAAGGAGAGGCATTCAACTAAGAATTTGGGAAGTTTAAGTAAAATAAACAAAATCATAAATAGAGTAGCTTTTCATTATGGTGAAATATATGGTAATTGTATATGGTAATTAAAAAGATAACTGAACAACACCTTTGCCTGCTGGTCAGAATTGTAACCAAACATCAAACTACGTGCATTTTATAGCTTTAAGCAATTAATTTGACCATGATGAAAATAATCAAGCGTTCCAAACAGCACAGCAAGATAATGGCTGCTGGCAAAAAAATCTTGGAACAATTAATTTTAAAATTATTAATGTCTGCATCAGCCTTGGTAGAAAACAGCTGTTCTCCCTATTGATTAAAAACCTGGGTGTGTCGGGGAAAGAAATGGTTCATGCCTCAAACATTGTTATGAAGGTGTTTTGCTCATTATAGAAAAAAACTATATAAAGAAGCCACAATGGCAGAAGCCCTTGAACATTCCTGACTGGGACTTTGGACTGTGAGTTAAGCAACCTAGATAAGATAAAGGTGACACTATTGTTCACTCATCTCAGGTCCAGGGAGAAACAAGCAAGGCTGAGGGAAAGGAATGTATCCACAAGAAAGCCAAACACAGCAGAGAAACATCCCTGGCTGGGTTTGGGGTGCAGGAGACCACAGCCCACCGAGGCCAGGTTTACAGAGTTTCCCCTCCTTTCAACAAACAGTGGGGTGAAGAAGTTTTGGGCATAACCTCTGGTCAGAGGCAGTGACCACCCATCCTCCCTTACACAAACAAGTCCAGCTGTGAAACTCCACAGGCCACATCCACGGGACATTCCCATGAGGGGCAGCTGAAGAGGTGCCATAATCCATGAAAGACCCCCAAAGCACTCCCCAGACTCATTGCTGAGGCCTTGCACCACAGCACTGCACATGATGCAAAGTGATGTAACAGATCCAGAGTCTCCTGCAAGAGACTCTGTTAAAACGTTTTCCCCTCCCCAGGGAGGTACCTGGGCATTCCCACCTGGCCTGAGCACATATGAATCCATTCTGTGCTTCTCAAAGGACCTCCATCACCAAGACGACCAGCTGGAGAGGATCATCAGGGCATTGGTGGCACCCATGGAGTGGTGATATTTTCTTTGTTCTCTCTCCATCACTCTCTTTTTTGTCCCTCGCCTGTCTTCTATTTCTTTCTTTTTCTCCCTTTCTCTCTCTCTCTCTCTCTCATATATTTACCATCAAATAAAACCCATACTATTGACTTTGGCATATGGCCTTGTTTGCATCTTAATTTGGGCCGGAGGCATTTCCAGTAACTTTACAAACTGGACCATTGTAACAATGTTAAGTAGAAGTGCATGAGGAGACAAGGAATATAAGGCAATACTGAGTCAATACCATTGCTCAGGAATGTGATCTTAGATATCTGCTGCAGTGGCTGTTAAATTCTCTGAAGTTCTCTGCAAATCTCCTGCTGCTCTACCTATTTGTGTAGGACAGAAATCCCTATTCAAATGCACATGGTGTCTGAAGAGAGAGATAAGGTCATGCTGCACAATTGCTCCAGATTCTACTGAAACCTGATCAGCTTTGGAGAAGGAGATATCAAAGTGCATAAAGAGTGGAGCTGATAACATCCCTGAAAATGAGGCTGACTAGATTAATTTCTTAATGAGATGGACACAACTGAAAATTTCAGATTTGCCTCAGAGCTATACGTAGGAAAATTGAGTTTATGTTCAAAGAATTTTTGCTGCTAATTATAAAATTACGAAATTTGAAATTATGTTTAATTTCTAAGCATATTCTACATACCTTTTTTAAAAAAAATCCACTTTTTTAAAAAAATATATGAAAGATAAAGGAATCATTACCTTCCATGCTGCAAGAGATTCCATAAAAGAAATATATATTTTAAAATAGGCCAACAAAAACAACAACAACAAAAAAACAAAACCAAAACAAACAAACAAACAAACAAAACCCCCAGAAAACCACCAAGAACCTTTATTACTTGTTCTAATCCTGCTGCCTTAAGGAGGCAAAATCATACCAACCCTTCAAATATTAAATTCAAAGAAAATCTAGAGATTTATCATGTTAGTAGAATGATCATTAAAAGCACCTGAAATCATCTAAATGTTCCAAGTAGAAATGAGGAATAGAAATATTCATAATTTAAATCTGTCCAGATGTAAGGTGAATGCCTATTTCATTAAAGGCATTGTAACTTTGTTGGACTCTATTCTTTTAATTTGGTTTGTTTCTCTCATTACCTTCTATGCTGCAGTTTCAATCTCATGTCTCCTTTGTCAGGTGACGAGACTGGCAGTAACAACATGAAAAGTAATAGATGTAATTCTATTAAAAATTTTTGTGCCATTGGATGCTTTATGTGTACTGTAAAAATTAAAAGACAGGTGGCAAATTAAAGCAGAATTCATAACAGTGCCCATAAGAATTGCATTTTAGTGGCTTGGCACATCAACATCAGTAAGAGAGAGGAAATTTTTCTCAGTATAAATAAAGAAAATATTCTCTAGATAAACAGGTCTCTACATCTCAGCAACCAGTGATGTTCCTGGGTGTGTTCTCTCCATAGTTTGCTCAGCTTTGCCACCATGCAGAGCAAATATTTTCCCTGAAGCACAATTACAGTCTTGTCTGCATGATTCTGTGTAAATAGCATTAATGAACAACAGATAAAATTGTCACTTTATTTTGCATTTTTTACAAATATTTTGTATTTAGAACAGTCCTCTTTTCAAAATATCAAATTGTTGCATGAGTTTTTTTTATGAAAACTTCATAAAGCACTGCAAATTCACAAAGATTTATATTTTCTTTGTAAATTATACAATAGGAGGTATCCTAGAAAAAACTTTCAATTCACTTCAGGTAGAAATGGAACTGCTTTCTCTTGAAATGTAGCCAGAATTAACTGAAGGTTCATAGGGAAAGAAGTTAAGCTTGCAAAAAATCTTTGTGAGATAATGGTTCATAGATACTGCTGCAGAAATTGGTACTGTAGACCAATTTTAATACGAATTTTTGACTAAGGGAAAAGTATCTTCTTTGAAAAGGCATAGTGAAAAGTGAGAAGTTAGAACATCTTATCTCTTTGACAGCCATAATGACAACATCATTCATTTGCCCTGAAGAGCTTCTGATCTAACGAGATGAGATGAACAAAAGAATAATAAGTGAACTGAACAGGCAGCAGGTCAGCACCAGAGCTGCAAAGAGAATTCAGAGTGTCCATTAGCCCAAACACCTTTGGAAAAGCTTGTGTGCAAGGCATAAATGGCAAACGATGATGAGAGGTCATCCTTGTGTAGTAGATTTTAAGATCCGGCTGTATTTTTTTATATATAATAAATGTAAACCATCAGGCTTCAGCACACTAGAATAAAAGAAGCTGAAAGACGAACAGAGCTTGTCACAACTCATTAAGGAAGCTATAAACTTTTCCTTCCTGAAAATTAAAGCCTATCCAGGTCTAAGCAGAGAAAAGAAAATGAATGGCATTTAGATTCTTAAAAAGTACTTGTAGCTACTGATGAAGCAGTACTCACATCTAACTTACACTTCAGCAGCAAAAATCACTGCATGTCTGTAGTGCTGCTCTGTTATCTGCTCCTTAAGAGTCTTAGGAAGGTTTTGCAGGGTGATTATATCCTGTCTGCCATAACTTTGTTTCAAGTCTGCTCAAGTTCCATAATGAAATGTTTCTTAAGTTACTTTGTATAAGGACATTCTCTGAAATAATTATCCCCTGAGAACAATTAAGGAATTGGTTTCCACACAAAAAAAAAAAAAGTCATACCTTTTTAAAAGTTAATGAAAGTAAAAGTGATGTCTTCTGATCATTTCTTGAAAAAAAAAGTCCCACAATAACTCAGCTCTCTCAGCACTTAAATAGATAATAGGAGTGTAGGTACATTGAATTTATGGTACCTACTCATGCTCTTTCTGTCTGAGAAAATGTAAAACTGAATCTTACTTGAGTCTGAATATTCCATCAAACATGTCTGCTGCATCTGAGCAGAGAATGTGCTGGTACAAACTTTTAGTGCCCATAGCTGCTGTCTCTATTCTTCAGGGGCAATAAGTGACTCTTAGTTTGCTCATCCCAGCCTCTGTCAATGTCAGCCTCTGGAGTCCAGCTATTACTAATTCTTTTTGCTCCGTGGAAAATTGGTGCAAGTCCTCTAGCACTAAGGAAGAGAGAAATCAAGATAGACATCTGTCTTTGCCTCTGGAAACCTCTGCCCTTCTTATCCTTTTTTTACCAACACAAAAACTTTTGCCCATCTCAACATATTTTAGATTTTGCCTCCAGGTTGCAGAAAAGTCCCTTAAGAGTGTCTAAGGACTGTGATTTCTAAAGCTTGCTGTCAAGTTGTCTCTGTCTAAGTTTGGAAGTTCAGCTGATTAGGAATTTCCACAGTTGGATATTAAACTAGAAGAAATTTTAAAACTTATTTCTGTATCTTAATATAGTACTCAATTAAAACTGTGCTGTTTCAAGGATAGTCACGCATATGAGTATTGGTAATTTCAGGTTTTGTACACAGCTACAGCTGTTTTTAGTACACAGCTCACCTTGTGTTTTTGAACTAAAGCAATCTACCTGTCAGGAGTATCTGGCACTGGTCATCTAGAGATGCTTTTATGACACTCCCTTCAGATTTTCTTTGCACCAAAATCCCATGTTCATGTGTGCTCAACTTACATGTTGGTGAATACTCAGCAACATGTTGGTGAATTCTCAGCAACCTGATTAATACCCAAACAAGTTTGTCTGAAATGAGAGGGGAATATTGTTTTGTAGTGGGACAATGTGATAAAGCTTAGCAGTGCAGTAGCATGGAGAACAGTCTGCCATATTGTGATTCCTCCAAAGATCCTAGAGGCTGAGTGATGCAGCGCAGCACTCTGCTGGTCATTTCCAAAATATTTTAAGAGTAGAACCAAAGCAAGTGGCTCTTCCTTCCATCTTCCTGTTCTGCTCTGTCCACATGAAAACTGATTTTTTTTTGAGTATTACACAGTATGAGGCCATATTAATTCCATCCTGTTCTGCATAAATGATTTTCAGATTACAATTTCTTTCAGAATTTCTTCTTTCACGGCACATTCTTCACAAGAATGGAATATTCTGTGGTGTCACCCAGAATTTTCTTAGCCTTCTGGTGTTTCATATCGGAGTCAGAGTTTCTCACTTTCCCATGCCTTTTAACATAAACAAAGAATTGTTTTTTGTAAATATGGCCAATGTTTGCATTCCTTCAAATGGGAGGAGAATGTGATTGACAGTCTGATTGACCAATGTGGTTGAGAGGTGGGAATTTCACCTTCCAATCCATTGTCACCTTGATAAAAGTATATATTTGGAAATTAATAAACAAAGGTCTCTTTTTCGGCCTCAGCGCTGCATCTCAAAAGATTCCAGGTCTCTGTGTGATCATTTCGTGTCCGACTGCATCACTGTGGAATCTATTCTTCCTCCCTGTGTCTAAATTCTGGATACAAGAATGTACCTGGACTTCTATGTATTCTGCACATGTATACCAGTCTCACAATGGACTGAGAAAAGTGGATTGAAGAGTCAAACATACAGGCTGGAGATGGTAATACTCTGTCCTGGACCCTTATTTGAATGACTGCAAGAACAGGAACTAAGTGGTTGTTATTATGCAAATATTATTCATTCTTAGCATAACCTTTGCCTCCTCATGAATTAATGAAACCTCATAAAACATATTTTAAAATAAATGCTAATTCAATCTTCGTGTAAATTGGATTATGGGGTATATAATATTTCAAAAATAGTATGTAGTTATCAAAAAAAGATTAATTGAAAACAGAGGCTATGTAAACCAAATATTGAATATTGAATCAAGTGGGATATCTGAAACATGAGTGGGTTTCCTGGCACGTAACATTACTATCCCTAAAAATGCATACCTAAAGTTATGGAAAATAACTTTCCAAGGTTGCACAGTGACAGCTTTTCATGTCCTCTCCCCATGAAAAATTTTTTGAAAGGAATATTCAGAAATTTTGCAAGAGCAGCTTTCTTGCTCTGGAAGAAGCTGGCCTATCTTGATGATCAGCTGCAAGTAACAATATGATCAGCAAGACAGCAAAACTGCCTACAAGGTAAAGAGGCCTTTTTTTTTTCCCTTTCCCCTTCTACTCTCGTCCCTCACCTTTTTTTCAATACATTTGTTTTTAAATGACAAAGCCATACTCAGCCTACCAGTGTCCTCTTATCAAGATAAATTCCCTAAGTCATGGTGAATGTTTTCAGACAAACTGTTGACCTCATGATAAAAAATGCCAGTTGTCATCAACAATCAGATACTCTGTACAAAGAAACGAGAGTATGTCTGCAAATGTCTGCAGCTTGACACATGTTGTGCACAACACATTTCTGCATGGTTTGCAAATATTGGGCACGTCCCTTTCACAGCTCCAGAGTTCTGCATTGAGCCAAATCTAAACAGGTGAATGCTTGTTGGAGGTTAGGATTTGTTCTTTTTTTTTCTTTCTCTTTGGGAATTTTTCATCCTAACAATGAATACTTAAGAGAGACAAAGACTGTGGCCAAGATGGGGGGAAGGGGTGCAGCTGGCTGCAGTTTTTTGGCTGGAGGATTTTCTCTTGGGAAGTGCAGAGATACCATCAGATTTTGGCTGGGGGGTGAGGGGGCAGAGCACTCTCTCTTGCTCTCAGGGCCAGAGGTGAGATGGTTTCTTTCCAGTGAGGGGATCAGTGTGGCAGGCACGTGGTGTAGGTGTATGACCAGAGATACTGTTGTCTTGTGGGTTTTTCCTGTTTTTTTGTTCTTTTCCTTCGGCAGAGTGACTGGGGCTTGCCTCTGTGCTCCTCTGCTTGGGAAGGAGCCCAGGACCACTGGGAGCCAGCAGCACACTGTCCCCCACTGGGCCCCATGGTGTTCCAGCCATTTTGTTCCTTTTCCATCCCTAGGTAGCTCCCTGAAGTTTTATAAAATTTGTATAAAATCCTCTTATACTTATTTAATTGACTACAAACAAATTGTTCTTTTTAAGAAATTGAATCTTAAATTCTCATTTAACTTTCTTAAAATATAAATTATGTCATAAATGATATAATATATATAATATATATAATATATATCATATATATAATATATATATATGATATATATATATANTATATATATGATATATATATATATATGATATAATATCCTATTCCTTATTACATCCATGTAAGTCAAATATGACTATATATAGTCCTATAGTCTACAGTCGCATGGCAATTGATTGAAGTGACAACAATGAAAATGATATAAACTTAAAATTAAACTTGATATAACTTTGTTAGTGAAACATATCCTTTCTGATTCCACAGCATAAATCCTCCTGGTATGGGTACATTGTCAAAGATATTTGGTTCATTTTCATTTGGTCTTTTTACAAAATAGTAAACTAACTTTTAGGATTTCTAAACCTTTTATAGAACATTACCTTCTTGCTGCCGCAGAGCTCCAATGGGAGAGGAAAATGTATAAGTGGAATTGCAATTCTGAGGAAGTTTTGTGGCATATTTGTGTCAAACCTATGTTTTTCAAGACAGGTATGGCTGCAGATTTCCGGGCTTTATTCCTGCTGAAAGAGGAGGAAAGCTTAAGATGTTTTCAGTTATCATTTTGAAATAGAGTTACCTTGTCTGTACAACTTCTCTTTCCAAAAGTAAATGGCAAATCCTTTATGACTGCATTCAAGTTGAGTTTAATTCACCAGGTCCAAAGGTATTTCCACCTTTGTGTATCACAAAGAACACAACGGCCCCACTCTACAAACTGACAGCTGTGGAATATGTGCAAAAGCAGGAGAAAGTGGCATAAAATTCTTCAGTTTGTTATGAAGCAGAAAGTGATAAAATAACGGATTTTTATGTGGTTTGTTTGTTGAGTTGTTTTTTTTTTAATATACAATTTAAACACTATCAGTATTGTCATTTCAGCATTACACATGCTACTTCACCTGATGCTATGACTAAATAGGTAGACGTGGGGATTGATAATATCTTGAGGTTTTTTTAACAGACAATTGCATTCCTTCTTCTCCCAGTTTCCTCCATTCTTTTTCTCAACTTTATTCTTCCATGAGGAAAACAGCATGGAATGTTGTATTTACATCAATCTTATTGATGCCATGATCGCTTAGTACACATGGAAGTGAGAAAAACTTTACTTAATAATGTAACTGAAGTACAGGAAAATTCTATGTGATTATTTTGTATAGAAACAAGCAAGTTTAAAAATATATCTGTTGTCAGTCTGCTGGGTTCAATATAAGGACGGAAATTCTGCCAAGAAAGAGAGGTCTCCAGGAAGATGTAGGACAGATTTTTGAATTTCCTAATATGTGTATGCTCAAGCTCCTGCACCAGAGTTACTTGATCAAATATTTCTAACCTGTGTTTTCTTCTACTGAGAAAACAGAGTAAGCTGACAATAAACTCTGAGATTAAAATATATTTTCATGATGTGGGCTGATGTCCATTAAGGTATGAATCAAGGTATTGAACTGCAACATTTCAATTGCTATTTAATACCCTAAAGGGAAATTGGATGGTTTATTGGCCTAAGTATTGTATTCAACTCTTTCCTTGCTCTGCAAGGTAATCATCTTCACAGATAAAATTGGGATAGACATGGTCATCTTACTTCTGTAGTTCATATATATATATATATATATGGACAAAGTTACTATATATAATAATGATATTTCAGTATGGTATGGATAATGTATGGAAAAAAAAGGTGAATTTGTTTATAATAATTCTTGATTACCTCACTCTAACATAATGAGAAGTATGTAAAAGGGCCCCATCTAACACGTTGTACAGACTGCCTGTTGCTTCAAAAGCTCTTTCATATTTAAATACCTTCAGGCTGAACACAACCTGGAACACAAATTTCCATTTGAGCAGATTTGCCTGTTCCATTGTTGAGGTACCCATAATATGGTGATCTCATCAACAGCTTCATAAAATAAGCTGTATCTCTGCTAGTTTTCTCTGGAAACACAAGCCATTAGTCATTTGTTCCACAGTCCTAAGCCAGGGGCAGCATTGTCACATATTATATGCTTTTATCCTTTCTACCTTCTGCTTTTCTCACCTGCATTCTAACCATAAATATTTATATTTGCTCTTCCCAGTGGGATCTGATGTGGTGGGTTAATATAAGTGACTCTGAGCTGACATCACAAAATAGTTTTTTAAAATCTCAGACCTTTTCTGGGCCCTATTTGCATTTGGAATGCAAGTTTCAAGTCCAGAGATAATATTTGTCAACTTTGCAGTTTAGAGTTGGTAATTCAAATTCCAGAGAACACCTCCAATGTGACCTCACCTTCCCTACTCGCTCCTTTTCCTTCCCTTCTGTCCCCCTCTCAGTCATTTGAAGCAGCATTTGCTGAACAACTCTGTTTTTCCAGCTGATGGTAACAGCACTGCCAGCTCTGCACAGCTAGTCCCAGCTCTGGCTGTAAATACTTTCTGAGCAAGTCAGTAATTAATGTTGCACTGGCGACTGGTGGCATCTGTATGAGTTTATTATCATCTGTACTGAAACACAATGTACAATGAAAACATGGGGGACTCTAAAGGAAGAGGCTAATAAATTTACATGAATTAGCATTAAATTTAATTTGCCACATGCCAACCAAACTGTGCAGCAGACCTAAATCTTTTAAAAGATATAGATTTCTCTGTTGCAGCTGCTTCCCAGGCCTGGCTGCTACGCTTACTTCAAGACTTTGCTCTCTTTCTTAGTTATAACCAGTTTCCACATATGTTGACTGATATGCATGAAGCATTGTTTCCTCAACAAGAGAAAAGATGTATTTAATTTTACTTTT
The DNA here is from genome assembly GCA_013397195.1 of Hylia prasina. Lineage (NCBI taxonomy): Eukaryota > Metazoa > Chordata > Aves > Passeriformes > Sylviidae > Hylia > Hylia prasina. Next base: position 52,008 of record VYXD01005835.1, read on the forward strand.
TAGGAATATTGAAACCATTTATTTACCCATGCTTATAATATAATGCACAGAATAAATATCATCTATTACTGCCATTTTCTCTCTTGTCAAAATATGAAAAGGCACTGGAAAATTAACACTAATGAATTATACTTTCCTTTGTCATATTCTGGCAAAAAATATGATAGCACTGAAACTTGATAGTAACATGGAAATAAATAGGACACTACCACCTGGTTACCTCTTCTAGTAAAGAACAATAAGTTGACTCCTTAATGGATTATGTGTTGGCTTCTGGCACACCCCAAAACACCAAGCATTAGAACAAATAGTGTTAATATTTGTCACTTTTTTTTCCCAAAACTTGTCATCAGAGAAGTTTGTAATGATTACATAGCTCAAAAGCATACGCTTGCCCAGTTTTACAGAGAAGTGAATAAAATCAAAGTCCAAATACAGGTTTCATTATAGTCCATGCTTCCACTAAAGTCTTGAGTGTACTGGATGTCACAGAAAAAAAAAAAAGAACATTACATTTTTCTGGGAGCTTGTAGGTCTTTTGACTAGCTTTTTCAGAAAACTGAATGAAATTAAATCTCCCAAACCAAAGTATACAAAATTATATTGAATTACTGTATTATCTGAAAGGTCTTTAGCTTGATTAACCAATCAAGTGAAAAGCTGAAAACTGCTGAAAGACCCTTACAGGTGAAGCAAATCCCATTGATTTTAAACTTTAGCTTAAAATCTTGGCAATTACTGCCGTCCATCCATGGGGCAGCCAGAGCTGGTTCCCTGCAAGGACAGGGGAGCCATCTGCTTAGTGTAACTGAGGTGTCTGCTCCTTGGTAGCCACTGGTTTCTGAAGCTATAGCTTCTGAGGGCATCTGGATCCCTAGATCTCAAATAAACATCTTTCTGGGTGTACTGTGTACCAGAACATCAGCTTGATTTTACAATTTGTACTTTAGAGGAGACACCATATTTAAGCAATTTTTCAGGGCCTATATTGGCTGCTACTCCTACTATAACTGCTTTAATAGGTCGGAAAGAAAAAAAAAAACACAACATAATAAAGCTTCATTGATAATATTTTCAGATATAAACTAGCAATTTATCATAAAAGCATAATTCTAGTATGTAATTCTGTAATCAGCATAGTTTTCAGTGGAAAAGTTTAATTGCAAAGTTGTTAATTTCATAGCAACAAACTCCTGGAAGAAAGCTGGCTGGTCCAGGTATGTTAAAATTAGTGCAAATGAAAACATATTATTTCCGTTAATTCCTCTGTCTCTCAGAGCTTGTCAAGGTTTATAAGCAAGAAGGAAATGGTAGGATGATGAGTACTTATATATCACAAAAGGAAGAAAGAGATTTGAAGAAAGTGAGAGATACACAACATTTTCCTCAGTCACGTGCATGTCATCACAGATTGCATGAGAAGGTGCTGTCAAGACAGCAGTGGTTAGTGAGTACATTAAAACTAGATTTTCACTCAGAGAAATAGGATCAAAAGAGTAGAAAATGCAAGTGATCATCCACTTTGGCTTCTAAGTATCCTTTATTTTACGTAAGGATTTTCTTGTTTACTTATACTCTGTCCTCCCTTTTCTCCTTCTTTTTGTCCTTTATTTAAAAAACTGAGAATGAAAGAGACTTGTTGGAAATAAGATTAGATTAATACATTCAACAAAGCATGTTTAATGTGACCATGAGAAAATAGCTCCTCTAGTAACAAGAAAGCTTCAATTCTGAGAAGTCAGAGCATCTGTGAAATAGAGTAATTTTTTTTCTAAATGAAATACAACCAGCTGCATATTACATTTTTAAGCATAAGAAGAAATTTAAATATGCTGTCGACTTTAAACAGGTATCTTTGACAGAGAAAAAAAATCTCTTGAATCCTGTATTAGAAGATATCAAAGATTTCACAACAAAATAAAATGATATGAAAATAATTGTTACCCTTTATTTTCATGTCTGTAAATAAACTTTAGTTTGTATGTACAAACACTTTATCAAATAGTTTGACAGAAAAACTGTTTCCACCTTCCTTTTCAGTTGTGTTTGAAAAGAAGCAGACCAGAGATTGGAAAGGGGCAATGCCTACTAACCATAGGTGTCCATCCTTTGCAGTACAGATTCTGACACCTATGTTGAAAGGAGATTTAATGTCTGGTTCATAAGCAAGCAGTTTTTTGCATACAGACTGCTTTAACTCATCAGAGAAACTATAATTCTTCATGTGAATTACACAGAGTAACTGTGATATCCTAAAAGAGTCATATCAGTGTTTCATGTCACCAGGTTGGCTCTAGAGCAAAGCCTGACCCTACACTTCAGTTCTACAGTGTTTAGTTTAATGTTACAAACAAACAGTCCTTTATGTTTAGATCTTCTGACCTTTAAGAAGGATTAAATGTTTCACTTTAACCTGTTCTGTTGTCATATCAAATAGTTTGAGGTAACTGGAGAGAAAGATGATTGTACCTGAAGCTGTGCACACCAAAGAGGTTATTCTGAAGGGTTATGGAGTCTTCCAGTGCATACAAGACTCCCCTAGCTTTTCCTCTACAGCCTTCATCCACAAAACACAGCCTCAGTTGTCCAAGGGAAAACTGGAAGAGGATTTTGCTGCATCTCTGTGTTTCTGAACGGCTTGACTGGACAAATTTTTCAGAGTCAAACTGCACTACCCTTAGCACTGCCTTATCTGCAGTGTCAAGAATAGCACAGAGCCAAGCCAACCTGTCACCCATTCCCTGACCTTCTGCTCCTTTTTCCTCCCTGAGATATGCCTATCAAGTAGGTAAAGGGGATCTGGTTTCAAAGGTGATTATTATCTTGGTGCTTGTCAAAACTGAGACTCTCATGTCACTTTTACCTGTGAAAATGCCTAAAGGAGGGCTTTTAGGAAAATTCAGATGTAGGTAAATGTCTAAATTCTTACTGAAGTCTCATTACTAGTATTTAAATTGGTTTTTTTTGGGGATGGGTGTTTGGATATAGTTCTGAAGTGGATGAATATATACTCACCAGATAAGGAAACGTGGCTTTTTAAGAAAACAGCTGATGGCATGACTGTGTGGGATGGAGCTAAACTGGATTTGTAACTGTAAGCTATGAACTTCAGCCACAACAGAATTGCCAATCACAACTTTTGTTATTAGTGCACAGTTGGGCAAAACTATAAAAGTTCAGGGGAAAAGTTGCTTTTTCCAAGTATTGTAAGTAGCATTTTAAACGATATGTAGTTACTCTTTAAGTGATAGTGTAACAGTACTATTTCCAACACCTTTAAGAAAATATTATTTCTTTTCTCCATATCTCTCTATCGTTATTTAACATTTTGCTTCACAGTTGTAAGATTTTAGATTTTATTACATTTATATGAATGTTGATTAAAATGGAGTTTTGGGAAGTGCAATTTTAACAAAGTGATATTCAAAATAAAACAAAAAATTAGAGGAATAAAAAGCTACAAATTTAAATGTTCTATGTATTTTTTAGGTCTAGAATGTCATAGTATTTTTCATCCACCTTAATTTTCTATGAAGAATATAACTGATAATTTTTTTTAATCACAGTACATTTTAATTCCAGTATATCTTAAATCACTTTTCAAATGTAAAATAATTTACTATTAAACTATATTGCATCCAGAGAAAAATGTCATTTGTTTGTCAGAAATCAAAGGCTCAAATGTATTCAGCTGTTACAAAGAAATTGTCTTTCATTTTCTGATGGTTACTGCATAAACTATGGGGCTAAAAGACAACAGTTACCACATTTACTAGATGAGAGATTTGGATAGGAATTACATAATCTTATTACCTGTAGGGGATAGAGAGCTCAGAGAGAGTACAGGTGTCGGTTTTTTAATGAGCCCTGAGTCAAGCAAGAGGAATACCAGAGCTATCTTTTAAAAACTTCTGAAATGCATTAAGTGCAATTGTGTTTAAATGAGAGCTCTGTTTTGGATAATGGATAGTGCATGGAAGCATCAACAAAAGTTAACTAGTATTTCTAAAGGCAGTACAAAAGTTTTTAACATCAAAAGTTTAGATTTGGAGCATAGTATGGCACATGATTGTAAACTTAGCATAGCCTGTAGAATAAAAATCAGCAGCTGATAACAGTATTGTAGAAAAAAAGGTTTCTCTCTGTAATGTTATATTCCATCTATGTCTACATCATCTATATCTATATATCTATATTTATATCAGCTATATCTATATCATCTTTATATATTTGTATATATATGTCTTTTTCTGTTAACTTGAGGTGCAAATTCTACACGAATTTATAAGCACAGTTGAAGAGAGGAAGACAGAAAATTGTGAGTAGAAAGAAATAGTTCTCTAGAAGAAGATATGCAAGTAAAAATGAATCAAATGCCCATAGTTTAAGTTGGTCATATTGTTGTCATCCAAGGCAAAATAATGGTAGATAAAATACTGATTACAAACAGTTAAATGAAACTGCATAATTAGTTTCAGAAATATATTTCATTAAATAGAAAGTCGGTCACAATAAGATGAATTTACTGTATTTTTGAATTTCTAAATCTGGCTAAAGTAACTTGGGGAAACTATTATATTGCCACCTAGGCAGGTAAAAGGAGGATTATTTAAAAAAAACCCCAACAAAATATATGGAAAACATTTTTAAAAAGACTGAACTTGACTACTTAGAGATGGAGGAAATATTTTAACAAAAAGGATAAGTACTAGCAAATAAGTAGGGTGAGAGGGGCAGCAGCAATCTGCATATAATTTGTTAGACAACATATTTGAGATTGATGGTGAAATGAATATTAAATTACATGTGAATTGCATTACAATAAAATCTTTTATGATGTCAAGTTGGCAAAATGGTAAGAATTGGAACTCACAATCTTATATACCAGCCCTGACAGAGCTAATAGGTGAATGGAGGCAGGGCAGCTCTGACTGTCTCTGTGCCTTATCCTAGGTTCCAGGAGTGATACCTTGCAGAAAGGGTTGGAGCCACCCTAAGGTATTTCATCAGCGTGTTAGTGAGTGGATATGGCTTTTCTTCAGTATCTTTGCTCTTCACTAATTACATTAGTTGTAATTACATGCTGTTAGTGGCATTACTAACAATGTTAATGAGCCAAATACACTGGACTTTCTCCTGCCAGATAAATTTTTAAAGGCTGCTAAAAAGTTGGAGTAGGTTTCAGAAAAGATCTATGCATTATTCAGTGGTATTGAGTAGTAGACATGTCTTAATGTGAGAGCTTTAAAGAACTCAGTCTGAAAAGATTTAGAGGCAATTTGATTATTCTGCACAAATACTTTCTAGGAAAAAAGATAGTGAATTCTGAAGGACACATAAATCTAATGTAATAAGAGCTAGAAACCAAAATCAAGAATGTTTGCTTTCCCTGACATATAGCTGTGCAGACATTCCCCCCAAACCCAACCTGTTTTCAGGGGGAGGGTACTGATGACCTACCAACCATGCTACAAAATATTCAGTACAATCTATGCTATCTTTGAACAAACTGGCTGGGTTTCTGGAGATGTGGTCTGCTAAGGAAAGGTGCCCCTTGTCTTGGCAGACATCAGGTCAACTGCTGTGGTTACCTTCTGGAAGTCTAGGCAGGCACTATAAGATATTTCACGTTAATAAAGAAGCCATTTGAAAAATAGCCTTAAAATTGCAGATATCTACTCTTTTGCTAACTAGCATTCTACTCTGTTCTGTGGAAAAACATTGAACCATTTTACCTTCTTTGCAGTCTATCAATTAAAATATAAAAGGTATTTGCTTTTCTCTAAAGAATATTTGTATTTAGTTATCATTTTTAATATCTTAAAAAGATAAAGTTAAAAATTGTAAAAATCATAAAGTTATTGTAATCTTTTAAAGCATCCTTAGAGCTCAGCATTTTTTCTAGTTTCCTACATCTGGAGTTTTTTTATCTGCTTCTTCCTTTGCACTCGTATATATCACAATGAAGTCTACTCAGCTTGTGATGTTACACACATGTATGAATAATAAAAGCTTTTACATTTATTTGACAAACTTGGTAATTTTATAACACTGATTTAGAGAACAGCTGAAAAGAATTCTCATTATATCTCACGTTCTGGCAATGTTTATATTAAAGTGAATTCTTATTCTTTTATTGGCTGGAGTTTCTTCCAGTTCAGCTTGGAAAAACTGATTATGTTAGACCTATAAATAGTACTGCAACTTAGTGGCAGTTGTTGCTTTGGTGGTTTTCCAAGATTAAGAAATTGTCTCACTGTAATAAAGCCTATTGAAATGCTCACCATGTTGAAAATGAAAACAATGTACATTTTAATAAAAAAGAATGAATTAAAAAGAAATTATGAACAAGCAGTATACAAGAATTTGATGAATTGTATGCATTGTAATATGTACCTTTTAGTTACGACCTTTGATTTTGATTGTCTGAATTTTTACTAAGATCTTCATGAATTTTAAGAGCAAATTGATTAATTACAACTAGAAAACCTTAATAGAACAACTAAAAAGCAAAACAAGAGTATTTTTCATATTATCTTTGTAAATGGAGTCATGAAGAAATGTCACAATGCTTTGCTTAAATGCATTGCTAAGTTAAAAGTTGACGTAGCATAAGACAATGGAAGATTTGTAAACTTTATATACTTTTTCTTGGACTCAAATACATATATACTCTGCATATATACTTTATGGAACTTCAGTGTGGGAAGCAAAGCCTAAGGCTGTAATCCTTTTAATTTCCAGGTTCATCATATTCTTAAATGTATCTCTAAAAGGAGGAATATTTCATTGACTGAAATCTTTACCTGAAAAAAAAAAAAATTACCTGGAAAAAATGCAAGTGAAACACAATGTTTATGTTTCTTGGTGCATTTTCTTATACACACACACCAGAGCTCACAGTAAAGAATAAGGGTAAGGCTCTGTTTAGGAAACAAAATAGATTTTTGTGTAATTTAAATCAGTGATTTGGTCTTGCCTGGGAATTCTGTTAGCTTTGACCTGACCTCAGACATTCAATTTTTCTCTCAACCCTTAAACTAGAGCTTGCAAAAAGTCTGCTAGAACCAGCTCAATGCCAAAGTGGTAGACAGAGAGCTTGTCTTCAGTTTCATCCTATCTGTATAGAAGGCATTTCTTCAATCAGGAGATGGGAGTTTCACTGCAGAAAATCACAAAGGAAGAGCAAATTAAATATGAGGTTTATACACTGCATTAATTGCTATATTTAAAGCTTAGCAATTAAGATATTAAATACTTTTTTCTTCTGAATGACGAAAAATGTATTGTAAACTCTTTTGAATTATTCAATATTGATCCAAGAGGTAGGTTTTTTTAATTATTATTTTACTATGTTTGTTATCTTTTCTGTCATATTTCAACACTTTATGTTGAAAACAACTTTTAAAATTGATGTGTATCCAATGTGGAAAACAAAGCTTCTATAAAGGAAATCAGTACAGCATAAGGAAACCCTAAGAGCATATCAAATCACATGAATGTAAATCAGCAACAATAAGTACTACTAATAGTTCTGTTAAAAATACTAATAAAGAAAAACGATCAAGCCCCAAACTCCAGTTTTTTATTTAGTTATAAATTTTTACCCATATATAGCAAAACAAAACAATTAATATTTCTAGATGATTTTTTTTTTTTTTGATAAAATAGTATTGTATTGATTTCTTTTTTGAGGGGAGGAGGATGTGAAAAGAAAAAAGAGGTAGAGACCAATGTTTGTACATATTTAGTTAATTGAATCTTTTAAGTATATTTATTTTACATGGTATCATTTATGAACACTTTATTTGCTAATTTAAATCTACCCAATGTATATTAAAGTAGCCCCAAGAGTAAAGACAGGAAAAATTTAATAGCAGTATTCCCATATCTGGTGAACAAAAATAACCAGTTGCTTCTCTGTTCAGAGATTAAAAAAAAAATATTGAGGCAATTCATCTGGCACTCTGACTCTGACACAGAGGATGATTTTTTTTTATCCTGATTCATTTTCTTTAGGCCAGGGAGAAACCCGTGTCTGATAATTTAAGTGTGTGAGATGGTCACAGCTTGTGAGAACTTCTTTATTGGCCTCTAATTTTTCCCTCACCTTTTTTCTAAAAATTCTCTTTTGCTAGCCCTCACAAAGTTAGAAAATCTCTTCTGAGGCGTTTCAATGGAAAATACCTGGTGGGATTTGAAAAAAGGAAAACTGGAAGGTGTTCATGAAGAGCATAGTTGAAGAGAGGTTTAAGAGAGAAAACATCTGTTTCCATTAAAGGACTTAATGCCTGTTTTAATCGATAAACGTTATTTTTCAGTATGTGAGATGAAACTCTCATACTGAATAATAATAATAAATAATAATAATAGTAATAATAATAATAAATACTTAGAAGCCATTTAGCCATGGACATGATGCTTAATAAAAGGTTTTTTATCCTTTAAACTTGTGAGTGTTCCATCTTTTCTCACTTCCTTTACTGCTCATGGTTAACTTTTACCACAGTGAAATACAAATCAGGGCATTCCTTAGCCTCCTATTTTTCAGAAGCAGTTGATTCCTTGTTGCTTTACAGCCATTATGCACGGACATACACTCACCCCAGCAGTTTGTGTGTGAAGCTTTTATGATTTAGCAACCCTGAGAAAATACAAGTCGTTAAAATTTTGCTAAAACAGCTTTCCTACCCAGTGACTGGTTGGTGGTTTTGTTATTAAAAATGATTAAAAACTAATGTGAATTTTGAATCCCTAGAAGGTTGCACTTAAAACACAATAAAGGCTCACCTCATTACTAAGTCTAATAATATTAGATTCAACTTAGCATGATTATTATCCAAACACTGCTATAGTAGAGTTTGGTAGGTAGGATCTACATTATTGTTAATGCCAATCTGCTGACGTTGCCTTATACAATATATTGTTATTAAGTATCTAATAATTTTACAGACTTTTATTACAGTCAGCAGGACTTCATTTAGTAGGATATTAAGAAGAGGTAGGAAACCAGAACATTTGCAGCAAACCTTACACAGCACCACAGGAGTTCTGCTTTGCTCTTGCTGTGATGAGTCACCTTTGGGTAGAAAAGATAACCCCATAAAATCCTTTATTACTTATACCTATTAGAGACGATATTTACTGTGCTGTGGTTTAGAACTTAGTTCTAAAGTATGGATTCAAACAAAGCCATATTTTCCTGTTCTCTCTCTGCCTGCTTCTTTCCTCTCTCCTCCATTTTTGCTTCATTCTCCAAAGTTTGTCAATCATTAACGCCAGTTTTTCTCTTTGAAGGTTTATATCACTGCTGAATCCTTACAAATGAACTGTTAATGTGCAAGCACCAGGATCCTCCATTCCCACACAGCAGGCACTTTGTCCCTGAAGCTTAGCCTTCTACCACTGTGATTCAGACCGTTGACAACCTCATGGCTTGGAAAAGTGATTTTTTCCCAGTTGAAGATGCTGTATGCACTACGTGGCTCATCTATCAATGGCTTTCTGGTTATTAATTGCTCATAAATGTTCATGAATTTGTGTCACTCTGATGAGCCTCTTAACTTGCATACAAGCTATTAATTATTCATTTGTAAGCAATTATGCTGATGATTTTTGCATCCTCTATAGCAGCTCATTATGTAAACTAACCATGTTAACAGTCCCTGTACCGATTTAGACCTGAGATACAGCTTTCCCTGACAGCAGCTAAAGACTACAAGATTAAATTACTTCTTTTAACAAAGTACAAATTATTGATAGATAGTAGTTCTTGCCTTTGTAATTGACAAAAATGGAAATCTTTGCTCAGAAATATAACCAAAAATGTCATACTTTGTTTAATTTCTTTTAAAAATCCATAATCATTGTCTTAGTTATAAAAATGAAAGGTGAAGTATTATTCTTTTAAAAATTGGATTTGTATCTTGAAACAAAAATATTTAGTTAGATGATTGGAGGTCTGGGAAATTTGGCTGGGGTATCGTGGGGGTATTTGGGATGGGTATCCCTAATGAAAAGTGTCTGGGAGACCCCAAGGGAATATTTGGAGGAGTTAGGTGGGAAATGCCACTCTGAATTGCAACAGTGTTTTTCTACCCTCTTTTTGATATTCAGTTTTGAGAAGGTCAACACAAAACAAGCTTGAGACTATGACAATATCCAGAGAGGTTAATAAAACAAGCTGTTTAGAACCCTATAGAATAAATGAGCATCTAAAAAAATCTATATTTTTGGGAGAGAACAAGAAGTTGTTTTTCTTGGGGGTAAAGGGTCATATGATAGAATAACAGTGTTCTATAATCATTATTTAATTGGAAAGGTCAATTGCAAGATAAGCTGGAGAAGAGATGCAGAGAAAAAGACAATATCCAAACATGAGAAAGCAAACCCATTTTTAAGTAAATCCATGGTTTACTGAGACGATAAAACATTTGAGAAGCCAAAATTCATTGAGTTGTGAAAAACAAACAAAATATTTTCAAACACTATTGAAATCAAAGTGTTTTTTTCTTGGTTTATTTTATTTTCAGGGGAATTGAAGAGGAGGCTAGAGAGAGGTTTATTTTATTCTTACTTAAATTCTACCACTCTTGATTTACATTTATCTTCCTAACTTTCTGTTCATACTGTACTCTTGGGAACTGACATGAAAGGATAAATGGAAAACTAACAAAAAACAAACAAACTGTGAAAAAAACCCCAAACCTGATTTTCTTAGGTCTGAATATCCAAAGAATCCCAAATCTTTTGCATCTAGGTACTTCACAGCACTGGAGTCTGCTTGGTAGGGCTCTCAGGGACTCCAGAATAACCTTCTAAGGACATTTCATAAAATGGGGAAAGCAATCAACCACAACCTGTCTGCTTTTCCTTTTTATTGTGAAAGATTGTGTCAGACAGATGTCCTTTTCCTTAATAAATGTATAAAAGAAATGTAAGAACAATTTATTTGTCATTGGTATTATTTTCATGGACCCTAGATAACAGGGCTTTTTGCCATTTTTCATGTGGTCTTTACTGAAGGACTGGTGAGGTGCTACTCTGGTAAATCTCCACTGCTCTGCAGTGAGATAACTGGCAGTTAAAATCTTGAATTAGGTTTTGGGGGTAGCTTGAAGTGTGCTTAAATCTTTCAGTTGATCTACAGAGGAGTTCAGTAGTTTAAACTATGTAAAAAGCCCACATTCTGTTTATTATCTCCCTTTTTCTCACTCTAGAAAAGGGTCATATTAACTTGGGAATATATTATTTTTTTATGATAGAACTGCTCTTGAATATACTCCTTACCCATAGGAGTAATGAATATTTGTTAATAACGATGGTAGCATTGTCAGTAATTTCTAGCTTAGTAATAGATTGAAAGAATTGCCGGACTATATGAATAAATCACATGTTCACAGGAACTACCAAGCTGGTGTAATACCTGTACTCTACTAAAGAAATGCGAAGCTATTTTTTGAAATTGTTATATTTATTTGTCAATGAGGATCATGAATGCCATTTAAGCATTTAAATATCATGTAAATACTTTCCCAAAAGCAATCAATAGTGCAGATTCATCAGAGACATATTACCAGCCAGCATAGCACACCTATCAAAGTGCCCTTCTTTTCAACTGAGGTGCACCTCTCTTATTAGTGACGTGCATTAACCATCTTCATTTGGGATTTTGCATCAGTGGAGTAACTGCAGGTTGATAGCTAGTTTATATAATGAGCAACAGTGCAAGAAGCAAAATATTCAGCATAATTAATTAGAAATGAATAATTAATATCTTCCATACACTTACAAGTTCATCCAGCTGTCATGTACTATAAATTCATGAGAATTTTAGAAAATTAACAGCAAAACTGATATGAGTAAATGATAGTTGAATGCTATTTCTATACTTTTTGATCAAAATCCTGCTGTCTACATCATACTTCAAGCTTTAGGGAACTTTGGGGGCTTTGCCTATGACTAGTAAAATATTATTCATCAGGAATTGTAGTGACAGGACAAGGAGTAATGGGTTCAAACAGAAACAGGGGAAATTTAGGTGTTAGATATATATGGAAGAAAGTCTTTACTGTAGGGGTGGTGAGACATTAGCACAAGTTGCCCAGAGAAGTAGTGGGTGCCCCATCCCTGAAAGTGTTCAGGGCCAGGTTAGATGGGAGTTTCAGAAAACTGATCTGTGGAAGAGGCCCTGCCATGAAATCATTCTGTCATCCAGGTATGAATAACATCCATTTTGATAATCAGATATGCAAAGATAAAAGTAAATTAGGTATAACTCCTCTAGGAGTATAAAGATATTAGTTCTTTGTCTTTTTGTAACTCAAATTCACATATATTTGGAATCAAGTATATAATTGCCTGTGAAAAAAACCACTGAGAACTATCCTGTTTTTATTCATGTCTGAGGAGCCCTCTTGATCGATAGAAGTAGAGAGTTTCCAGGGAAAGCTAAGACCTACACATTAATGAAAACATGTACTTGGAATATAGATGATAAAACTGTCTCAGGTGAACAAAAAGCCAACCATCGCCTGTTATTAGATATTTCAGTAAATCTTTAGAGAAGATGGAGCTTATATGTAAGTCTACTACAGGAAAAGCTTCAGTGTGAGCTCACACATTTCTTGACTCAGAAAACATCTTACCACGGGGCACAAATCAGAGGACAGGCTTCATTAGTTTCAGTTCTACAATTTCACTGAACTACTTGTTTGCTTTTTGGTTTTTTTTTAATCCCAAATCCTTGGTGGTTTAATTCTACATAGTCTAATTTATTGGTCTATAATGGTAGTTTTGTTTTCAATTTATGAATGCTTTACCTTATTTTAATTGACATTTCTGGGCTTTTAAATAATTTCTGCATGGAACTCGTTCTCAAAGGGTTTAATTTGTATCTGTGTAAAAATTGATGAATGTACAGAGGAATGGGAAAGAATAAAAACAAAGAGCTGGATACAAATCTCACAACTCAAAAACAGCTCCCCAAAGGGAAATCCTTTCAAGCAGATCAGTGTCCTTCTGTGTTGAAGCCAATGGAGCTGCACTGGTTTACACCTCCTAGGGATCTGGATACACACCATTAATACCTGATTCAAAGCCCATAGAAATAATTTGCTTTTAGTATTGTAGCTTTATGGCTGGAATAATCTGCTGGTATTTATGAGCCTCCTTCCTAATGAGTTCTGACGTTTTCTAGGGAGCCTGTGATTGTACCTTGCCCAGGGTAAATCTCTGAGGAACAGTTTCTTTCCTGGGATGCTCTTGGAGTAGTGCACACCTTCATGATTGCTGGATATAAATAGGCAACCCATCTGTTGCTGTTCAGGAGATGTTGACTGTGTGGGGGAAGGAGGGGGATATTCTATGAAACTGTTTACTGTTTGTTTGTTCCCTGAAACACACCTCAGGCAGTTTTTGACTTCTAATACTAGGAACTGAAGTTGTTAATTTAGAAGCCCCTGTGAGAATAGTAGAGAAGCCCAATGCTTAAAAGAGTTTGGTAAAATATACCTCCCACTCATTTATTAGTAGCAATATGTCTACTAGGTAATTTAGTCTTCTAACTGCTTAGGTACTTAGTGGTAGCTAATTTCTGGGTTTTGTCCTCAGGAACAGGTGGAGTTATATGACTTGCATATATGCATGAGAAAGTTACCCTGAATCTTGGCTGAAATAGGTTTCAGAGCAGAAGAACTGCAGCAAAAAAAATGGGTGAGGGATGACCTAGCGCCTGCTTTGTAGCGACTTCATTGGTTTTTATTGTCTTAAAATATGAACATTTCACAATTTTTCTTATTCCTTTTCTGCAGACCTTGCTTGAGAACCTCGCGAGACCAGTAAGAATTTTATTATGACACTTCTGCATGTTCTATTTTTGAGTAGGTTTTATCTGTACTGCTTAGGCATTGTAGATCCTGTCCCAGTACAGTTAGGCCTGGGCAACAGTAAACAGTAAGCAGAATGCCAGGCAGAGAGAGCTGGAGGAAATACAGATGGTTTTTCATCCAGCTTGGGGTTTTTCTTTAATTTCAAAATTATCTGCTCATGTTTCATTCACTAGATGGTTTATCACTGAGATCCCTTATTCACTTGAGATAGCTCAGATGAATTCCTACCGAATAAGTTTGGTGGGTTTTTTTGTAAAGTAGCAGATACTTGATGAAATTATTGGTGACACTTTGTGATGTTTACCAAAGACAAGGAAAAAATAATGCACATTGATGTATCTTAATAGACAGGATAAAGTGTTTTCATCCCAGCTTATCAAGATGTAATGGCTATGTGCTGCTCCAATGAAAAAAGAAAATATGAAATTGAAATAACTTGATAGATCTCATAAAGCACATCTCATAAATTGATGACAGAAATGATGATTTTATTTCATCATTATATTTTGATTATTTATCCCTTATTTATTGTCATTCCTTGTTTAAATTTGCAGCTATCAATGCCATCAGTACGCATTCAGATTGATAAACAGCCGACAAATCAAAAAATAGAACAATTAGAACTTTATTCTTGTTTCACTTGGGCAAAATACTTGCAGTTACTGCAGTTCAAATGACCTTGAATTCTTTCATAGTTTTGATGAAATTCTCATTTTTTCCTATATTGAATTCAACATGACTAAGTTGAATACTGCCACTCTTAAGGCTAACTAAGAGTAATAAAAAATAGAAAAAAGGTAACTCTTAAATACAGAGGGCATGTAAGTAATGTGGTTCTCAACCTGTCCTTGTGCTTCAGACTTTTTGCTTGATACCATTAGTGTTTTATTAAGCCCTTTTCTAGACTCCTGTGCAATCATCCTGCTGTGTAGGGGAAGGGAATACAGGTGACCTTGCCCCAGGAAGTCACAGCTGTGTTAATTAACCAACACAGCCTTGCCCCTGATGAGTCACAGTTGTATCCAATAAGGATGAGTGAATAAAAGAGGTGGGGTTGGCTGGTGGGAAGAGGATCATCACAGAGGAGGAACCTTGAGGAGCATGAAGGAGAGACTCATGGGGCAGGATCCTGGGGAGAGAGAATCCCTGCTGTGAGGTGAGTCTGGGTGTGCAGTCAGAGCCTGTTGTTGGAACCTGCAGTCACAGTCTGGCTGGGTAAAAGCTGCAGTCAGAGGCTGCAAACTGATCCCTGCAGTCAGAGTTCAGCAGGAAATAACCAGCAGTCAGAGGCTGTAGGGGAAACCTACAGCAGGAGCTGCTGCAGGCAGAGTCAGGGAATGGTTGGAGTCACGATGGCTGAGCTGAAAAGAGGAATAAACCAGGGCCCTTTTCATGCTGTGATAAACAAGGAGTCTGCGCCTGGGCTTGTTTTTACCCTCTAATAACAGAGCTGCTGCAACACTGTTGCTCTTTGCCTCAAGGTGCATAATGCCTGTATCACAAACTGTGAAAGTTTTTGAGTGATACATTTTATGTAAAATTTTTAAATATCATGTTTATAAACTTTTAAAAGAGCTTCTTGTCTCCTAATTCAGAGCTGAATTTTTCTTAGCTCTTTCAATGCCTGGATATCAGAATTCTCATTAAAGAAGAAGTTAATTTTGTTCATATGCTAGAATTTATACTTTTAGAAGAAATAAAAATTCCAGAAGCCCAGACACAGACCATTTGGATTGACTTTAACTGGTGAGATATTTAATTTTAGTGGTACTTAGTTCCCACTTAAATCCAAATTAAAAGTGCCTGGTTCCAGGAAACTTGAGACCAGTGACTCTGACAGCTATAAGATGGTTTTCTGAGTGGTTAGGGAGTGGAGAAGCTCTGTGGCAGCAGTGCCACAGTTTGTGGTGAATTGGTTTGTTGGAGGCTGATATGTCCCAATTTTGTGGCAAGATGCTGTGAACAGGGAAAAACAAAGTGCATGCTGACATGGAAGCTGTTAGGAAGGTAGGCAAATCTTCCCAAAACAGAAAACTATTT
Organism: Hylia prasina; assembly: GCA_013397195.1. Classification (NCBI taxonomy): domain Eukaryota; kingdom Metazoa; phylum Chordata; class Aves; order Passeriformes; family Sylviidae; genus Hylia; species Hylia prasina. Next base: position 67,937 of record VYXD01005835.1, read on the forward strand.
TCTCAGATGATTTTTTGAGTAAATTTTTATTACTGCGTTTGACAACGGTTGGGATAAAGCCCACAGATTTGAGTCAAGTTTAGTTTTGCAATGCCTAGGAGAGAATTTGAAGATCGTTTATGTGTTTATTGTGCATGCCTTTGGTCAGGTGCTATCTGGTATTGGTAAGAAGTTGCATTTATGGGGGTGTGGCTTGCTAGTATTGTCAATACAAAGTAAGATATCTTCTATGAATAGTTTTCAAACATTTCAGCTACTTAATACCTACAAAACCCTATCTTATTCTGAGATTGGCAAGATCCATAGCATTGTATATTGATGCTCAAATACTGAGACGATAAGAATTATATCAAAGTTGTAAACTTCAATGGGCTGGATATCCTGTGGGATAAGCAGAGGGTTTCTTCTGGGGTTTTCTGCATGTGTTCCCAGTACGTTGATTCTAAACCTCTAGTTTAGCTAGACTTAATTTTTAGCAAGGAATAAGTCTACTGTTGGAATGAAGACCAAGTGATCTTCAATGTGAGCACTAAATCAGGTGAATAAAAAAATTATATTTTCCTCTGTTTTTTTCATGGCTAGTCTGCTGATTCACAGATTGAATCAGAGAGAGAGGACTTCTGAACACTATGGAGTTTGCTGTGATTACATTGCTTAGCTTTTTTTTACGTCTCTGACATAATTTGGTAACAGAGGCATCCACTAATATGAATACATCAGTGTTGTTCATTGCTGCAATATTCCTTGTCCTATAGGGAGTACAGAAAGAAATCAGCCATCTAATTCCAGAGGTTCACACGCTGCTGAGTCACATGCCAGGACCAACAACTTCTTAAAATATGCCTGTTTAGAATTCAATGTGACTACTTTATCACCCTAAAAATGTCAGCACAAAGTATGTTAGCACTGGTGTTATTTTTTGAAAATATAGTCACCTTAATACTACATGTATTTACTGCCTGTGCCTTTTAAATAAAACTAGAGCTTTTAGAAAGAAACCAACACCTTTTGGTTTGGACAATATACACAATATTTACTTTATATGCTTAATCTCTCCCTCCCTTTCCTCTATCTTGAAGCAGTCAGTCATTGGATAGCTAATGAAGAAAACTATTAAAGATTCCTTTTATTTTTGTTGAAAACTACCTTATTACAACCCATCAGATATTTAATAAACTACAATATCAAAAAAAGCGGGATTCTTTACAGTGAGCAGGAACAGTATAAAGTTCGCTATAGATATGAAAATCAACACCCAGAATAAAGGCAGGAGCTGACTAGAGAAATAAATGATGCAGATACTACTTTGCAGAGATCAACAAAGTCTCAGATCTGATAAATTTTGTATTAGAAGAAAGATTAAGGCAACAAAGGGCAAGAATACACTGAAAAATAATTTCTTACATTTAAACTAGTTGAAGAGCTTCATAAACACTTTTTAGTGACTGACTTTCAAGTGTCCCAAGTTAGATAAAGGGCATATACAAAAAGTTCTTCTCTTTTTAATGATCTTAGCATTCTCCATCTATTTTATATCTCAAAAAATAAAAGACAAATTTTCCTGATTTTTTTTTTTTCTAACCTTGCCAGAGGTGACCTGCAACGCTGGTGCTGAACATAGGCCCTCAATGGAATAATTTCCCACAGGCATGTATCCTGTTTCATCAGAGCTGTAGTAAATTCATGTTTTCCAAAAGAGGATGTTTTTGATCATACATCAGATTTACAGTACTTAGGTTTAGGAAGACACACTCAAAATGATGTTTCTTTTCCTTTAAATTAAACAGGAGTTTTTTTCCTTTCCACATTTTCCACCTAGAAAAGACCTGAAAATAAATATCTTCCCAATTTTTCCCTAATTAATTTTAATTTTCCATGAACCAAGGTGTCATAACAAGAGCCAGGCTCTTGAGAGCAGTACCTCAAACAAAAGAAGAATTGTGTATTTGTTTATCCATAAATGGGTGCATTAGTTCAGTAATCTAGCATACCAAAACTCATCAAATTATCATGATTTCAATCGCTATAGATATTCCCTTAAAAGCAAGTAGAACAAAAAAAAAAGTGGAAAACTGTGTAGTTCTGATTAACAGTCTGGGGTTTTTTTAGAAATTTCAGGCTGTCCTTCTCTTCATAATTCTGATTAGAGGGAACATGGCAGTGAACAATGTGTCTTTCTTGGACAGAGACTAGAATAGGGTAGGGGGAAGACTTTTGCGTTTGTGAGGAAGGAGAATTTACTCACATAGATGAAAAGACAGCCTAACATTGAAAGTTTTCAACACAATCTTGGGGTATAAAGGCCCACAGAATTTGATGTGGGCTTTGCTTCATTAGGATTTCCCTTCCAGAGAAGTATGAATTTTTTTAGATTAACCTAAATACAGGATAAACACTGAATACACTAAAGGATGAAATCAAGGTTAGTTAAAACATCTAAGCCTTTGAATACAAAAGTGATAATTGCAGTAGAATTAAGAACAAAATAACTCTATTGAATAGTTCCTTATTAGGTATGCTCAACCTTTTCTATCAGATCCTCAAAGAGTTTTTAATACCCTTTTTGTCTCTTTATTCTTATACTCTGTGCCCTAGAAAGACAGAGAAAAGAAGGAAATGAAAACTGAAAGGGAGGAAGTAAGGAGAATAAGTCTTGTTACATTTATTCAACATACCTGTCTTTCTGTGGGTAGCCTGCTTCCATTAAGATGTACTTTATTTCCTTACTTTGAGATGCACAAATATTTGCTGTTTACAAGAATTTGGTATAAAAACTGTAGAAAAGCAAAGTCGACACATACTGATATATTGATCTTAGTAATGTAGAATTTTGCTTTGAGGACTGAAATTAGGAGGAGAACAAAATATTTTACCAGGACTAGGAGGAAAGGCTCCTAGTATAGCCAATACTCTGTGCTATCAGCTGTAACTGTGACTTTCCAGGAAAAGGGTTGTAACTGAAAAAGCCACATTTCTTTTTATCTTCCACTTTTTTTATTCTCTTTCCACCTTTATGTGTAGTCCATCTTATAAGGAGACTGGACTACAGTGTAGCAACAGAAGTAAAAGTACTGCCTCTGAAATATATTCCTTTCTTTTCTTAGCAAGGAGACTTCAAATTCTTGAAGATAGTAGCTGAAAGGAAGGGGGAATAGGAAAGATTATTAAAATGGAGGGGTACTTAAGATGGTTTTGAGGAGGTTCCCTGGGTGGCCCTGTTTCATATTGTCAAATACATTTTTTCATCGTGAATAATGTGCTCACTGTTGGAGGGCTGCCTTAGTGACTTCCAGATCCAGGTTTTTCTGAGGAAGGTGTGGTTGGTAGGGCTGAGCATGCCCTTTGCCCAGACCATCCAGCTCTCAGGGAGTGGATCCTGCCCACTGTTCAGCTTTCTCTGTGAGGGGCCTCAGTGTCTGACTGTTCCATGGCTACAGGTGAAGGACCTGCACAAGTAAGCAAGGGATAATAGCAGCACTGATGCTGTGGGCCTCTTCCCATGATCATGGCTTTAAGAGACAGGCTTAGCTGCTCTCACAGTCAGATTTGCAAGGATGCTTTCTTCACATAACACCTTGATGATCAAAAGCACTGTCTGGAGTTAGAGCAGCACATATAAAGCAGGCTGGGATCAATAGTGTGAAACAGGGAGAATTCATTATGATGTCTTGAAGTGGGCCTCCAGAGGTGTGCCAAGGACAGACTCTTCCCAGTTTGGATGAGGACACAGGCACAGCTTTATAGCCACGGACAGGGGTTTCCAGCCCTATGGAGGGCAAGGAGAGGTAGCAGCACCTGGGGTGGTTCCTGCCAATGTGTTCCATGGTTCCTGCCAGTATGTGACTGAGAGAGATGGAGTCTATGGGGTGCCAGCTGAGAAAGTCAAAAGCAGCACCTATGTGTTTCCACCTCACTGTGCCTTTGTGGAGAAACTCATAAGACAGGCAGGTTTTGCTGCTCCAGGTGTTATTGCTGGAAGGTGAACACAGCCCCAAGGCCTGATCAGTGACTTCTGCTGCTGCTCCCCAGCCAGTCTCTCTTGGCCCAGAAGCTGTGGGGTCACCTCATCCTTCATGGGTCTGCCTGGATCCAGGGGCTGGCATGCTGCAGGGGTCCTGCAGAGCTGCCTCAGCACCTCAGGGAGCCCCACAACTTTGGTGCTCAGGCTGAGATTAGAGACTTAGAGTAGTTCTGGCTGCAGCCACAGAAATAACTCCTGTCTGAAGAAGTGGCTAAAGAAAAAGTGGTTCTGCAGCTGGCTGAGCCCCTGAGAATGAGATGAGTGTGGGCAAAATATCTTTTGTACAAGGGGTTTTTCTTGCAAAAGTTTTGCAATCCCTGCATGCTCCAGAGCAAGTCTAAAGGTTGGAGCCCAGAGCAGCCCTCACCTTGGAGAAAAATGCCTGGCTCATGTTGGTAGTGTGCACATGTGCCTAGGCACCATCATTTCAATCTCAGACCATCCCCTACACTGCAAAAATTATGAAGACTTCATAAAACACTAAGGGATTGGGCTGAAGACCTTGGCTGTGATCAGAAACTGCAGTGACCTTGGGCCCTTTCATATACGGAGACAGAAGAAACAAGTAGGAAATGAAATACTGTGTTTCTTGCTTTTAGGCAGCTACTGGGAACACTGCAGCTTGAGAAGTGTTGCATTTAGCTGTCTTCAGCGTAATTAGATGTTATTCTTTATTTGCTGAAAAGCTGGAAATGGATTTTGGCAAAAAGGGCTGGGAGCATTTTTCAGCTGTTTCTTTTGCTGTACCATATTCTTAGTCAATTAATTTTAGTCTTTCTGTATGTTACAGCTAATAGTACAATATTACTAGAATAAAAGTGCTTTCTCTGATCTCTTTAGCATTCTAAAATTAAAAATTATTAGAACTGAAAGGGCATTTTCCATTAAATTCTTTATTATCTTTCATGGAAACAAGTGAATTAATTTTGAAATTCATGGCTATTATTGCACAAATGAATACTTCACGTTGTTAGTAGGCAAATAGTTCTTCTGTTTTCCTAGTAATTCAAATAAATGTCTTTGTTCAAGTGGCTTTTTAACTTTGTATTTAAAATATTGTTTTGACAGTAAATTTTGAATGTAATCATTTAGGGGAAGATTTGTTAGATGTTTATGAATTTAGCTTATAAGGTGGTGTTACAGATGTAGACTTTTGAGATCATAGTTTTACGTGGTGAGCTTCCCCCTTTCTGCTCTTCTGGTGGATACAGTATGAAAACATGCCTGATTCTCTAACTCTGCCAAGTTTAAAAATTGCTCTTGGGCTAACAGACTTCCTAAGTTTCTATTACATGGACAGGTGTGTATATATACACTTTTGACACTGCTTTGAATTGGAATTGTACTTACACTCAAGATTGTTTAACCAGATAATACCAGAAAAAAAATGAAGTCTTAATAATTTGTTTTTGGTGTATTTTACTTGTATTTTGCATAATTTTTGAATTTAGGCTATACAAAAATAGAGGGATGTGGTGATACTTTAATTTTCCCTTTCCTAGTTAAATTAGCTACTGCACTAAATTAGGTATATGCTAAAAGAACGTCCAAATTGATGTATTTTGCTGGGGTGGCACTAAAAAAAGAAACACATTTAGCTCCTGAGACTTTTTTTACTTGTTTTAAAAGATAAGGCAATCTGAATATATACATTTGTTGCCTAATTTGCCACTTTTTAATTTAGTGAAAATTAGTTTGAGGTTTTCTTATTCTTAATTTTTCTCTCAAGTATGGTTAAGAAATCTATTTTCCCTGAAGTATAACTAAGTTCAGTACACTGAAGTCACAACTGTTCCTTCCCTTATAACAGTCACAAACTTGAGCTTTGTCTCTAACTTCAAGGGATTTTTTAGGAGAAATATATTTTATAATACTTTTTATTTTGAGTGAGTTTTCTAATTCTAAAATTCTGAATGATGGGCTTTCATTGCACATAAATATGTCCAAATTTTCTCTGACAGAGAAAATCTCACAACATTCTTTCAAGTTCTCTGCTAAATTTTAGCAACACAAGTGGACAGTGCTCTTTCTTTTTCTAATTTGATTTTGATTGGATACCCCTGCTTGTCTTGATATAAAGTATTAAAATTCTTCACTTATCCTTATGATAAAGTATATGACCTTTCACTTTTCTTGCATTATTATTCATCCTTCTTTGATATCATTGGCATGTTATTTTCAATGTTTTGACATTCCTGGCATTCTGCCATGTTCTTCACGCTTTTGACCCAGAAATGTTAGAAAGGGAGGCACATTTTCAAAGAAGCTTGTTCCTACAGGAAAGGTAAACACATTGTTTTAAAGAAGCTGCTTTTCTTCTGCCCTTTGTGCTCTTGGATTCCTTTGTTATTCTTTTCCCTTTGAACAATTAACCTTGATGTATATATTGTAACCTGCATTTGACAGACTGTGAGGTAAGCTCACATCAAAAATTCCTCTGAATATTGTGATGTGGACTATAAAACCTGAACTAAATCAGATTCTGTGTTCTTTTGTAGCACTGCAAACAACAAAGTTATTGAGATTAGTAAGATATGAAAATAATTTCACATCCAATTCTTAGCATAAAAGTCCCTGACTTTTTCATATGTGATGGATACATCTGAAAATTACTTCTATAGTCTGTTTCTTTTTCTTCTTCCAAAGGGAAACTTCATTCTTGAAATAAGCCCAATGCGAACTGGTTATAAACTGTGCACTCCAGACAGGCTTGTTAGTATGTATAAGTCAAATTGTTGTTGACATTTTTGATGCCTAGTTCCTGGAAAAGATCCTAAAACTCAACAGTCCAGTTTTTCTTAATTTATGCATGGTGATATGAAGTTGTGCAAGGAAGGAAATGCCATGAACTGGCAAAGGTTTGCACACAACTTGTCCACAGAGACATATAGATGTTCCTACCATATTGGGAAGTTTAGCCATCTTGGGTCTGAATCTATGTCCAGTTTATGCCTAGATGTTCATGTCAGTAATGACCTTTGTCAGATGTGATAACTTACACACTATAAAATTCCTGCTGAGGAGAAGGAGATGATGTGCACTACTTGACTGTTTATAAATTTAGAGGTTAGAATATTGCCCAGCTTGTGGGTGGTTCACATTAAAATGCCTCTAGATTAAAACCTTGAATTTTAGACCCCTTATTTTTTCATGCTATGTGTCCTGTGCTATCTTCTCCATATTCTTTTTCTAACAGCAGGAATTTTACATCCTTTGTGATACAGTGAGCCTGCTTGCACATGAAGCTGTACACTGGCCTGCCAGTTAGTAAATTCCCTGGGAAGGTATATTCCAAGACTTTAAATACTCACTGACTGAGATAGTGTATGCTCTATTTTCTGAATGAGTCAGTTCACTTCTGTGATAATTGAATGAGACAAAAATGACAGCATCTCTTTTTGTGCCTATTTAGAAGACAAGAGGCAACGAAAGTAATCTCAGAGATTCAGGTAAAGGTCTGGATAACATCTAGCTCTCAATGGGACTTATCTGTTTAAAGCCACATACCTGCACCTCAACCAGAGTTGGGGTGGACTTCTGAGGATCTGCAGGTGCAGAAGGAATCACAGATTTTATAAAGGCTGACAGACTGGTTCACATCTCCTCTACAATTTCTATGTAACTCATCCTGAAAATGTGTGAACGCTCCTCTTTTAACCAGCTAATGCTGGCTGCATGGTAGAGCAAGACTTAATACAACAGTCTTTCATCACATTTTCTCAAGACTCGGACGACTAAATGAATGCTCAGAGTGAAAAATACTGTAGAAAACTCCAGTATCCAATGCCCAACTTCAACATAAGAGGGCCTATAAGAGTTTTTTTAGTGACTGAGTGAACAATTTGTAGTGCTTGAAAGAGAATTAAACAAGTCTGATTTGTGACTCTGTCTGTTCAAAAGGAAAGAAGCCAGAAATGTAAGGCACATTTTATGATTAGCTGATTGATTCACCCTACTCTATTCATCTAAACTAGTAGTCGAATATAGTAGAGCAGAATTCAGACTCTGTCATAAATTGTATGGAACCTTGTTCATATTTGCATTTTGTTGTTACTTGTTTAGCCTGGTGACAGTTAGGATATTGTTACTGAATTCCTCTTTACATTTGGAGAATACCATTTTTGCAAGCTTAATAAATCTCATACGGTTTTCAAACAGAATTATTTTTTGTAAGATCAACAAATAAATCATATTCATTTTTTATTCAACAGTAAGAGTATTGGAATGATAAACCTAGGATATTATGCAGGCTTTTTATTAAACTGTTTTCCAATCCTCTCTTCAGTTGATAGTTTAAAAATCACTTGTCTCAACTTCCTTGCATTTGCAGATAGCATGCACTGAGAAGTCATGCAGGAGGAGTGTGACATACAATGTTACCAACTCTTCTGACAGTAATTTATTGTCCCAACAGTTATGTGATTTGATTATTGTTTTACTGTAAATATATCACTCAAGACAATTTAGCAATAAGGAGTCTACTGAAAGCAGTGTCTCTAAAGTACTATTAAACACTCTGTTTCTTCCCTAGACTAAAAGGATAATTAATGACTATACTGAAATTTTGTAAAAAACAATCTATCACTCCTGACCACTTGAAGTGGATTTTGAATGTCCTGCATTGAGCTGACTGGAAAATATCTGTAGGTATGATCCACCTTTTGGAAGCTGAGGACTTGTTTCATATTTCTTCAGTTAATTAAAACAAGAATATGACTGGACTACAGACTTTGATTTACAGATTTTAGAAGCTGGAAAAAATTGTAATCAGTGTCACCTGGTGAACAAACTGGGGCTCCCTACTTTTTCTTCACTTTAAGTGTTTCAAGTGGAAAATCCTTTCTTGAGGTAATTTCAAACTTCTTTTCAGATTTTTCCTTCTTTTCTGTAGACTATGCGCTAGTTTAGGTTCTTGTCTTACCTTACACACAAAAAAAGTTAACTGTTTTAAAAAAACTTAGTTTTTAAGCAAATACCAATTACTTCTGCATGACACTGTCTTTTCAAAACTCTTACAGTAAAATCAAGGGATGTTTGACTCAATCTTTAACTCCATGATGGGTCTGTATTAATTCTTGGGATCTTTATTCTGATGAAAAGTGCTGGTGTGCAAAAGTAATGAATATCAAAAAAAAGTGTTAACACTATATTCAATAATAACACTGGTTTAGTGTTAACTATGGGCTTGCAAAAGATCATATTGGTGACTCTCTATATTTGGGGTTTCTTCCATAAGAGTTATGAATTTGAATAAAGGCTGGTCTAACAGACCATGAAAGTTTAGGCTTTTCTAACCAGGTGGGCATGCCTTTCACTTTTAAACAGGAAATTAAGAGTACTTGTCTACGTTTAAATCTGTTACTTAACACACTGTCATTTCATCCTTAAAACCTTAGCAATGTTTTTCTTTTAAAAATATATTCTGGGAATAGTATAAAAGGCTAAAATATAATTAAACGTTTGAAAGATTCACCTTATAACTGATACTATATGGCATTTTCTCCAAAATGATGAAAACACTATTGTAAAACAGGAGATGACAATCCTAATATTGGCTTCAGGTAATGACTCATAAATAAATTTTACCTGAAGATCTATTTACTTCTTCAGCTCTTTCAGATATATTAAATAGCTAAATAGTAAAAAAAAAAAAAAAAAATTTAGATTTTGAGATCGCTTGAATGGCTTTGCATGCAAATTATATCTTTACTTAATAGAAACAGATTTTTAACACTTTCTTTATGGGTAAAAGGTGATATTAATAACATTTAGTAAACTGAGCTGACTGTGCTGAAACCAGGAAAACAACTGAATTGATTTAACTAAACCATGACGTGAAATTATTTTATTTTGAAACATTCTTCTTTCACATAGTAAACCAGACTTTTTATAGCATCACAAAATAAGCTTTGATGAGCAATGTGTTGTAATTTGTTGGATTACTGAGAATGAGCTGACCCAGTTGCTGAAGGTTTCAGACACAACAAATAATGTAACAGTATATAAAGTAACAAGATCCACACACATAAATATATATAAAAATATTATTGACCCATATGATTAAAATGGTTTATAATGCAGTGATTTTGACAGGTGAGGGAGAGCGATTTCTCCGCAGAACACAGATCACCTCAGGTAAAAAAAATACCTTGGAGGTTTTTTCATATTAACTATGATTTCCATCACATGCTACTGTAGCTCCTAGGTTTATGGCATGCAATTAGTGACAGCATTATTGATGGCATTGTTTCTTTTTATACAGGGGGTGTGTGATTATTACATTGACATTTTTATATTTTATATTAGTTTTGCATGTTGTCTTGAAAACAATGGCTCTTGAAGTCAACACTGTGCAGCTTCAGAATTCATCATTGTAAATCCATTACACTTCCTTTTTTTCCAGTCAGTTTGATCTCTCTGGGAAAGTATGTCATGCATCTTTATAAACAGCGTTCTGCTCTGTGGAGACGTGTGCTAGATAAAAAAAGAATCAACAAGACAGAAACAAAAAGAAAACAAAAATCCAACATGGGTTCCCCATGTAAAAATGTTTTCCCCTTGGTGAGCTTTCTCCATAGTTATGCAAATTAAATTTGGCAAGATTTTTGTGACAGCAACAATGCATGTTGACAGTCATGTCAAGACTAGAATTTGAGGTAATTATTGTGTAGATTTTACTATATGGTGCCATGTCTTGATCTGAGACATAAAGTCACTCACAGTGAAATCCACCTGCTTATAAATATTGATGTTCCCAACATGACTTGTCAGTTTAGTGATGAGTACAAGCCCTTTCTTATAATCCAGCAAATTATTGAACAGCATAAGTTCACTGTTGTTTATCTTGCCAGCTTTGTTGTGATCAATTGCTGTATACCAGATGTCAGCTGCCAAAGCAGCACATTGAAGTCATCTGTGATGAGCAGTTTGCCTGCCACAGGATCTATGCCAGTGTTGTAGTGAAGGCTGTTGAGCTTTTTATTTCCCTCACAGAATTTGGGCCTTTTTGTTTTCAAGTTCCAGTGACAGCACTGTTGAACTTGCCACATAATGGTAGCAGCGCTGGTCTGAAATTCCTGTCTGGATGCGTTTGATTTTGGTTTGAGGTTTTTTACTAGACCACGTAACTTTGTAACTGCACGTTGTGCAAGGTTATTGGTGTTGCCTGGGCATGGTCTCTGTGTCTGGGTTCCAGAGATTAATTAGTTCAGCTGTTCCTTCCTGGGTCCTCTCAGTACTGGTATGGTCCTCCAGTCTTCACAATACCCTTTGCTTCATTGAGAGAGGGTTTTTGTTTTATCCTTCAGTCATATTGTTATGGGAATGTTAGTATTGATCATTTCAGCTATCACCAAATCACTTCAGTTTTCAATGGGATCCCACATGATTTCTCAACTTTCTCACACATGGTTGTCTTTTACTCGGAAAACTGGCTGTGTTTGAGTCACTCCTTTTAAAACATACCTGAAAGGTTAGTTGTTTCTGAATTTGAATTTTTGTTAGTAAATATGGGGAGCAGTTTTGAAGATCTTTGTGTAATCTCAGCTATTCTATCCAAAACTGAAGCTGTGACTCGTTAGAAGGGCACCTTGTGTTGTTCAGGAACTGATACATTTGTTGTGATTGGAGATTTTAGGACTATATAAAGGCTAATAAAAATTGGATTGTAATACAATTGCAAGGATATGGGGTCATTGAGTTGGACAGTGGATAGTGAGATCTATCTCAATAAAGGAATGAACAAAATGTGCTGAGTACTCCTCCAGAGCTGTTCTTTCAGCAAGTGCAATGATGAATGTTTTAGCTGTCTCCTAGGTCACATGAAATATTCCTCATTAGCACACAGACTGTTGAGGAAAGCTGCTGAATGAATCCTTGATTCTTTTCTCCTGCAAATCTCCATTGCTTTACTTGTCTGTTTCACTGATGATTACTTGGATAAGGAGTAAGAGGCTTCCTCCTCGTCCGTCAACTAGAAACAAAAGGAAAACTCAGCAGTAACTGAGAGATACATGTGACTTTAAGCTCTACCAGCTTTTAGAGAGATGTTGTACAACATATTTCAACATTTCCTTCTAAACTAGGTCCTTTTTCTAAAATAATTACTGACAGCTCTATGAGGAATAAAATTGAGGATGATATGACTATAGAAAACTTATAGCACTGCTTTCCAAGTTTGGCCACCCAAATATCATAATTAGGCTGTTTTCTTGTTTTTTGTGTGAAGGTTTTTTTTTACAGTAGTTGTAATATTTCTTTCGGTGAGCATTGCATGCTTAACTGATATATATATATATATGCATCTTCTGTGCATCTAATTTTCATGTTACAAGCAAGTTCTTCATTACTATGAATGCACTGTGGTAACCAGGTGGTTGTTTTAAGAGGATATACTACTTGAACAGTGTTAGAGGGCAAAGGAAGACTCCCTGAATCTTGAACTAAGAGATCAGGGATTTCTGACAGGTCATTTGGTAAATCTCTCAAGCTGAATATTTCTTCAGTACTTCTGAAACAGAGTAGTTCTATTTAAAATTTACTGTGGTCTTGTTGCTATACCAAGTTTTCTAATTTTTAAATGACATGGAACTTATTAGCTTAAACAATTGTGTTTATATATTAGACATATATGTGTACACATTATACATTAAATAGTTCAACTTGCACAACAAAAAGATAATGACATTTTAATGCCATACAACTGAACCAGTTTCTGCTCAGTGTGAAGGGATAAAAACTGACCAGAATAAATTTGTCATAAGTAAGACAAAAAAGTATAGTATTAAATGTAATTTTAGACCTTCCTGGCATCCTAAACTGCTAAGTGAAAATAAGATTCAATGTCACAAAACCAGTATCTGTTGGGAAAAATAAATATTGTACTTACATCTACGGGCAAATGAGCACTGATTAGAGTTAAAATCAATGGGGAAAATGTATATATACCCAAGTGTTAAAAAATCTGGGTGTTGATATGTTCTCCAAAAGAGCACAGCTTTTCTTCTAATGGAGCAACACTCTCTAAGGATATTGTTGAAATGGTGACCATGAGAAATACTGCAAAGTTTCTGCAAGGTTAACCAGTGTAGGTGAAGTGATGAAGGCAGACTCCTCCAATGAACTCTGAGGACATATTCATCTCTTCTCCTTTGTGTGTTGAAGTAGCAAGTGCAATGTGCAGTTTCTAGAATGGGTTTTTTACCATAGTTTTCCATCACTGGACCTGCACAAAACTCTGTCCTGATTTGGGGGCTGGGGCAGGGAGGAAAGTTGATATCTGCGCACACGAGTGTTGAAAGGCTTTGGCACATAAATAGTATAAATGCATCACCTGAAACCTATGAACTAGAAATAGTAGCAAGTTTGAATATGTTGCAGAAATACTTTGTGGTCTTGAGCCACTTGCTGACATAATTTATTGAAATGTAAATTTAAGCAGTGTTGCAGTAGTAGCTCAGATGTTCTGATCTGGATACATGAATGTGTTAGGCAAATGGCTGCATTATTTTGTACCTGATAGATTGCTCAAACAGTGGAATTTGCACCTCCCTGATCAGCTCATTTTCACTACTTTCTCGGACACTTTTGCATAATGTGGGACAGTTTCCATTTACTGAAGCAGCAAAGTGCCTTGATCTTTTTTATTGGTTTATTTAATGGAATTTCAAATTAATATTTCCATTCAAATATTTACAGTTGAACTTGAATCTCAGTTGAAGTTTTCTTCAATTGCAGCAACGAAATGTACAACACACATACTCTGACAAGGCCATTTAGTAATAAATAAAGAGTAGATTCATAACCTCCAGTTTGCCAAATATTTGGCTGTCTTATATTTCTCACTAGTGGCTCCAGAATATTAGGAATTTTTGCCTCAGCAATAAAAGTATATCTTGCTGAAATATCACAAATCCATTATAGTATCTTTTCTGATACCATAAGGCAAAATATGTGTAATAATAAAAATCTGCAAGGTAACATTTCCCCATCTATGGAGTCAAAGTTTGTACAAAACCTCTCTCTCAATACTTTTCCAGTAAAGTTTCTTAATAGTAGCAATTCATTTTAATTTTCAGAAGTTTAATTCCCAACAAGAACATTCTGAACATATGCATTTTTAGAATTACTAAGTGAATATATTAAAACTAATTCTGAATGAGCCCTGATAGCACTTAATTCAATAGAAGGTAGAATCCCCTTAAAAATCCAGGTGCAATTAATCACTGCTCTGACAGAGTAGTCAATGCTTTATGATCTTTAGATGTTTTACAGTAAGGTAAGATCATCTGTACATTTTATGGAGATATATCATCTTCATTTACAAAGAATATAATGGAGTACTTTATCTCCTGATTCAACTAAACCAGCTGAGTGATCTTGAAATTCAGGTTAATTGATTTATAAATGATCTTATACTGACAAATGGTTTCTGTGGAATTGTAAGACTTGCTGTAGTGTCAGCATATTTTTTGTGAATAAAAAGTCTTTCTCTAAATGAAGACAAACTAGCCTTTGCACAAACATATTACAACCACTGGTTTTTTTGTTTATTTCCTTTCTAATTGAAGCTATGTGAATTTTTTTTACTTATAACCAAATTTAAAAGATTCATAGAAGTCTTTTTTTAAAAGCCATCACAATAAGAAAGAACAAAGAGATTATTAATCAGATTGTCTGCCTTGTTACAGAGATGTATAGGACTACTCCCTTCACCTATAATATCAGTTGGTATTGACAAATATTTGTCTAAATTTTAAATGGTTATGACATTTCATATTCCCTGTAATGCTTCAGTTTATTTAGAAGACTTTTGGTCTATGCATGATTTCCTTTGTCCAAGAAAAAATGTGACCAAACTCATTTGTTAATTCAGAAGATCATAAAGAACTTTCTATTTTAGGGTGTTAATATGAGAACTTGTATATGCATATGTATAAATTTATAAACAAGTAATAGAAATTATTTGCTATAAGGGACTATAATTTAGTCAAGACAAGTCTGCTCTGAAACAGAAGTTAGTACACCTGTGAAATTCCATGCTCATGGAATTTTTTTGGTTCCAAACAATTAAATCACCTTGGGGATAGCAAGGTGTTGGGTTTATTTTTGCATTCATGAATATGTTCTTCCAGAATCCTTCTGCTGTTTACTCTTTGTTCAAATCATTTAAAGCAACCAACAAGTACCTCCTGTGCAAAAGGAAATCCTATTATCATTATACTGATCACATCCTTTTACTTTTGCAAGATAAACTGGATGCTTTTGCTGTCCTCAGAAATGTTTCCAAACATGTCTGTAGGAAGGGTACAATAATATATTATGGCTTAGTTTCTCACAGAGGCAACCCTTTCATCATCTCTGCTACAAACACCTTATCACCTACAAAGTGTGCTAACATCCTAAAAAAAATCCTAAAAAGAAAGTCTGCATATATAAAGTATCTTCTAAAACTCTTCCCTAAAGCTGTAAAAGAATGTGGATAAGTTTCTCCAGCTTTCCAGATGAGTATTATAACCATTAGTCTGAGGGAAAATGAATATTCTGCTTTCAGGTATACTTTGAAAGTGCTGCACAACATAGAATTATTCTTTCCAAGCCTATTTTTTGTAAAGACTCATTGCTGCGAGTCCTGAATTCAAGATGGTAGCAAAGTACATAGTTTTGGCTAGAATTTAAGACAAATTCCTGTCAATGGTGTTTCTTCCACATAGCAATATCTCTTCAGATTCAGATGGTTCCTGGATTTCTTTGGCCATGAAGAAACTTAGGTGGTATTGAAAATCAGATTGAGACTGTCTTCACAACTGGTCAGTCAGTAGCTCCTTCAAGGAAATCTTAAGTTTTTTTTTTAAATGTCATTGCTACAACTTGCTCAAAAAATTTTGATTTCTAGTCTATTTCTTGGTCTCTTCTAAGGCTAAAAAATATAATATTCTGAAAGAGTTGAGCCATTTATTTCATTTTAAGAAACTATACTAGAAACAGAAAAGTTCTGATAATTTTTTTGTTCATCATGGGCATATTGAGAATGCCCCACTTAGGCAGACCAGTCATCCATTTAGCACAATGTTCTGTGTCCAGAAGAAATGCAGGGCATCTCTTTCCCTCACACTCTGCCAGGATTGACAATTGTTGTGTTTGGGATATTTGAGGGACTATCACACTAATCCTTTTTAGTTTATGTCTGTTGTCCAATAATCTAATTTATATGTTAACCTGCTGTGTGCATGTGTCTTTGTGTCTACAAATTCTACCACCTGCCATGGTGAAGAAATATTTCCTTTTGTCTCTGTTCATCTGATCCGCTGCTTCTTTTATCAAAGACATACTAGATCTTGTATGCAAGCACCAGCTGTGTTTTAAATGCCTCTTGTCATCATGATTTTCTAAAAGTTGGTCAGCACTTCCTCTCCAAACAAAGGAGCACCAACCATGTTAAGTCTTGGACAGCAGCTGCCCCATGCCTTTGATCTCCTTCTCTAATGCCAGTAGACTCTTCCAGAAATGGAACACCAGAGCCACATGCAGTGCTCATATGTGGGTTCAGTCTTTTTATGTGGCAACAGAAGGAAAAAATTTGTGATTTTCTCAGTAACTTCCATGTTGATGTACAACATGTCATTGGCTGCCTTGCCAAGTGCTGAACATTTAGCTGATGAATTCCAAGGACACTAAAAACTGATTCAAAAAAAATCTCTTCTGAAATGCAACAGCTAGTCCAGATTTTTGGAATTTATTCTGCGTTCATAATAATCTCATTTAATTTTTCTCATAAACAAATAATTGGCAATTTGATGCCCCTGGTAAAAAGAGTTATGGAAAAAGATTTTGGTTGGTATTCTTTATTCATTCATTTTAAAATAACCATAAAAGAAAATGGTGACAGAGTTTTAGTGCTAGT
The DNA here is from genome assembly GCA_013397195.1 of Hylia prasina. NCBI lineage: Eukaryota > Metazoa > Chordata > Aves > Passeriformes > Sylviidae > Hylia > Hylia prasina. Next base: position 84,859 of record VYXD01005835.1, read on the forward strand.
ACAACTTGGAGTAATAGCATGGATACCTTCCTGTGAATTAATTGCACAAGTAGAGGGTAATACAATAGTATATTGTGCCTTGCAGAATTACTTTTTCTGGTTTATCTGTGAAAAATAAATGAAGATTGGTCAAACGTTCCAATCAGCTGGAAAAAAAAAATCAACTGGAAATGGTAAAAGAGAGACAGAATGCATTCTGAATGAAATAAAATATTACATCAGCAGGGAGTGTTGTTTACCTTGCAAAGTAGGAAACAAACAATTGGAAATAAGTGGATGAAAATTAGTATATTGAAAACTATCTTCCAAGTGAAACAAAGAATAGAAATGGTGACTATTGCACTCTGCTCCTTTTGAGGTCCTGTTTTGATTCTCGTATGATCTCTTGGGGGTTATGTTTGAGTTCCTCCTGCAGAAGGTGATATGGGTTATCAGCCTTTCCTTCTGTTGTAATTCAATGTTAAAGTCCTCTGCCCAAATTAAGGTGCAAACAAGAGCAAACGCCAGTTCAACCATACCGACATTATTTTATAATGTTAAGTGTACACAGAAAGGAGAGGGTGGGAAGCAGAGAGAAAAGCAGAGAGATACTGTGAGCAGAAGATGAATCCAGTAGTATCCAGTTGGTCTTCAGTGCCCTGGGCTTCTTTGGAGTGGCAAATATAACCATATTTGCTTAAGAGCTACTCAGAGGGCTGAGAGGACATTTTTATTTCAAGGCAGGAAAAGGCATGATTCTTCACAATTCAGAATTTAGCAACAAAACATGTTCTCCTTTTTCTTGCCATAATGGCAAATGTGTAAAAAAATGTGTTTCCAGAAAGAATTTTTTATTCAGCTTCTTAAAACTGAGTTTGATATTTCAGTAAGTGTCAAAAGTGTCAGTGCCCTCTGATATGAAATTCAGAACAGCAGATGTCATCTAAGACTAAGGCACTCTGATGTTATAAGTGGTAGACCTTTGTGTGTATTGATTGTATTAAAATTGGTAATATGGTACTTTTAAATTTTTTCTGGATATTTCTGTAATATTTTGACTGCACTGACATAGTTTGTCTGTTTATTCCATGTTTCTTATATTTTTCATTTATGAATAAAATATGTGGAAGGCTGTTAAGCCCCATAGACTGCTTAGCAGAATTAAAATTGGGTTACTCAAGATCAGGTTCTCTACAGATTGATTCAGCTTCTTTGATGTACCAGGCATAGTGCCAGCTTCTGCCAGCAGAGAATTTTCTCCTCATTTAAGGTTCTATCAGCTCAATGTATTGTGCCCTATTTCATGTGCCTCTTCTAAATACTCTTTCATTATGTGATCATGGAACATTATGTTACCTAGCATACATAAATACATTAATATCAAGGAATCATCCTCTTCTTTGACTGCAAATGTCTACAGACATGGTTTGTTTCTGTATGTACATAGTCCTTTGAATGATAGAATAACCCTAGAGTGAACACAGATATTTCAGACAGCAATATAGTTAGTGCTTTCTTGCCTGAATCATCTTCAAGAATGCACTACTATTGCACCAGTTTCTAAATATGCTTGGCTTTATCTCTGTTTTTCATATCTACTTCAGTCAACTTTTGATTTTTGACTCAATGGGGTTTTGAAACCCAGTATTAACCTTTCCTCATTGGTTATTTATTCTGTTACTTCCAGATCATCTAGTGTGTGAGGAGCAGAGAGTGTCAGAGGCTTGAATTCTCACAAAGATTCTTGTTCTTTGCATTAGAGTCAGTACAGGGCTGCTCTCTCTGCGACCTTTCTTCCTTTATTACAGTCTGTTCTGCTTCTCAGCAAGGTAGAAGGATGCTGTTGCAATGAGACATTAAATTGGCTTTGCTTTTATAGCCTGTCATCCATACATGCAAAGCTTTATGAACTTCAATTTCCAAATTTTCTTGTCTCTAACAATCTGCTTTGCTGCATCTGTGCTTGCTCAATACTTATGAATTAAGGCATGCTGCCCTAAAGGGATTTGGTCAAAGTTATAATGTTGCTTTATTATTCCCCCTGCATACAATTCTTTCTCAGTCTTACCATTATTTCATTGTAATACACCCCAAGGCCATTTTGGGTTGCTTTGAAGAGCCTTGAAAGACAACAGTATAAACATTAGCAATTCATGTGAACAAAACATTCTAATAGCTATGCTGGAAATATTGAACTATTTACTGGAAAACAACGAAGATGAAACACATCCTTACAAATTCTTCACCAAAGAAGAATCAGTAGGCTGGTACAGAGATCCTCTGAAAGAACCTAAAACATTGTTTTCTGTGGTAGTGATACTATAACAGCAATTAGAGAACAATAAAAGGAAAGCAGAAAGCAAGCCTGAAATGAAATCTTTTAAACATTTTATTCCAAATGAGTAAAAATTAGGAAGCCATAAGAATCATAGAAACAAGTAGGCACAAAAGTGAAAAAATATATATTCATTTAACCATCCTCATACAAACACATCATAATTCAAAACATAAGTGACCGGGAGAATATCAAGGCTTTTTTTTCTTTTTACGTGAGAATTTCTCGCAATTGAAAGTAGCATTACTTGCAGACAGGTATTCTCCATATTTTTAAGTAATTGCTGACTGTCCTGTATGAAGTCTGTATCTTTTTCCAGCTTCCCTATATAAGGAGAAAATGGAAAGACTTATTATCCTTTGGTATACCTAATGTTTTCTGCAGCACATACTGCAGGGCTGAAAAAAAAGACACAAGCAGAACACAAAACCAAACCATCTTGGATAGGACTTGCAGTGTCAAGATTAGTTATCATGCTGTTAAGTGAATAAGTAGTATATCATCATAAATCAATACCTTATCAGAGCTATCCAAAAACCCCTAGGATCAAACAGTATACACAGAGGGCAGAGTATAACTCAGGTTACTGGATTTCCAATGGGCTGTTTTGTAGTGCATTCATTTCCATTGCAAATGCAAAGGCATTCTTACTGTCTTACACAGGGCTTTTTTTACAAGGGTAACCAAGCAAAATAAAGAACTATCAAGTTAAGGGTTGTGTAAGTTAGTTACACAGGCAGGGCTTCTTGACATTCTTCCTACAGTACATAAACATTTAACTGAAATAATGACTGGGCCGTTACTAATTATCTGTGAGAGATTTTCCAGGAGAAAATGGGTCCCAGAAAAGTGAAGATGGGAAAAGATAAATTACTACCTTAGAAAGGGAGGCCCCAGGGAATTACAGGCCTGGAAAGCTGCATTTTGCTAACAAGAAAGGTTCCAAACCCATCTGAGAAACATTCAGTTTGTAAACACCTTGAGTGGAATAAATTCAAAGAATTTATTGATAAGAAACAGCCGTGTCTGTTAGCCATGATAGAACTTGCTCAGTTGAATGGCAAGATGCAGAAGAACCAATAGTTCTAAATTAATAAGTACTGCTGATTTCTTCAAATATTTGGGAAGTTATTATAAGCCCAGTGGTCAATTTTCCCCAGAGGTAGGAAAAGAATGATCAATCATATATCTGTGTTTAGATTGACAGTAGGATAGTGGTTCCCATGTACAAAAATGGATTTTTCACTTGATTAGAAATTTTCAAGAACTGATAGACAACAGTATTTCAGTAATAATAGTAGTAGTAGGTCCTGCAATATAATTTCGAAGTAGATTATCTGACTCATGCTTTCACACCTTTATATCTAAGCCTCTAAAGCAAATATATTTTGCATTGTCAGGCCCCAAAAATTTGCAATGATGTCAAGGAGCTCTACTTCCCAGCTCAGTTTTTGAAGTAGTGGACCAGAAAAAATAAAAAGTTATTTAATTGCTAAGTACATGTTATAACAAATAATACGTTTGAGGATAACGAAAGTAAACCCCTTTCATATGTGCTGTGTTTATATTCCACTGTAACATTTTTTAAGGGCAATCAATTTGTTCTGGAAATGCAACAGTAAACAGAATCCTGTTATTTTGATGAAAATATCAAAAAGCTGAGAGAGCTGAGGCTTGAATATATGAAGCACATAGTTCTGTTTACAAGAGCTTCACTTGGGAGAACATTTGCAACAGTGATATTAGCTGTTGTGTTGTTCCTGTAACATTTCTTCCTGTCTCACCAAATATTTAATGTATTGAATGACCCATCTCTCAAAGGGTCATAATGGGACCCTCTAGAATGGGAAGACAAATCATTTGCAGAGCTTCTTGTCAATGAAGAGGACAGAATATGTTAACTCATCATTCATCTGCTTTGCCTCAGCTGAAAAAATACCACAAGATAGTTGGATTCAGTGATCTTAAAGGTCTTTTAGAACCTGATTTATTCTATGATTTTTTTCCACCTTTAATTCATGATAAAGGAGGATTGTGTAAAGGTGTACAGAATATAGAGTAACTGTAGAAAGAAAGAGCAAAGTGACAGAGGGATATAAAAAGTTCATAAAAGAGAGGTGAATGCAACACAATAAATAATAGAGTTTCAGTTATTAAAGAACTGTTTTGGGTCTCAAATGAGCAAGGGACATATTATATTTTGGGGATCTGCCTTTGCAGCGTTTGGTGGGCATGTGCTGTTTGCGCATCATAACAGCAGCATCAGCAGCATTAACATCATTGTGTCCATGTGCAGCTTGGCCTAAAGCATTTTCTAGGGTTTTCTGGTCACGAAACATATCCCTCAGAGCAACAGCATATCTTTCTGGTTATTTCTCTCTCTATGGAAAGCTAAGGTGTTCATATGACTGATCTCATCTGTTTGCAGAATACACAGCCCATATAAAAAGAGAAGCTTGTATGGTAGGGTTTAAAATCAATAATCAAGACACATAACTGAAACTTGTTTGTGTAATTGAAAACAAAGGGTTACAAATAAAACCAATATCACTAACATCTTGTTTGTTAGTTATACAACTGGACTTTGGTCACTCAATCTGCTTTCCAAATACAAAAGAAAAAACATAATCTAGGATGTTTGGGCTAGTGCCATCAGAAATGCTGATGAAATGTGTTCTTCAAGGCAATGTCCACAACCTAAAGAAAGCCTGGAAAGGCTGCCTGCCTGGATATGAATAGTCAGTAATAGTTTTGGCTTCCTGTAGCTCTAGAGAAACTACTTGGGTTTCTTCTTTTTTTTTCTTTTTTCTTTTTTTTTTTTTTTGGTTCTTCAGTTTTATCTTATGCTTTCAGAATCTATAATTGGATTTTCATAAATAGAAACCCTGCTACAATCTCTTCAGTTTTAGATACTTTTTCAAGCTGGTTTTTGTTTTTTTTTGCCTTTTGCAACATCTGATAGTCTTAATTGCTATTTCCATCATCCTTGGTTTTGAAAGTTGCGGTGGCAAAAAATAACCTAATTGTTCTCTAAAGGATTGTTGTAGTGTTATTATTCCTCTCCCACCCATACAAGTGCTCCATATGAGACACACCTTTTCAAGACCCCAGATGGTTGCTGTTCTGCCACTCTCCCTTTCACACTCCACAGACTAAAGTGTCAGCTGCTATTTTATTCATTATGTATTAGGCACATTTATTCCATTCCTTCAGAAACTGTGGTGAGTTACCAGGTGTCAGTGGAGAGTGGCAGTGATGTGTCTATTAGCACATTGTCTTGCTTGGACCTGGCAGTGGGAGAAACTCATTTCTTATAAACACCACTTGTTCATCCCCAAGCTCTTGAATTGTGCTTGCTGTGATTGAATTTTTATTAAGTAGACATCATTACAATTAAAATAACTATTCAAGTCATTCTTCAGCAAAACTGTTAGCAGAATCAACCTCATAACTAATTGGCCACTGGAGATCATTAGTGTTGTATGAAATAGTTTGAAAAATAATATTTTCTTTGTATGTTGAAAAGCAGACACAGCAGATTTGAATAAGTGAAAATTTTGTCTGGTCTATGACAATACAATGAATAAATGAAAAGAAAAAGTTCTTAAATTGTAAGATAGAACATTACAAATGCATAAAAAAGGAAAATACCAAAGCTTAAAAGGAAATATGCAGAAAGAGGAAATTAAAATTAAATTGCATTTATTCCCTAACATCTGCTAGTAGGTCTGAAAAAGTTTCTTATAATAATTTCAATGCATATTTTAATAAATAGAAAAATAAGAATATTATGTAAGATATCTACATGTACAGCACTAAGATGAATAAACACAGTTCTAATGTTTCAAATGGATTTTATGATATATTTTTGTCATTTTGGTGCTTAAACATCTGATTTTAAATTTCTGTGAACATTTTTGTTTTCTAGTCTATCATGCCATTATTATTTTTACTGGATTTTGTTTGTTTCATTAATAAAGGTCAAATTCCAAGCAAGTATTTCAGTTTAAAATGTACCAACAGAAGAATCTATGATAGAAATGATTGATTTGCCACAACTTAATGGAAATTTCTACTTTCTTGGTATTATAGTGAAGAATATATTATTTTTGCTAGTCATGTACCTTAATACACATAGGTTGACTTCTTTATAAGAGTAAAAAGTAGCTACTCTAAAAAATATATTGCATTCTATAAGCAAAAGCTAACATAATTTAGTAATTACAGAGCTTTTAGTTTTAAAAATAGTGGTTTAGGGAACCTCTTTAAACTGTTCAAGACACCAAAAAGAATCATGGCAATCTCACTGTTTTTAAAGTGATCTTAAAGTTGTAGATAGCCAAAAAACCCTGACAATGGGAAATGTCCAAAACAGCAGGCATGATGTTGTTCCTCAGTATTTCGCAGCACTTTGTTCTCTGACATTTTCTTGTGTGTTAACCAAGCTGCAGCAGGGAGATAATGTGCACGTGTATGTGGTCCTAGAAAGAATTTGAAAAGCAGCTGCTAAGCATCTGCTGGCCTGTCCTTGCACCAAGGACTTAGAGGGGATGAGGACAGCACAGGTGATAGCTGTGCGTAGAGCTCTTGGATAACCTAAAAGCCAAAACATCTTCAAAACCTCCACCTGCTTCAATGAACTTTTCTTAGGCAACACATTATTAACTTGAAAACACATTGCCGTTTTGTTTGGTTTTATTGTGTCTAGTCTAGACTCCTTGGCCTGCAGGTCAGTCATGAGCCCAGCAAGAAAGTTCCTCTTCTGAAGCCCCCAAAACCTGGAGTCATGTTCAGATCACTGCCCGTGTTTAGATGCAATATCAGACTGTTTGAAGAAGGGGTAGGAGTGTTGTGATGCTTTCTTTTGTTCAGTAAAACATGTGACTAGAGCCCTGTAATTCAGACAAGAGCACTTTCCTTCTGAAGAAACTGCTTTATTCTAGGAAGCTGCAAAACTTGTGAGTTTCTTGTTCATTTAGCAGTGATCTGCCAAGCCACTGCATTCAACAGCTACAATTTGTCCTCAGTTACAAGAGATGGTTGGGAGGGTTCTCTTTCATGCACAGCTTTTCTTTTTACTAATTACTTTTCAGCATAATGGCAATCAGATTTTTTGCTGCTGCTGTTAAATGAACGAGAAAATGTAGGTGGATTTCTCTACTAGAGTGGGAGAATTTTCTAAATGCGTAAAGTAGTTAAAAATTTGAAAGGTTCTTTGGTCTTTTTGTCTTTTCTTTTTGGAAAGAATAGCAGTTAAAAGGGTTTAAGTGTCTAAGGAATGTTAGACACTAATAGTTAATGTGTCTAAGGAGGCATTAATTCTTCAAGAGTAATATAAAAATATAAAATACACATAAAATAAAACAATATAAAAATTATTGTATATTGGTTGACAATTATTATGAAGTTGGAAAGGGCTATGGTATACTATGTTCTGGTATCTTTGTGAGACAGCAGAACTGTCACTCCTTAATCAGTGAGACTGTAGGGTTTTGTACCTGTTTGCCAGCAGCATTTCATAAATTTTGATGAACATGTTTTCATCTTCGCTGGCTGGTGATGGCCTCTGTCTTTTTCTATATGATAGGAACAGAAATAGAGTTTGACTACAGCAAAGATAGGACCAGAATTTCTTGGTTTCCAAAATAAGTTTTCATTCCTATCAGAAGCAATGAATGACAAAAGAATATAGAAGTAAAAATATGCTTCCTCCATGTATCTTTAGGATCTTAAATCTTTTTAGAATGTTTTATGCAGCAAAAATTATTCCCAACTGTGGCTTATTTTCTTTCCCATGCCTATTTTTAATGTAGTAATACTTTTGAAACCTATTTTTGCTGTACTTCAAAGAAGGTGTCAACATTATGTGGAAGAAAGTAAAGAAATCTGAGAACAGAGACAGTAAAGAAATCTGAGAATCTTCAGAACTTTTGCATGTAATCCTGTCTCTACCAGTGGCTCATTGGGCACTTGAGTGAAAAACTGACTTCTTTATGCGCCAAATCAAGAAGTCAATGAGTTTGTAGGAGTAGATTGATCCCCCAGAATCAATTAATCTTGTCCTCTCATATTTTTTTTTCTAAAATTTGAGGGAAAAAATTCTTTAGTGCTGATAGAATTAATCAAGAGTCTATACTTTGTCAGGGACTGTAGGTTTCTGGCTGCAAGAAAAGTGGTTCTCAAAGCTTCTGCCTTCACCTGAAAATAAGACATTGATGAAAAATCCAGTCTCCCACTGCCTTTTAATCCCACCATAGAGAGACTTCTGAGACCACCTGTTTCCACTGAATTGTAACTGCACTGCTGAAACATCTGTAGAAACACTTTAAAATTAAGAAAGACTCACAGAAGAACTGTGTTAAATGTTGCAAAAGATAATACATTTAATTTTAAGTCAAAAGATGGAAACCCATGCAAAACATAAAAGCTAAAATGTACAGTAAGGAATGGCACATTTGTAGATCTTATGCAGCAATATATGAAATGGTTTTTAACATATTTAGATAATGTGATGAAATGTGGGAAATAAAATTATTTATTTTTTATTTTTTAAATATGGTATTGAAAAATGACAATGCGAGTATGTGACATTAAGAAGGCTTATATTTCTAACCACTTGTTTGTCAAAGGCCAATATTTACCCCAACAATAAACAGATTTTGTGTTTTAGATATCCAATAAAAATACTTTAAACCAGTCTGACTTCTTTCTTTCTTTCTTGAAGAGTTCATGATTGACTTTTAAGAAATCTCTCTTTGAAAGATTGAAATATTCAGGTTTGGAAAAAAAAATAGAATCTGAGAAATTTAGCTGAGTATTCCCAGGAAGTTGGCTATTAGGAGGAAGAGAATAATTAATGATTCAGTCAGCATTGACACTCTATTGTATTGTTCACAAATTGTCAACAATTTATGCCAATTTTTTTTCTTCTTGGTGGTACAAAATATTTTGTATCAGTTTGTGTGTTTATGTTTAATTTAATTGCAGTAGAAATGCCATTCACTTTTGTGGGCTGTCCAACATATAAAAATTTACTAGTGTGTCCATAAAGATTTTCCAGTGAAAATGTTGTTGCACTTGGTTCCATCTCATGGCTTTTCTTATGTTACTGTACCTGAACAAGTGAGAATTTTAAAGCATCAAGCCAGTTTGGGTGAAAGTCAGACAACCAAACTACAAGTTTGAGATTGGTCTTCATGGCACTGTGGTGACTTCACAAAAAAGCTTCTGTTCATGAAGTCAGAAAATTTAATTTTCTTGGAGGGCTCCCAGTGTGACTGGCAAATCACAGATGAAGGCATCCTTTGTGCTTTGTTCTCTAATCATAATCATCCACCTGTGAATTCCTAGTTCTCTTCTTGCTGGTAATAGTACAAAGCTATGCTGAAGGTCAACAAGCAGTGACAAGAAAACTTTAGAATTGATTTTGGTAAATGTTACTCTTGCAAGGTATGCCTTATATTCCTTCCAAAAACTCTGATGTGGGACCAGTTACAGTGATAAAAATCTATCTCAGGTATATTGGATGATTATCTTGCATTCTCAACAGACTTCGCTGAAAAGAGCTTATTTTTTTCCCATTGCTTCAAATTGCAGTTCTCAGTCAAGCAGAGATTTCTTTGTTGAATATTGTTCATGTGATGCTTCTCATAGTGTGTGTTTACTTTTTTTTAATGTCAGAATTCTGATTCTCTTTGAGCTTATGCTTTATAATTTTCATATGACCTTCAAAGAGGACACAAAGCTGAGGCAGCATCTGCAGCAATGTTGTTGAAAGCTTGCTGAATAAAGATTGTTGTCAAACAATTTTTCTTCGCAAAATCTGATAATAAAACTTAGACTTACAGTACATTAATCACCAGAAACATTTATATTCAATGTGTCTTCGTGTGTATATTGTTATAAATATGTAAAAATATAGCTGATGGCTAAAAATATTGAAAGTATTCTTTTTTTTTTTCTCTCCCAAATCGAGTAACTTTTATTTTTATAAAGTCTTATGAAAAGTAAAGGGGGTTTGGATATTAGAGATAGAAGACATCTTTTACAGTACACTTTATCTTATCACAGATCATAGAAAACATGGATAGTTCCCAATTCCAGATAAGGTGAATCCCTTATGTATTAGTAGAACTTTTGAAAAGTTTTTTGTGATAAAGCATGGGATTCTTAATCTTAAAGAAGTAGGGTTTTGTTGCAAGATAGTGATGTGATATAAATTCATAATTTTTTTATATGCTGCAGTTTTTTTCTTTAAAGTAGAAGTGCTTAGAGAAGATAATGTGTGTCTTCTTTATATACTTCAGACAAAGAATATTTGGATATATAAGTGTCTAATGTAAATTTGGTTTTATAGTTGCACGTCTGTCATAACAAGATCTTTTCTTTTATGGTATGAATGTATAAAGATCAACTCTTAAAAATGAAAAATCATTTTATTATCTACATATGCTGTTATCCACTAGCTGATGTTGAAAAAAGTGTGCAGTTGAATTATTTCTTTTCTGTGTATAATGCAAGAATTTCAATAGTGGGCAATTGAAGTAGAAAAAAGAACAAAATTTATTCAGCTGGTGTAATATCAGGACTTTAGGCTGACAGAAGAAAAAGTGATGCTTGTTGAGACACTTACTATGGATTTTAAATGTATTAGAAATATATTCTGCATCTCTTTGGTATTTTTTATTGGTTTAGTTGTAAAGAAATGCTCATCTCCTTTGAATAATGTGTTAAAAGATATTGGCATGGAAAAATGGCTTTTATTTAAAAATGGATATCATATAGTCTAAATTAAATTTTCTTCCAAAGTATTCTCTCTTAAGCAAATAGAATTACTGAGAAAATAAATAAGTCATGACAACAGATATTTGTGTGTATCCTGAACTTTTCTTCATGACCAGATAACAAAGAATATAACATAACCAGGTAATGAAGAATTTGATACAGAAAAAGCATGAATCACAATTTTACAATTACTTGAAATGGATTGAAATACTCATCAGTAAGGATAGCAAACTCATTTAAAATTAAGAAACATTGAGTGACTGCGGTTGGTTGTACATATTCCAGATCAGTTTCTTCCCATTTGGACTTCATTGTATATTGTTGGAGAAGTGATTGGTTTCCCTATCGAACAAACCAAAAGTTTGTTATTGATTTAGGTGAGTTTTGGATCGTGTTGGATTTTGTGTTTGTATTTCCATGTCTTTCAGAAGACAGGTAAAGAACCCCAGTCTGTCCTCAGCTTTTTCAATTCACAGGTATGGTCTGGATTTTAGAGTGTGGTTCAGAAGTATTTATATTCGACTCAGTAGCCACTAGATCCTGTTGTTTGCTGTCATTACCTATTTGATTTTTTTGTTATTTTGTTTCCCAGCTGAGACAAAACAGAATTTTAAAAGAAAAAGCTAATTCATACAATCTATTTTTTAGTCAGTTTTATTGAATAACCTTTCCTTCTGCTCTTTTCTTTTGATTACCTTTAATAATAGAGTGTTAATAATCATTCATTAAGTTACATCAGTCTTAGAAATATTCATCAAACTATGCAAACCATAAAGGAGTCCAAATATTTTCAATGTCTATTGGCAGTTATGGTAAATATTTGGATATTAGAGAAAAAATTATTATGATCTTTTCTCTTTATATGGACCATGTGAGCTTCCAGTTTGTGAAACAAAATGATACATCGTGGTTTCACTGTTTATAAAATTATTCTATGGATGATTTGTATAGCATTGAACACAACTTTTGTATGGTCCAAACTAATAGAAATATATCTTGAAGCAAAGAGTATTTTCATAGTGCATTACATAATAGACTAGGTGTGAAATTAGTTTTATGGTGAGTGAGACCCTGAAGGTTGTTAGCCTTTTATTATGTACGTCTTCTTTTCTATAGCTACATTAATTTTTCATACATAATAAAGCACGCTTGAATGAATTAATTAATCTTATAATCGATAGATAGATTCCCAAATATCTCCTCAGCTATTTTCACACTGTTGTATTCATAATAAGATATAAATCTGCATCATCTACCTTGTTAAAAAATATTAATATGTCAAGAAAAAGATGAAAAATATGTTTCTAGTGAAGTTTGACATTTGTGTCAGTTCTACAGTTAGTTTCTCAATATTGCTCTGGTATATCATTTTAGTTACACTGAAAAGATTAGGTATCAGGAAGAATTTTTAGGTCTTGTTCTTGTTGCAGAGTTTTTCTGATGCTGTTATGGGACCTCACCAGCGCTGTTGCAAAACTTTTGAATGTAGCCCCCCAAGATTCTCAATCCCAAGAGACATGCTTTTGCTGTCTATGTTGTTCCGTAAAGCTGAATTTCAGTTGCAAACACACATGAGAAGCTTCCTATGTACAACTTTAAGTGTTTAATCTGGGTGTTGGTGTATAAGGCATTCTCAGAGAAGATGATTTAATCTGAATATTCTGATTATATTACATAAAACTTGGAAAACCACAAAGCAAGCAGAACATTCCTCTTGCCAAACAAATCTGCTAATCAATGATATTTCTTGTCTTTCTGGAAAGTGTCTATTTTCTAGGACAGAACAATTTCCTTTAAGTATACTAATTATGAACTAAACTTCTGGCGGTAGCAGTACAGGCCCATAACAAATATAATAGTTCAGTAATTGGAAATTAACCAGTTGTGTAGGATCTACTTGATTCACATCCTGCTGTTAAACCACAGTTTATCCTGACATCTGTCACTCCTTCGTGCACATCTCCTGGTTCTGATGTCACTCCAGAGGTGCTGCCTGGTGACGAGTTAAACCCTGCAAAGGAATGGATTCAGATGTGTGTGTGCATGTGGTGTGTGACCACAGCACCAGCTGTGCTGAGAGCAGGACAGACAGAGAGTGAGGTGGGCTGCCCAGGTAGTGATGCTGCAGTTGGCATGGCAGCTGAAATCCAGGGTTGCCAAGCTGGTCCTCTCAGTCTCAGTACTTTTAAGCATCTCACCACTCTGTGATTGCACTTGAAGTGGTTTGACGTAAGGGGAACACTTAAAACTTCAAATTCAAAAGTAGTTAATAATTTCTCATTGATTTATGGTACATGTTTTAGCTCTTTGACCTAGATTTATATCGGATTTCCAAGAGATGTCGATGCAAGTTGCTTCTGAAGAGTACGCAGAGAGTATGCACTCAGCATTTTAGAATGTTTCAGTACTGGTAGATAAGCTTTATTTTTCCTCAGCAGTTGCCAAATAGGTCACAGATAATAAAATAAACCATCACCATTTCTATTTAGGCCATGTACTTTCCTATTAAGGTGCTAGCTGAGTGGTTTCATGACGTCTAATCTTTAATTGAAATATTTGTTGTTAATTTGGGAGCACCTCTTGCTATAAGTTGTTTCATATTTCACATTCTTTCTGCAATTTTCCTATACTGACGTAAATCTGATTGCAGGAAGGTCCTATAGAAAGTCCTCTGGGGAAGACTGAAAGAGTCAAAAGCAACACAATTCTCTACCTAGAGAAAAATTGGAAAAGGCAGGACTGTCCGGAAAGCAAGAGTAGTTTAAACTTGTTCTCTGTCAGTGCATACCTTTTGACAGTCTTTGCCTCAAGGGCTACTGTTGAGGCTCCATTGAAAATTAAATCTGACCCTGACCAGTGGGACTCCTAAGAAATAAGACAGATTTGTCTCTTCTGTCTTGAGAGTGATTTGGAGTTGAGTTGCATTTGCACTTCTCTGTACAAATTACATGAAATGCACCCCACGGTTCTAAAAGTCTGCTGGAGGCTCAATGGTATAGTTTATAGCTTAAACATCTTCATGAAGGACCTTTGCCTATTATATAAACTGTACAAAAGCTGCAGAGAAAACCACCAAAACCCTGAATGAGGCCCTGGCCCTAGATGAAGATAAGAATGCATTCACACAGGGATCAAGCTTAGCACCCTCAGGGTGGAGACCACAGCCCCGGGGCTCTCAGCTGCCAGACTGGCACAGACCCTCCCTCCAAAGGGGTGAGGAGGAGAGGTTTGGGGTGTGTGGTGAAAAAGCTTCTGCCCCAAGGCAATGAATGCCCACCCTCTGCTGTGCAGAGCAGCTCAGCTGTGGAGCCCTTCACTCAGGAGAAAGCTGCATCCATGTGAAGGACAGCAGAGGGGATGTCATGGCCCAACAAAGGACCCCCAAAGGGATCCCCAGACCCTGCAGCAGAGCACTGCACATGCTGCAACAGATCCACAGTGCTGCAAGGGACAGTGTCAAACTTGCTCTCCCCAGGGGAGGCACATGGGCATTCCCACCTGGCCCAAACATACAATAATCCAGTGGATTCTATAATTTTTAGTGCCTGGGGAGGGACCCTCACCACCAAGAAGACCAAATGGAGAGGAGTAATGANCCTCGCCTTTTTTACTATTAAATTAAATACACCAAGATTTTTGGCACCAACATCCAACCTAGTTTTGTTTTAATCATGTTTCTTTGGGTATATTTTGAATCTTTCTGGGTTTGATCTGTTTTATTCGCAGAGACTTAGCTTCCTTTGGTCTTCTGTATTTAACTCAGTTTGTCACAAGGTCTCAATTCAAATATCACCTAAATCTAAATATTATGTGAATTAACTTTTCCAAATATTACCTCAATCTAAATATTATGTGAATTAACTTTTCCTATTATAAAGGGACTCTCATGATGACTAAGGCAATCCAGTAAACTCTTAAGATGCATGTAAGTGATATTCCATATTAACCTTTCATATGTTTTTAATAACAGATGTTTTACCATTCTACAGGAGGCAGGGGCTAGGAGTGAAATAAAATGCAAGAAAAACCTAACTTTTTTAGTTTTATTTAAGGAATTTTTTATTACTTTTCTCTCTGTAGGAGTCTTTGTAAGAAAAAATAAAAACAAAAAACAAAACAAAAAACCTCAACAAATCCCAGGACTATGTACCTACTCCTAAAGTAAGTAAATACAAGTTATCTTAATAGAAAAAATGGGAAAAAAATCTGTTTTGACTAGTGCACTTGGAGTAACCATTGAATATATAGGGAGATATGTTGACATTGTTAAAAAGGTCTGATGACATGGGGAGAAGATGTAGGGGGAGTTATTCTCATCCACAGTATATCAGTATGCAGGAACTAAAGTTCCCTTTTGAAGGCTTAAAATCTCTAGTCAAAAACTTGAAAGGAAACAAGATAAAATAAACATTGCATTACAAGCTTTAATCAGGGAAGAAATAATACCGAACGTCTGCAGGGACATGAAAGGTATTTATGAAATATATTTCAGGAGAAAAAAATGTTTGTACAGATAAGAGTAATTAATTTACTAAGTAGCCCAGGAGATTTGGTAAGTGTATAACATAATGTCTTGTAACTCTGATCCCTTTGAGCAATTGCACAGCTGTGGTGGAATTTGCAGGTTGTGCTCCAAAGATGGTGCAGGCTGGGAAGAGAAATCAGCGTGGTCCCCTTAAAGGAAGTGGAGAACCATTCTGTGTTCCCTGATGGTTCAGAGTGGAGCTGCTGGTGATCCAGCCCAGCCTGACTACATCAGCATTGCTTGCATAGAAGAGAGCAGCTCTGCAGGGGATGCACAAGCTTTTCTAGCTGTGATTCTAAGGACAAGGACATGTCACAATTTCTCTGGTGCAGCTTTCTACTGACACCTATTTTCTGCAGTTTTACTTTGTCAGGACATAACATTATTCGTGTTTCTATCTCCACAAGAGTGTTTGGAGACTCATGCAGTGTGTCTTTTAGCAGCTGAAGAAGCTAATTGCTGATAAGGAAACCTCACTGAGGAGCTGTTTCTAATAAGAAAATCTGATTCTCTGGTTTTATATTACAGTGTTGCTTCATAAACATTTTAAGGGTACGACTGCTGTCTGTTGCTGGAAAAGAACAGTGATTGAAAAGAAAGACCTATGAAGAATAAATCCTTAATGAGTTCACTTAAAGGAAGGAATAATAAATTTTATTTTAAATAACGGGAAGGCAGCTAAACCAAACAAGTGATTAATGAATTTAAAGTATCATAGCACAAAACCAAAAATCAGGGAAAAAGAACATTCATAATTACCAGGGGAAAATTAAACTAGAAATATTTATACATGGTTTAATTTTCTAGAAGAATCCAGTAGAAATAAATCTACTTAGATACTTTATAGTTTCTGATTTTCAAATTCTTGTATGCTTAGATAGAAGAAAGAATAGTTTCTCTTTTTTTGGCAGTTTTTCCTCTGGATAGATAGATGTCCTTCTCCATGTAGATGTGACCATGTTATGCAACAATTTCTTGATACATACAATTTCATGCAGAGGTTTGAAATCCTGTATTTTGTTATTGTGGTAGAAACTTTGCATGTACAAAAAGATGTTGTTTGCAAAAATATGCAGCTTCGACTATCAATTTCATCCCAAGTTTGTCTCTAAGTTCTCTTACCATTAGTATGTTGCACAAGCAGTACTCCAGACCCATCTAGATTAAGTGCTTAAATAATATAAATTGTGATACATCAACATAAAATAAGCAATGGCTATTATGGGTTGATAAAACTGAAGGACATTATATTTCTATAGTTACTACAAAGTTCTTCACCCTCTGGTTATTTTTAAACTATTTTTTCTCAAACTAATCTTGAATTACAGCCCCCAGATGATTCATGTGTGTGTGCTCTGAGACTGTTTGCCATATCTTTGCAATCAGTGGCACATTTTCCACTTCAGTGTAAGCTCTATCAGCCTGTCAGAGGAAAGACTTCCTCTCTCTCCATGCAAAGATAAGGTGAGTATGTACCAGTTAACACCTCCCTTCAGGAAGACTGGAACTACAAAGAATAGCAATAGTCTATGCAGAGAGTAGCAGTAATAAAAAGGGTAATGAGTGTATTCATAATCAGCTTTATTTAGTAATTTGTGGTATGAATATTACATAGATTGGATTATATAAAATAGTCTTTGATTTTTAAATGGAAACTTCCTAAAGCAGCCACAGGAGGCATTTGATGAGATTCTGTTTCTGTTCCTGAGTTTGCCACTGGTTAGTGCTTGACTTTAAAATGTAAGATGTGGATTTATGAACTTCCACTATAAAGCAAAAAACATATTTTATACATTTTCAGAAAATACATTATTCTCTGAAGTACTTTTTGAATTAGATACCCACATACTGTGTTCATTTCTTTGAACTCAGCCATTGCAGTGAGTTTGAAACTAGATTATAAATCATTAACTTTCACATAAAGCAGATGATGCTTAGGATTTCTGAACATTGGAAAGATTCTTACTTGCCTAAGGATGTCATCATTTAAGACAACTCTTAGAAGGCAGAGAGCCAAACCATGGGGAAAAGATTCATAAAAACTTAACTCAGATCCAGGCATCACTGTAAAATTCAGCTTTTAACCATTTACTGAAAAAGCTAGATATTTCCAGCTGTTGACCTAAGTGATAGAAATTTTCAGTGTATGATTCATTGAACTTTAACTTTTTATAATGTCCTTTTTCAGCAAATACAGTTCTTTGGCCTGAAAAGGGCCGGCATAGGAGAGGGAAAAGAGCACCAGAACTTCTAATTATGCTTTTGATAATTAGACTGATGACTTAATTTCCCCTAGGAGAGCATTCATTGCATTTAAGTGTGAATATGTGCTATTCAATTAAAATGTACTGCACTTCACAGGGGAAAAACATTTTACAAATGCAAAATATAATAATATTTGTGTTTCTAGGTGTTATGAATCAGCATATCACTAGGAAGAATGTTAACTCTAACAGAACAAGAAAAGCTCATGAGAAATTAAATAGCTGTAATTAATACATTGTAATTAATTCTGTCCAATTCCTTTTCATACTGAGATTACAAATTTGAGTGAAAATTTTGGACTCCATTTTTTATTTGTTGGCACAGTAAACAGAAAACCACATCTTAGAAAGAGATTTGAAGGACTCCCTGAAAACCAGCTCAAAAGAATGTGAAAGATGATAGAAAACCCTGGTGATTTAATGCAAACTGTAGGCACTGTGTACTGAGTTCTACAGCTCAGACTTTTCAGATGTTCACTGTGATCATCCCATTAATTAAGGTTTGATTGATCTGAGCAGTGTGGGGCTACCTAACCTACTAGTAAGTGAATATTATGCTTGTGCCCCCTCTACTTGTGAAACTAGAAAGTCTAGTTCAGTAATTTAAGCACAGTATCACTCTCAGCATTGCTGTTGCTGGTTTAACCAAGCTACTTTATCACTTTTGTTAGACTCTATATGTGCTGCTACTGTGAAGAAACACTGGTTTGCTTTCTGGGCTTTTTCTCTTGCTTTGGTGTCATTTGGGTGCAAAAAGGTTATTCAGATCAAAACTCTGTTTGTTCTTTGTGCATTAAGCTGTTTGAATCTAAACTAGTAACTTTTACTAATGTCTAAGAACACATACTGAGAGATAGTTGAAGCCAGTTGTGGGAGACTGACATTTTCAACAAAAATGCAGCACAGAATCCTCAATAGCACACCAGGAATAGGAGATAGCAGAAAGAACTACATTCTATAGTTGAGGAAATAATGATGATTAAGGTGACTGTTCTGCTAATAAATAATGAATCAACAAGAGAGTTCACTGATAATAATACTATTAAGGAGTAGAAAAGAGTCTCTTTCTGTAAAGTAAGTATTTTACACAATGTGAACAATTTAGCACAGCTCTGAAGATTTTGCTCCAGTTGATCAAAGAGAATTTAATGATCAAAGGTGCTTTTTAGAGATGTGAAGGGAGAGTGAGAAAATAACCTTTATTGAGTGAGCATAAACTCAATATGTAATTCATGACCTCTAACAGCATAAAATCCTATACTGTGGACAAAAAGTCAGTCTGTATCTACCTTACACATACTAAAGGGGGAAAAAGCTCTTTTTTCTTTCCTAAGAAGAAAAGGAATGGGACACCTGCCACCAGCCTTGGGAGAGATGTATAAGAAATTATCTTTACAGTGACTAACAAAATATGTGGGAAAGAAGAAAAGAGGAAGTTTGAGCTTTGTTTTGTTTTCTTCTTCCACATTTGAAGATCCTTCACAATTGGAAGGAGGAAGAGTCTGGATAAGATGATCTGGTAGGAGCTCATCTTTCCCTTATCATGGTTTAATAAGAACAAACAGTGCTGTTAGAATTGTAGAGAAATCACCAAATAAATAAGAATTCTCATACATGAAGGTTCAAAGCTTGGCTAAGGATTCTTGGTGCAGCACTCCGTAAGGAAGTGGACTCTTCAACAGCTGTGATACAAGAAAGCTCAAAATTACTGAAATAATCTCAAACAATATGTTTTAGGATTTCATTTACACTTATTCTAAAAGTAATCACTACTGAACAAGTAAAATAAATCTCAGATATTTACTGGTAAAATGCACCTACAAAGAAGTCATGGACCAGCAAGGATTTCTTTTGAAAGAAATGAGAATGTGGTCCATTGTGGTTTCACAAGCTAATGCTGATAGCCGGGTACAGGTTACATTTATTTGTCGCCCAGATATAATTAAGAACAGCCAGGACTAGATTTAAACCTGCTGTACATATTAAAAGCAGCTGTGTTTGCCCATAAATTGGTGCTCTTAATAATGCATTGTTGAATTTCCCTGGCCTTTGTTCCTTTTACTGCAGGGTTATTCTCACCCTGCCATTGTCAGAGGGGTCCAACCCTGCTGTCTTCTATTCCTGTACACACTCTGCTTCTGGAAAGGACTCCTCACAGCTGGACTCTTGGCAGGTGTTTGCAAACAGAGACATACTTACTCCTCCTGCAGGCCTTCTTCTGCTCCAAAAATAGAACTAAATAAAAAAAACAGAGAACGATCTCCTTCCTCCTGTAGAAGCAACTTATCTAGCATTCTTTGCATGGACAATACAATTTCATCATTGTTTACTCAGGTCTTTATAATTTATTTTTATTAAAGAGGTTTTGGTGACATAGCTCCAAGTTGGAGCTAGTATGAATAAGAAAAGTTATTTTCTCAGCATACATACACACAGAACCTCTAGCTTTTCACATCTTTGTATAGCTTTAACTAACTTACACAGACTTAGTCTGTGAAACACCATCTTAGTGTGAGAAACGTTTCTTCATTAATTTTCCACAGATATGTTTTAAAGAGAGTTGATCCCATTAAAAAAAAAGTTGAAGTAAGAACTTAGGAATTTTGAGTGGCTGCTGTCAAAAAAGTATATAAAATATAATACTTTATTTTCAAAGATATTGTAATTATTAGTTGAATATGATACTTAAGACCACAGGCTGTCTCAAGAGAAGGATTTTAGGGATTTCAGTGTTTTAATGATTGAATATCTTACCAGCTAAAAGGTCAACATCACGAATTATCTAACAAAGAAACAAGGTACAATCTGATCTGTGGAAGGTCATTAGGTGTCAAAAGATCTAATTGCAGAGGGGGTTTTGGATCATGGAAAGAAAAGCTTTCTTATACTTATTAGCAGTGTGTGGAAACACGTAGTACCTGTCTCCTGGACAAGTGATGTGAGGGAACAGAACAGGTGAAAGACTTGAGTCATTAGCAATGCCTGGCTGAGAAGTCTAACATCTCAGATCTCACCCGTTTCCATATAGATGAAAAGTGTATACATTAAAAAACCTGCAATGAGAATTCAGTGTTTTTCCTTACTAAAAGGTACTCTGTGTCTTTGTTTTGTTATCTGTAGTATAAAAGCCTTTAGTAGCCCATAAAAAAACAACAGTTTGCTAATGAAATACACAGTAGTTGTGCTATGTTAAAAATAATGTTACTCCAAAGCAGTTATTCTGAAATGTCTTAAAATCATCTCTGTATTATAAAAGAATGGGAAAATAAAAATGAAATATAATAACTTGCAGTTAAAGTAAAATTGCCTGATGGTATAAACAGAGTCAATTTCCATGTTTGCTCCTCAATCTATTTTCTCTTTTCGTATGTTGGATAAAGTAAGTGAATAAATAATCCCAGAAGAAGGAACCTAACCATATTAGGGCTCTAATCACCCTCCTACAGACTCATGCCCATTGTTCTACTCCCTCTCTTTCCAGCCCAATCATTTTCTCATTCTTTGTTCCATTTTGGCACAACTTTAGTTAAGAGGGTGAAGAATGCTTCCAATACATCTGTGGAGAACTTTTTCTCTGTAACATTCCATGAGCCTGGTAAAGTAGAGCTCAATGCTGAGAGGAAGATCTGAGAGAGGCATTAGATATTCCTGGACTTTTAACCATTGAAATGTATTGTTGTCTAACCATGATTGGTTAGCAATGATTTTCAAAAATGTAGATGCCCAAAGCATTTACTTTTTCTCAAGATTCTGGTTCAATTGCCTCTGAAATCCCTTTCTATAGAAGCTTGCATCATAGTCATAGGAGGAATTTTTTGGATTATCACAAATTTATGAGTTAGCCTTTGTAGATTCACACCATCAATCAAAAATGCTTAATTCTAATTCTCATAATCTTCTAAAATCTCATGTGTGGATAAAAGGGGATACAAATACTCAAAATATCATGTTTTCCTGACCTCAAAGCATTTAAGTGAGATTATTCCTATATAATGTATATAATGTAGGTGGAAAGCACCTGAGGTAGATGCATATTAGCTCTGGCACAATGTTTTTTTGGCACACCTTTACAGAGATTGAGACTTTGGTTCTTACTGGCATGCTGTGCTGTCTCCCTGTGCATGTGCTGTATGTTTAATGTGCTGATGCTATAGATAGAGGTGGAAGAGGCAACGTCTCTGTGCCAACCTCGTTTCCCAATCTGCCAAAACCCTTCCAGCAGTGTTACCACATTATGGTGGACCTCCCAAAACTTCCTCATCTGAAGGAAATACAATTTTTGTAAATAATATAATAACCTCAAACTTAATGAAAAAAAAAAAAAGCCACAGAACTGACCTTTAAATGTTCTAAACACCAGTAGTTCTATGGCATTACAATTTATTTAACTTTTGTGAGAATGTTCATTTAAGTCACTCCAGCTTTATTGTTTTTTAAGTGTAAGAAAATTAATTATGTCACAAAAGGTGATTTTATTCTCATTGGATAACAAATTTCTCCGCATTTTATATTTCTAGTCATTCCTTTACAAGTCATTTGATATGCATGTCTCAAAGATTCTTTGATTTTTATTTAAAATACTATTTTCAAAACTACATTAACAATATTTGCCATGTGTTTTTCCTCCTTCGTAGCATTGCCCTCTAAGATTTCTAATCTAATGATGCAGTGCTTAATGAAACCAAGTGACTCTGCTATTAGCTTAGGGCTCCTTTTATCACTTTACTTATAAGATTAACCATAAATTTCAATTGTAACAGTGCTTCATGTCACAATATTAAAGTAATAAATACTAATAGTTGTAAAAATAGAGGACCTTTGAGTCAATCTGCTGCACCCTTTTTCTTTATGAAAAGGGTCTGTTCTAATCTCCATTTCAAGAGCAGTGCTCTAAATGCCTTATTTCATGCACAGAATTTAGTTATTATTTTGTTGTGTCTGAGACAGGTTAGTGAAAAGCCAAGTGGAGTTTATTTGCTAGAAAGGGAGCTCTTGGCCTGAAAAAAAAAAAAATGGGAAAGAGGGGAGAATGGTGCTCTTTTGCTTAGAATGTATTATCCTTTTCTTCTGAACAGTAACAACTGGACTTTGGTTTTGAGTATAGCATCCCTCTGGATATATAGAAAAAATACAGTGCTATTCCACTCATAGTTTGAAATGGAGGAGGGAAAAAAAGTGACCATTTTGATGAATGCAAGAACCAGTTCAGGATGCCATTACAGGTGTTGTGTCTGTGCACAAGTCCTCCATCTGCTTTGGAGTCCTCCACAAGAGGGATTTAAAGCATTGTTGGGAGCATCTATCTGTACATCTTCATCTTCAGCAAGATATTGAAAATGAGACATACTGTCACCTTTCATAGTAAAGGTCATTGAGAGCCACATAAATGTGGCTCAGAAGCATTCAACAGTAAAAGCTAGATCTGTCATTACAGATAAGAAATCTCAAGGTAAATACTGAAGTGCTCTTCTGTCATTCACATGAGTGGTTGGCTCTGAAAGCCATGACATACAGAGCTACTTGACTACCTGATCCTGTCCCTCTGCTGTTTTTTCAGTCTGTGTGAATATCCTATTGTTTGACAAGATCCATTGAAATCACCTGAGACTTTGAAGCCAGTTAGGTCAACTTCAGCATTTCTATAAATCCATCTTTTCACGAGCAGAAAAATGTATGCCTCCAAAACTATCTTTGTCTTCTTTGTGTAGCCAGATAGCTACATAATTTCTTTTCAAATATAGAAGTCTCTATGAACACCTTGTCGCTTCAACTTCTGTCAAATATTATACACTTTCTGTAAGTGTATTGCCTAAATTGAATGCTTTTAATGAAAATATTAATGCCTATTTAATGAACAAGGTTAATAGCACACTTTTAGATTTTGGCTTCATCCAGAATATCTGAAATTACTCTGAAAATTTTGACTTTTAGTAATGTTACACATTCCAACCATCAGTTATATACTCTAATCACCAGAATATAGTGCTCACCAGATAGAATTATATTAGATGAGAAGCAGAATACAATTTTAAATGGTTAAGGATACACCTACAAGATTAACTTTTGAGTATATATGTCATATTTCTGACAAAAGATTATGTTCTACTAGGTATTTTCACTCTATTAATGATAAGATTTTTTTAATTCAATTTTTTTAAAAAAATCTGGTTTTTATCATTAAAAAAGTCCCAGTAAATAATCTCAGCTCCCTACCTAAAATGGAATTTTGATATGGCAAGTGAATTTATAATCACAAACCAGTTAAAAATATGTTTTCTTGCTTTGTTAGAATTTATGACAATAAGACACCAAATATTCCCTCATGGCTATTCCTTTCAGCTAAGTTTCTCATAAAATCCAAGCATAAATTTTGTACTTGGATGGATGCTTACAGGTATCTCGCAACATGATACAGCAATGTTTTATATTCTATATTTTATATAAAGGACATAGATGAAGATAAGGCAGAAGTCTGTCTATCTATACTATGAGGGTTTGCTCTACACCATGAAATGTGAAAGCCTGTGAAGGGAGGAGGATGCTGCTCTTTCCCTGAGAATAACAACAACAAAAAAGTGCTTGACAAACTTCTACATGTACCAGTTGAAAGATGGTGAATGACACAGTAGCACAGAAACCTTATAAGTGTGGATTGCAGTATCCCTGAGAGAAGCAAGAACAGAGAGATCTGATAGCTTTGCCTCAGCTGTGACATGAAAAGGGCTCAAAGATAACTTGGTGGAATTGGTTTGAAAGTGCCTCCTGCCCTATCCAGATTCAATCAGGTAGGTCGTTTTGGGCATGGGGATGAGATTAACAGATTGCTGCAGAGCGTCTCCTGAGCTTGTCCTCAGAACATCTCCTCAGTGTGGATACCCAGACATGGCTAAATTTCACTGTATGCATTGCTGCTTTCTCCTGTATGTTTTCCACTTTTAGGCTGTATTTCTTTTTTCACACAGTCTATTCTAATCTCAATGGGACTCTTTTACAAAGAGATTTCTTGTTATTTCTTCGTAGGTTTCCTAATATCTACAAGGAAAGGTTAATTCTCACCAGTGTCAGACTGTAACTGGAAACATAGATTGAATATGTAAAAAATAGAAGAAAAAAAGATATATCCTTTTGTTGACTTCTCAGTTTTTTCATTTCCTTTTTTAACTCATGGAGCATCCTAAGATTGTCCATGGCATCCTCTGTTCCCATACATTGGTAGAATATCTTTCATTGAAAATTATGCTTTCAAAGGCTAGTTAATATAAAGCATCTGAGATGTTTAGGGAGAGGAGATGTTTGCTATAATGCAGCAGTATGACTAAGAAAACAGAGCTTCAAAGAGACTTTTTAATGTCTTAGAATTTCCAAGTTAAGAAGAAGTTGTTAAATATTTGGGGGAGGGAATAGCTTATTTTCTGCAAATGAGTCTATCAGTTAAAAGAAGCAATGTATATGATTAAAATTAGGTGGCTAATATAGACAGAGGTTTCCATCTGGCATCGTATTATTAGAAGAAAAACAAGGACAATAAACAATTTCACTAGACTGATGGTTTTTTCCCTTCATTGAATCTCAATACTAAATGTAATTAGGATCTCTGAGCCCCAATGACTTATATAAATTTCTCTCTTCAGCTTTCCTTTGTGCAGGCTAATGAAGTAAGTAAAATATCTTTTTTGTCTACTGGAGAAGTATTCTAGACTTTAGCTTCATGCCAGGCATAAATCAAGCCTCACAGTACTTCATATCCTCAGAATATCCCAAGGAAAGAGAAATTCATCAAGAATAATACCATTAGTGAATGCCTGGAGGGCAGCCATTTTATTCTCTTAAACCAAGGAATAAACTGCTAGTGTACAATCAGAGTTTTAATTGATTAATATTTGCACAGAAAAGGATAACAAAAAAGACTCTTTATGTTCTAACAATTGAAAAATATTCTGACTCCAGGCTTTTATTGCTGAGATCTATCGCATTTTTTATAATGTTGTTTCTCACAAATATTTTTTCCTTAATTTCATGTGTTTGCTTGTATACTCATCATATACTTTATAAAAATTAATAAAAAAGAGAAATAAATCCTTATGCCAGAGAGTAATTTTAAAATCTTTCAGGACATAAAAATACATTGTAGGATTTATGTTTGGGTATTTTTTTTTTGTGGTATTGCATTAGAAGTACTTCTATAATCTGTAACTAAAATTACTCTGAGAAACTGATAAGTTATGATGATTCAAGTATTTGCACTTGGTTGTACCTTCTGTTTCAGTATCAAGATTATTGGATGCCAAGCTCTGATTTGGGGATACTTTGAAGCACAAACCCTTTCCTGGGATTCTGACTTCCATCAGCTTAGATATGTATTTCTGCACAGATACATCTGTGTTTCTGGAAGCTTTTCCTCTCTCCATTATTAAAAAAATAAAATACATAATACTGTAACATGAAAAGCTGCCAGAACTTTGTGTTCAATTTAGCACTGGGAATTTTCTATTGCAATAATCTCTATTTTAATTAATTTATTTAAATATCCAAAAATGGTAATAAATTGCCCCCTGTCAAGAATCATTTTTCCTGCAACATTTTTTTTAAATAAATGTAAGATTATAATCAGATGAAATTCTTGCAGTACTGTAATCCTACCTTCTACAAGATACTTCCCTATTATTTGATCCACATTACTTGTCTTAAGGCATGTTGTTATTTACTTTTCCAAGAGAACTCAGATGTATTAGTAATTCAGACTTATGAAACACTGAGAAAACCCTTTTTTTTTTCCTCCTTTTTAATGAGTGAATCATGTGATTTTAAGGGACTTATTTGCAAACATTATTTTATACAAATGGTTACAACACTATGATTTAAGAGGATGATAAATTCCATGTTGCAAGATCCAGATCTGGTTTTAAGTCATTTTAATTCAAGATAAATGGTCATAATTGAAACTACCCACATTTATCAGGAAAGCTCTGGGGAAAAAAAACAAAAACAACAAAACCCCAACAAACCAAAAAAACCCAACAACAACCACAACAAAAATGAATGGATAGAGACAAAATTATCTGTCAGCTAACAAAATTATTTCTGTAGGTTAAATTTTGTGGTTTTAAATTCACATGGCTGCTCAGTTAGTAAAATGACTGTTGCTGCCTTCCACTACACTCTTGGCTCCAGAGTCAACTCAGTACTCTCTGTTTTAATTTTTAATTTTTTTCTGGAAGTATTTATTCCACTTTTCTGTGAACCTTGGTTTTATAGCAGTTGGTTTGACCATAAGCTAGTTTATCAAAAAGTGTTGCATTGGGACTGTAGGGACCATATATGGTCCAATATAGTGGACACCTGCAGTGACCACAGTTTCCTGTTTCAGAGGAACAGTAATCTATAACCTCCAGATGTAATTACAGCAACGTTTGTAGGTGTTACAATGCAATGAGATTAGATGTTCACACTTTAGACATTGTTATGAACTACCTTAATTTAAAGTAATGTTTTAAAATTAATAGTGGAGAAGAATGGAGGTGCCTCCATACAGCACTTCCTGACTTCTGTTGTACAGTGTTTATCTGTCTTTTTAAGGGGAAAGAAATTGATCTCTTTCCAATGCCTATGGAGTATTGGCACTCTGTATTTTCCTCCCAAGCTGCTTGCAGTAGGACATATAAATTCATCTTGCTCTGGATGTTTAGGCCTATCACTGATACCTGCTAAAAGAGGGACACTTTGTATTCCCTAGACTAACAAATTGTGATTTGCAGCAGTTCTGGCTTATTTGTTCCTGGAGAAATTAATCTTGCTAGTCTTGATCTCTATGCTTCATCAGATACAGGTCATGTACTTTAGTGCTGCCTCTTACTCTTTCTACCAATTATATCCATATGTGCTTTTCCTCTCATATTTTACTAGAGATATAAGAAAATATCAAATTTAACTATAAATACTTGGAAAAAACACACAAGTAGAGTTACTTAGGGTTGCAGAGAACCTAAAGATTTATTATAGACAAATTATTTTAAAATTGCCTTTCAATACATGGTCCCTCACTGTTTTCTTGCAATTCCCTACATAGCCTGGGCAGATAATCCGAATGACATTTAGCAATGTTTTCCATACTTCCCATAGAAATCACTAATGTAACTGTAAATAACATCTGAATAAACATGATTCTTCTTAGCAGTTTATTTTGTCTATTTTCTAACTTCTGCTTAGTGAAAATTAATTTCTTTTTTTTTTGTGACTGCAATGTTCTTTGGCAACAGTTCCAGTATCTTGTCAAAGGAGAGGGGTTATAGTATTTTGGGGTTTATTCCACTCATTTAGAATCATTACAAAATCATTAGTTTTATAATACTAGAAAAATAACATGATGACTTTTTGTTGCCCTTACTATTACTTAGAAGTCCATTTATACTTTTCAGAAAAAAAAAAAATCCATGAAAGCTTTTAATTAAATTCATTAAAAAAAGCACTGCATTGATTATTCAACCTCACTTACCAAAGATATGATTATACAAAATAGGGTAATCTGTTCCCTGGCTGTAACTTAGATAATAAAGTATCTAATAGGAGTTGCCATGGCAATCAAAGTTAGAAAAGTGCTCTTTCAGACAGGAATTCAGAAATTAAAGGACTTCTAATGTTGTGATTTTTCTGGAGCAGAGGTCTGCTTCTGATGGCTTTAGAAGCTTGTCAGAAAAAGTAATGTGATCCTTAAAAACTTCACTTTTAACATTTCTTTATACCAGTACTTCTAAATTTTATGCTAATTACCCCTTTCTTAAACTTCTATGTTCCAGTTACCTTGAGTTTTGCTTGACATAGAGGAACTAAAGGACACAGGAGTAAGACAATTGACTGTGAAGATACCTAAAATTAGGGAACCTGCAGTTCTTACCCTCTTTCATTGAATCATGAACAATAAATTTAGGAATCTCTAATTCTGTTTGGACTGACACTGTTAAGCAAGTTCATTAAGTGTGAGGAAAAATATGATGATTTTAAATGACAGAGAGGCTACAGTGCTCGGTGGACAAATGAGTTATGGCAGAGTCCATTTTGTACATTTGTTATGAATCTAGGACAGGAATAATTTCTGAAAGAAAATAAAACCAAACAGAGCAAACAAAGAACAAATCACCCAAATGTAACAGTTTTAGATACCATGCCACCATATGAAAATTTTTTGAGTCTCAGAGTCTGTAGAAAGTTATAACACTGAAGGTATTTTTTATGCTATTTCTAAATGTAAAGAATGAATTTTCAACATTGTAAACATTTAAGAAATAGCTGCAGAATCATATAAACCTGATAATCATATTGCACAAGTGTAGACAAGCATTTACAATAGTTGCTCAAATGACCAGTTTTATTGTAAAACGCCTGTAATGATATTTCAGATTCTTTTGTGCAAATGTTTCTGTGAGATGTAAGAGGCAATTAACCAATAATCACTTTTATATTGGCAAAGTAATATTTTTATGTGAATGATTGATGTTAATTATTTTTTAATCTTTCTCTTAAAATAATAGCTCTGCTTTTTGCTCTGCTTCAAAAATATATTAATTTAGATATCCAATCTCATAGCACAGACAGCAGTAGTACAGAGTGAACAGAAAAGAGAACAGTTCATCAGGAACTCACTGAAATTTGTTTGTCTACATGATTTAAGCAAATATTAAAATCCAAAATGTGTTCACATCTGGTCCTGGGCAGACAGTTGGATCAAATTCATCCAACTGTATTTTTTAGTAGAAGCCCATCAAGCTCTAATTAAATCCACTAGAGTAGTGATCACAAGGCAGCACTATATTGTAATTAAATAGAAAGTAAAAATCTAAAACTTAAATGGTAAACATCTCCCATTTTGCTTTACCAATGAAATTAATTATATTTCAAATCAAAGTTTTCAATTTGTAAGATTTATTTCAATGAAAAAGTGATAACTCCTTTACAATTACTTTAAAAGAGATATTAGAAGTGAAGGACTCAATACTTCAGGCCAGATTTCAGTGAAATAGCAAGAACAACATTTAAACACTCTGTCACATAGCATAATAATGGTTCAGAGGACAAATATCCACTTGCAATGAATTACTTTGAGGTCTCCAGCTTTTGATCCCATTAAAGCATTTGCTTTTTACGATGCACAGAAATATTTAAAATCTGATTCTCTTTTTCGTAGTGTAATGTTTCTACTGGTAAATTAGCCATGTGAGAGCTTAAGCGTGACTGGAGCATTTTGGCATGTTTGGCAAAATACCATATTGTGAATTCATTGGGAAACCACTAATTGCCAAGGGCCATAAAAATCCTGGAAAAGTTCTTACATTCCAGTCGGTTAGGAGTGTCACTGGACACAACTCACTAAAATAGGTAAATTCCAAGTTTTTATCTTTTTCTGTGGTAAATTTTTCTCAGGATTTCTAATTTAGGAATTCAAATGAGTGATGTCTAATAAGTCTTAAAAAATATACAGACTTAAGATCAGGTATAAGTAAATGCATACACTGTTTAAAATGTATTCTATTTGCTTTTCCCTCTTCAATGACTTGTACATTTTTTCATAAGAAAAAAAAGTGATTTAATTTTTTTATCTTTATACTGTAAAAATTATCAAATTAGTATTTTTATTTAAATCAAGATTTTTTTATTAGGGGAAACAGTTTTGTAGTCTGTTAATTATGAATATACTAGCTTCTTTTTTTTGTTTGGTAAAATTTAACACTGATGATGCAGTAAAAGGGGATCTGTCACAATCTCTATAACCCAGAAAATGAGTTCAAGCCACTATTAATTCAAAGAACTTTTACTTCATCTTTTCTTAATGCTTAAACCAGTTAAGAAATATTTGACTTACACTTTTATCAGGCATTAGTTCTTAAGTGTTGACCTTACATTCTTAGTACAAAACTAAAAGTGCTGTGCTTTTAAAATGTCAAAAAAATTAAAATGTCTTCCAAAAAATTAAGACCTTGTGATAAAATATTAGGAAAGTTTAAAATAAGCTGAAAGGTCACAGCATGTAAAGCCATGTTAATCATTAAAAAAAGGAACAAAAATATACCTAAAAATAAAACATATTCAAAAAAATCATATGGTACAGCATATAAATATATGTGCAGTTAAATAAAGTATGTATGGTATAATTCTTCGATAGGTGTTCAGTGTAAGGTTGTGCATTTGAAGCCAGAACAGTTCTCACCAGTAGAAAGGGTAAAAAAAAAATTTCTTTGTTGTCTTTGATTGTTTTTCTATTTATTTCAGGCCAGATCCTCAAGTCCCAGCTAGTCTTTACTGTACAAAACTCACATTATCAGGAATATTTCTCTTGATTTTAGAATGAGTCAAGTAAATTTTCTGCACTATTCTAATTAGTAAATGTGTCACTTGCTGCAAGGATATCCCAGTAGACATTACACAGGTCTCTGATTAGACTCATAAGTAGCACATAGTAAGGAAAACACATACTGTGCTAATGAATATATGTGATTTAAACATTGTAACTGTGACCTTGGAGATCTAAACATTTAAGACTTCTTAAAGCCTTCGAGTTAATTTGACTTGAAATGTCAAGAAAATAACAAAACATCTGTTTTATGAGTACAGTCCTACAACCTGTAGATGTAGGACAGTCTTTATTCTGCAATAGTGAAAATTTAAGCAGGCAGTTCAGAGAGAAGT
Source organism: Hylia prasina (assembly GCA_013397195.1). Classification (NCBI taxonomy): domain Eukaryota; kingdom Metazoa; phylum Chordata; class Aves; order Passeriformes; family Sylviidae; genus Hylia; species Hylia prasina. The sequence continues at coordinate 116,423 of VYXD01005835.1, forward strand.
AGCAGCACTGGTGGGTAATCAGAACTCATTAAATTAGTGAGATGAGGGATGTGAGTCAGGAAGGCACAAGCATTAGTGCCATGCACACTGAAATGCCATGGGGGTTGAGCTGAAGAAAATATGTTTGAGGGGATACTAATATCAGTATTTGCAATAAAGTCTTCCAGCATCCCTACCTACTTTGAGTATGTTGGCTTAGGCATGCTAATTTTTAGAGATACTTACAGATGCTAAGTAGTTCCTGTAAGTTTCCTAGTGTCTTCTACTCTTTCTAAGCTAATCAGGCTAAAAGAACTTGAGAAATTTCAGTCCCTCCATGGGATTAAGCCAATTAAAAAATACTGCTTCTTTTGCCAACCACAAAGTGTTTTCAAAAGGAGAAACTGATTGTGGCACTAGATTTGCAGCAGTCTAAGAGACCACAGCCAGTCCAAAGGAATGAAATCCTGTATTTTTTTTTATGTGTGCAAAGTAAGAAATGGGTAGGGAGTGCTCTGGTAGTTTCCAACAGGTAGTTTCCAACTACTGCCACAGTAGGCCTAGTATCTAGACATTACAAAACTCTCTTGGAAAGGTTGAGCTTTAGAGGTGTCTGGAGGTACATGGATAAGGATTTTTCATTCTCTCTGAAGATTACTCTACTACAGCTGGACATCTGCCTCAAAGCTCCCTGCCCCACGGAGGGGACAATCCTGACTTTGTGATGGCCACTCCTGCTCTGCTGTGAATCTCCTGCTAGGACAGTAAATCTGCTGGGAAGCATAAATTGGGAACTAGGGCTTAGAGGGATGTTTTAAGGGGTTTTGAAGATGTAAAGGAGAAATAGGGGTGATGCACAACATAAGGACTGGAGGGTACCTGAGTTGATTTCTAGTATTAGTGATTTGCAACAACTTTGCATCAATTATCAAGCTGTTGCCAGGGCTTAGATTTTTTCTGGGATAAATGAGAGAGCATGTTTTTCAGTCAGGTATTTTGATTTAAATTCAAAGAGGCCGTTTTTTTTTCAGTAGAAGCATGTTTGTAGTTATAATTTTTCATGACACAGGGTAATAAAACTGATAATATTAACAAAATTAAGCACAGAAGCAGGCTCACAAATAGTAATTGAGGGTAGTTTCCCTATATTTATTTTCAGACATGTCCACTGTCTCATCCAAATAATGTCTAGTATTTCAAATCAGAATGATAAATACTTACCAAATCTAGAACAATTTGCTTTATGTCTGTTTCCTTGCATTACCTCTGCTTACAGAATTTATAACCCAGTCACATCTAAATATCTGTTTTAAAATCTGTCCAAAATACAAAACTCTCCCATGCACCTGTTCTTCCATCTATTATGCTTTATAAATTTTCCCTCTTACTCTATCATTTATTTTACTTTGGAAGCTTACCTACTGCTCAAGAGTTGTTTCTACAAAGTTAGAGCAATGAAAGAAATATTGAATAAAGTCTGTAATACAATTGTAAACATTTTAAATGAGTATTTCATCCAAAATCAAATCTACAGTTCTTATTGTATTTGGTTGCTGCACAGATTGCAAGACTCATGTTCTTTCCCAGCATAACATCAATAAGCTATTTTCTCCACCAGCTGCTCACATGTTTGGTTTGCTGTGACTATTAACCATAGAAAAGTTATCTCAGTATTGGATCTCACTGATGAAAAGACTCAAAGCATCTTTATTTCTTGCAGTTATTGCTGGATATTTTCTGGTTAAAGGCACTCATAGTTATATCAAGTTCTTTGCCAATCTCTAATAACTATAATTCAAACAAATCCTGCAAACACTTTTTATCTATGTTCATAAATATATGCATATACCTCTGTGCATATATATATACACACATACACATGTATATACATATTTTGATTTGTGTATTTCATTCAGTACTTACTTGAAAAGTAAATATTTTCCTATAATTATCTACACAGTACAAGGTTATGTTCAGGACAGTCTCATACAGGTTGTTCTCTGTTCTACAAAGGGTAAGGGTCATATGGTAGGCACAAAAAATAGTTTTGGAAGCTGCTGTAACTGTTGATAGTGCAGGGAATGTTACTGTGAGGTGATGAGCCACACCTCAGGGTTTAGTCAGTTGTGCCAGGTTCAATTGCTCTGAACACAGTGTGGCCAAGATATTACTTATGTTTGAGGAATTTCAGTTAAATCCCTGGTATTATTGTTCAGGATGAGGAGTAGTAGTGGCAGATACTGACTCCTAAATGCCCACTTTCCATGCTGATGCTGCAGCCATATTCTTGTGGGAAGCTTTGTTTGCTGAACATTTAATTTTTTTTCTCCTGGCAGTGCTCTAGCAAGTCCAAAAGCTAGAATACTGTTTACTCAGACAGAAAAAAGTTTCCATTGACCAGAGCTATCATTTTTAAAGGCACACTCCATATGACAATTCTAATTTCTCTTAAATTCCAAATGTTAATAGCTCCCCTTGGCTTCCTTATCTTTTTTGTGCACAAGTGTATAAACCTAATTTTTTTCATAGCCTACCAATCAAAGCAGCACTTATGATGTAGCACACATGGGTCTACTCAAATAGAAGAAAATGTTAAACCCTGGCAAAGTCTCTATATTATCATAGTTTCTTACTAATTAAAGAGTTATTTATGATAAATTTAAAACCACAAATAAACGTGACTTTTGGGTGTGACATGACCAATGTAATAATCACAGGCAACAAAGAGAGAGAAATGCTCTGCTGACAGATAAATTTCCTTCCTGTATTCTTAGGTTTTGTTTGTTTTCATCAGTAATTTCATGGGAAGCCCATAGGCAAGTAGAGGTATTAGGCAGAACTGGTTACAGAATGAACTTATATTTTTGAAAGCTGAGTTTTAAAAAAGTCTCTGGCTATGGGTTTGTCAAAGAATGAAATTTCTTGCAAAGGATTTGGAAACTGGATCTGCTGAAACATATTTGCATTTGTGAATGTTTTGGAAGTGTCTGTGAGTTGTCATCAGCTTATTGCTGAGAAACTCCTGAATCAGGAAGTATTGCAATAAAAGCTAATTTTAGACTCTTTTCAGTTAATAGGATTATTTTCTTTATAAAATAATACAATACCTAAAATATGCATTTTTTATTATCACAACTCATATACACAAATTAATTTCCTGACTTTAAAAACCACCCTTGTCTCTCATGCTACAAATGCAGTTTTACAGATGGGAACAGATGGTGGTTTAGAGTGAAGAAGATGTACGAAACTACTATAAAGGTATAGTTACTGTGATACTGTGGTGACAGATGTTAGTAAGAGTTTATGAGTTTAGTTTTTTTGTATTTTCTTTATTGTAGCTTTATAGTATATTTCATGCAGTTTGAAGAAAAATAATCCTATTTTCCTATCGTTCCAATTTGTGTGTTGAGTTTTTGCTTCATAAAGATTCTTGGATGATCCTATGTTTTCAACTACCCTATTATTTAAATTTGCCTTTTCTAACAAGCATTTGAGTACAGAAATAAAATCTAATAATATATGTTTCTATTTTTATTTGTCTAGGAAAAATATGTTCAAAGGCAACAGTCAGAAGGGTTCCAATGAAGAGAAAAGTGTGAGAGGATGGAAATCTGAACCATGCTCAACAGATTTGAAGTCTGCCAGAGCATATGGGAAAGAGAATCCTTAACTGACAAATCTTTACTGAGAATGAACCTGTTAACCAAAGCAATTTAAATCCAGGCAGTGTTCACTGGAGTGCTCCAGCTGACCTCAGCCTTTTTCTGATAGCAGAGGGAAGCTTTTAAGGGATTTTCACAACCAAGTGGAACTGAACCCATAAGTGCACAGGAAAATGATGCATTTCTTGCAGCTTATTTTTGCCTGAATCCAATTATGCCTAGTCAACAGCCAGATGTTGCCTCAAAATAGACTAAGCTGGGAAGTCTCTGCAGAAAAGTTGGGAAAATGAAAGCCAGCTAGTTGTAAAAATGGATTAGAGTGGTGATTTTTTGAATTTCTTTTCTTGCAGTTTTGTATTTTCCACTCTAACCTAGGATTGCTAGATCACTCTGATCCAGATGCCAAAATGGCATTGCCAACTGAGACTCTCTTGAGAGAATTCTTCAGGCAAGTAAGTGGATTACATCTCAAGAGCTGTATTGTCTGCAGTTTTCAATTCAGTTAAGCTCTGGGAATTGCAGATAGCAGCTGAAAGAGCCCCCACTTTAAATAGAAAGGTATAAGTGTCTGAAGCAGGAAAGGATTTTCCGACTGTGAGATTTGCCCCGAGAAATTGAAGATGGGTTTCTAAAGAAAGGAAAACAAAAGAACTATCTCAGAATCTTCATGGACTGCAAATGGGAAACAGAGATTTAAGATAGTCTATATAGGCATCATAGGATTTGATGGATTGAAGAGGAGGATCAGGTAATTTTGTGGGACTGAAAATGGCAAACACATTCAAATTTATGAGTAAAGTGACAGCATGAAAAGAAACTAACTTTTTATAATATAAAGAATAGTCTTATAAAGAGCAAAAAACCTAACAAAATTCACAAAAACATGAGTATGCAGTGGAGTGATGAGAAATGATAGAATAAATTAAAGATAATTTTTTAAATTAACTGCCTTTAAACATTATAAATCAAGGTAGCTTGTTGTTTTTACAGAGAACAAAAAAATATTTCAGATATGCAGAGTCATAAGAAGTATCTCTAAAATGTTGTCATTTTACGTGATAATTGTGTCTATAAAAGACAAAACTGGAATGTAAACATAGGTTTAGGATTAAACACTAAACTGCTAGAATTGTATTTTGCTCTTATGCTGGTTGTAAGATGACACTGACCAGCCTCATGATATTATTGATATTTCTATTCATAACTCTCATAAATTTATTCCTGTGTCTACTTTTCTTCAGGGACACTGAAGTTTTGATTCTTTGCAAAGGGCCAAGGAAGGACAGCAACAGAAAGTATTTAGTGAAGATTAAGGCAAATCTTGAGCAGTTTAAATAAGTATCAGGTTAGTATGTTCTTTCAAAATTATTGCACATCCTCCAGAACTGGCACCCTGTCTACAGTGCAGACTTGCAATTGTATTCTTGATTAGTGGTTTGCAAAAGAAGCTCTTTGGAGGTGTCTTAATGGACAGATTGCGATTCTCACTGTGTCCATGCTAAAAACTCATTAAGGGCCAGTAAATATGAGTGGAATGAGAGAAAGCAGAAAGATTAAAGGGGCAGTTATGATCCAATAGAGAAAAGACGTGTTTTCATTCACTGTGTAAACAGTATTTCAATTGCCCTTTGGGCACTTCTGTATAACTGGCAAATAACCAGTCTGCAAGGAGAGCACTTTATATGTGAATACTGTAACTTGGTGGGCACGCAAGCAGTGAGTAACATGCAGCAGGTATTAAATGGATAAATATGTGTAAAGATTGTGTTTGGCTGGGCAAGAGACAGAAGCCTGGCAGAGGGGATTGTGGTGACACAACACAGCAAGCTCTGTGCGTCTTGTTGGATTAAAGACTAGATTTGTGTCTTAGCCAATATAATGTCATGTTGAGTTATGTAAATCCCATCACAGAAATGCAAACACAATGCAGCAGCAGCATTCTTTGGCATCAGCTCTTCAGCTGTTTCCCTGAAACCAATTTGATGTCTTACTACAGATTGCTTCTCCCTTGCTGCACAGCCGCTGTTAGTTGAATTCAATTCTTTCTTTCAGAATTATTATGATGTAGACCCCATAGTTTAATAACTGCAATGTTTATTTTTTCTTAAATGCAATACCTTAGGACAATTAGAAAGTTGATATCATGGTAAATGAAAATGATATTATGCCCTCAAGGAGGTAAGTAACATTTAGCTAAAAAATATGTGATGTTTAAGGAAAAATATCCTGAGTTGATAGTAGTATATAGACAGTCATGTATTCAGGCAGAGACCAAAAATACTGAAGGCAAGCATTAACCAGTCACTGAGCTCAGTAATACCACTCCTCAAACAGTCAAAAATCATTTTATTTGGAGGCTCAGACTGGTTCAGAGAGCATGGAGAAAGAAAAGCAACACATGGGCTTTTTTCACCTCTTTCCTTAAGTGGATGGCAAGAGGACAGAGCCAGCCAGATGATGGAAGATGACATGCCTGTGCTTATTTCTGTGCAAGGCAACAAAAGTGGAATTCTTCCAGGGGGAAGAAAAGGGGTGAGGATGAGAGTGAAACAGCAGTTCAGAATAACTGTGGGAAAGTGCAAACCTGTTCTTTGATGAGGTTTGCTATGACTTTCAATTTCTCCTTTGCCTAAGGCTTCCTAATTATGGTCCTAATTTAGCCACAAGTTCTGGAGCTGTAATACTAAAGATTCAGGCCTACTGCCCTGATGGTTTATACCAAATTCAAAAATCACTTTAGGGGTGAAAGTTCAGACTTAAAGCACAGCTTTTGAATGCAAGCTTAAATGATGCCCTCAAAATAAAATGCCTGCAGGTGCCCTCTTTCCACTTTGTAATATGTTAATATTAAGCCTAAAGCAGGTAACACATTACGGAATTTTCCTTCATATCAGCTTTTTAGGGCCTCTGCTGTATATGATAGTATTTTGAACATCATGAAACAAAAGAGTTTTTGAATATATTAGCTTTAAGCTGTGTGATGATTTAGAAAAAAAAGGTTTAAAAAAATCAAGATTGTAACATAATGTTCTCAAATTATGTATACTGGTGTTTTTTTCCTTTATAATATCTTTTAAGATAAATGTAAGTCAGCGTAGAAAAGTGAGCATAGTAACATTTAGATTGCTATCATTCTTTGATTTTATAGATCTCCTTACATTTAGCTCTTTGTTCAGACGTATTGAATAGCTCTGTGTGGCATTTAAAATTTCTCCTTCCAAGCCCACTTCCACTTTATAGTATGATAAAAACCAAAATGTTATTTTGTAAAAGTCAGCATTCCCTTTAGAGGTCTATAAGTATTTTGCAGCGGCACTACTGTTCTGATGTCTTAAACCTCCCTTTCAGAATATTTTGGTTTAGTAGGTTGGTTTGACACTAATCACATATAACTGTTGTTTGCAAATGTGCAGCAATGCTGTCTGTTGAGATCTGTAAAAACACTAATAGCTTCTGGAGCTGTTTGCTGCAGGAACAGGAGCTTGGCTGCAGCTGTTGACAGTGATGAAAATGGGCATCAAGCTGAGACAGTCCAAGCTTGTCCCAATGTTGAAGGATTGTCCACCTTGAGAGCTAATTGGAATTAAAGGATTATCTCACCTCGGGAGCTAATTGGAATGCTGGATCAATGACTGAGCTCTGAGGTCACTGGTTCAGGCCACAGGTGAGATGATTTGTCTTGCTTGTAGATATTGGTTCACCTGAACCCTGCACAATGTAATGATGCACCACAAAATAATAATTTAGTCCCAATTCGTACCTGTGTCGAGAGGGCTCATTTTTAGTTTATCAAAACAATTCAAGGGTGTATTGACTTTATTTAGGAAATTATTAGAGCTTTATAAACAAAAATTTACACTCCCTTACTGTGAAAACCACTAGATATTTCTGGATATTTCGTAACTTTAAAGACTATGTGCACAGTAACATCTTCTCACCTGCTTCCTCAGCCTTTTGATGTGAATGCATTCAAATAAAGACTGTTCCATGGATCTGAAAGTAGATTCTGTCCTTAGCTGTAATAGTTGCAAGATACATGGTATTACCTCTCTTAAGCCAACATGTCATTTAAACTACATACCTACATTACTAATTTTAAACATATAACTAACAACCAAACTGAATTTTCATTGTTTTGCTATATTTTCAAAATTTCTATTAAATTTAAAATCAGTCTGTGTCTTAAAATTTGTAATTAAATCTAAAAATATAATAGCTGATGCACTAATTTTCAGGAAAACCCAGTTCTCAAGCAATGAAGCAAAACCAGAAAAAACCTCAACATTCCTAAGTGTTTCAACTCCCACTAAGTATGGTAAATTTAAATGATGTATCTATCAATTAAAAGGAAGAATGAAATTCAGAGAGACAGTAGGCATTGTATATCATACCTGTAGCTCTGAGGCCACCCAAACAATTTTTCCCCTCAGTGTCTGACACTGAACAACAAAAAAAATCTAATTGATTAATTAATTTTTTTGAGGAATCAGTGTTATCAGTTATATTTTGAGAGTGACTACTCAAAATTTCAGGGGGTATAACAGAGATATCCTTAGCTCTTAATCTTTGCTGCAGGAAAACACAACATAGGGGTTGAGCTGATGTTGGAAAATAGAGTCAGGCCTGAATACTTGCATAGGTAAATCTGTAGGCATTGAAGAGACCTAAATAAGTTTTCAGGTACTGTGCTAGGTACAAACTTCAGGATTGCAAGTGTTATAATTCAGATTTAGATTAAAAAACAAAGACCTGCTTAAGAAGTTTGAATCTTTTGTGTCAATTTAGTTGAATTTTTTTATACCTCTAATATAGCAACAGAGAAAAAAATGATAACAGAAAGTGAGACCAGGACTATAAACTATAAAATATGACAGAATAAATTGATACAAGAAATTACAGAAAGAAAATTGATTTTTTCCCTTGTTATTTTAATTTATTTAGTTTCACAATGACACCTAAAAAAGATAAGAAATTCCAGGGAAAAAAACAGACATGAAGAAATCTCTTTTTCCTATTTTACTAGAAAAAGGATATCTTACGATTTTTTCACAGAAATTTCTCAAATTTTTATTTGACTTCCCAGAAAGAAATGTATAAAAAATAAAATTAAATATAGACTGTAAAAGTAAACAAATATTTGTTTTCATAATACCAGTTTAGCTTCTGTTATTTAAAAATTAAAATAGCCATTTACACAAATGCAGGAAAAATAAAAGCATTCAAGTGCAGAAAAAAGTAAATATTGCCAACGTCATGAGCTTCACAAGTTTATAAAATATCACCTGTTGGTTTGGGGTCATAAAAATGATAGCTTTGCTTGCAAAAGAGCAATGAATCATATATAGTAGGCTTGGGAAAAAATGAGCTTTCATCTACACTTTACTTTATTATTAACCAGAAAAGTTATTGCATTATCTTGGAAACCAACACTCCATCTGGAAGCTACTCCATGGTTGAAGGAGCTCGGGAGATGTGCTTCAGTGGAAGGAATACATTTATCTGAAAGCATCACACCTAATGTACGAGGCACTAAGCTTTGATTTCATGGTCTCATGCAGGCTGCACAAATATCTCTCAGTACAGCTTTTACTAAGAAATGACAGTCAGGAAGGGATGAACAGGAGCTAGATATCCTGTAATTTCAGAAGCTTACTGGCTGTATTTTAATTCACTCAGTTGTCTGGAAGTTTTACTCCTGATAGGATTAAATCCTTATTCTAAATAACAACATAATGACAGACTTGAATATTTATCTCAGAGTTGCCTTTGGTGAAGAGTGAATTTCATTTCCTTGAAAACACAGGCAGCAGTTGGATGGTCTAAAATTTCTGGTCTAAAATATTTAAATCTGTGCATGAATGAAGAAAGCCATGTTTGAAGTTAACAGCTGAACAGTTTTTAGAAAGAGTTGAATTAATTTGGGTCTAAGGCACACATCATATTGATAGGCACTGAAGGCATAACTGAACTGAGAAAGGAGTTATTATCTGTTACTATCTCTGAGAGTGTACAAAATAATACTTTCACCCAGCTCCCTCACAAACACGGATCTTAACTTTTAGTATTTTGTCAAACTTTGGATGACTTTTCAGAAGATAGATGGAAGCCCACTTTTGTCATTTTTGATTTCAGGCAAACATAGGGCAAACCACTTCTCACAAAGTTTATAGTACACTGACTGTCCTGTCTCTTCCACCAGAAACAAAGGATTAATCTGCATAGAAAATGAATGTAACTAGAAGGGGCTTATTCAAACAGCTAAACTTTGAAAAATTGCATGTAACAAAAAGAAAATCTTAAAAATGGGAAGTGCTGCTGTACAGTGCTTTGCCTTATTTATATATTGTGGGCACTACACAAATTTTGCAGAATAAAGGCATACAGAAACATTTCAAGACCAAAATCACCACTGTGGGATTGGCATGGTTCCAGTTCAGGATATACAGGTCCATAGTCTATACTCCTTTTGTTCAAACAAACAAAGGAGCTTATTAGTTTTTTGCATGGAACAGTTACAAAAGTGGATAAAGTGTGCATTTAGTTCTTGTCTCATTTGACTGTTAACTAAAAATAAATCAGATACCAAAGTTATTCCTATATCCTTTTTCTAGAAATAAAAGATAGTTGCCAGGAATAATATACAGCCAAAATAATACATTGTTACAATCTTGATGTTTAAGGATGATGTAACAAAACAATTGTTGGTGACATCACTGGCACAGGTCCAGTATTCACCCATCTTCTGATAAATCCTTTTAAAAACTGTACCACGCATTTCTTTAAACTCAGAGCAATGTTGCTTCTAAGCAAAATAATTAGAAAGATAATAGCCACAACCTTGAACTCCATGCTTTAGTATTTTTGTATACTCTACCTCTACAGAACTTATCCAAGACTCTGCATAGAATTGGATGTGCAGGAAGGCAGAGCTTAGAAAAATAAAAATAGTAAAACTTCAACAAATGCTATTTCCTGTTAAAAAAAAAATCCTATTAAATAAGATAATTGTGACTGTGATAATTGAAATATTTCCTGACAAATGTGTTGGAAAGTTTTTTTCTGGTCATTTCATGACACCTCTTTGGACTTTTTTATAAGAGAAACATAGTCATTATTGCAGTTATATTTGGAAAATATCATCTTCACTGTAGTTGAAAAGTCACAAATGGGTGGCAACTGGTTCTATCATAAGATTTTATCTGGTTTCCTGCTACTGAAATTGTGATTTAATATCTTAGTCTATCTGGCTTAACTGAATCTAGTTAAAGATGGGCAATAGCTTTTAGTCAAATGCACGCTTCCTACAAAGGCTTTGTTGTCATAAATTCTTCTCTGTTTTTTCTATAAACATATGGTTATATCTTGCAATGTGTTGACTGTCACTTGGAATCGACATCTTTATAGGTTGTGCCAGCCATAAGATTTCTGAAAACTAGTGTTTCAGCTTTTATTAACATCACACAAGAGCACACACTATGTTTAGGGAAAATTATGATATGAAAAATGTTTGAGTATTAAAACTTAGGTATGAAAAGTATCCAATCCTACAAGGAACATTTACGAAGAAAAAGTTAATAGGTATAGTAAATCTTCAAAATGAAAAAAAAAACCAAAAAACCAAAAAACAAAAAAACAAACCCCAAAAAGTAAAACACTCTATGTCCTTAAATGCTATTGACTTTGTATAAATTTAACAATCTCTTAATTTAAGGCAAAACTAAATTATCATATGCCAGACTAACAGAAAAAAGTGGCAAATAGAGATTCTACACATGCTTGAATAAACAAATTAATTTTAAAAATACATAATTCTTGGTGTTGAAGGTGTTAAATTATGTATTTCTTAGACTGAAAGATCGGCTTTATCTCTGCTTTCCTTATTCTTTCATAATACCGTGAATTTTAGTTTTATTTTCTAATAAATACAGAGAATGACACAAGTCTAATAGATAGATTAAATCTACTGGAAACTATGTTTCAGAAGTAGAAAACAGAAATAAATAATGTCAAGACTCTATCACAATTACCATAATATAATTACTTTCTGAAAAAAAAATCATATTTTCTGATATGTTATCATACCATGATTTATATATTACATGAAGTAAAGCAACAAGAATGGGAGTGAATCTAATATTACTTAATACTCTAAAAATCTCTAAAATGAAATAAACACAAGCATATAGAAATCCTATTATGCAAGCACAAATTATCATTTTTTTATTATTGTTATTTTAAATAATATAAGTTACTGGAACAATAGTCTCCAACCACGTAAGAACTGAGGACAGAATTACAGAAAATCTATCAAGCAAACAAAAGGAAAGTTACCTGTAATTATAAAAAGGAAAATTAAAAGCTAGGAAGCAGAAATCAATGCTCCAGCTCTCCGTGTGTACATAAGCATCAAAGTTAATTAATTATAACATTAATTTATATTTATTGCTATTATTATTGTTATTAATAATAATCATAATACATATGCTTTGAGTCAAATTAACATAATACTCATATGTGAATAAACTCAAGAGGGCAAGAGAGAAAATGCCAAGGGAATTGTAAAATTTCATTATTTTCTTTCCAAAGCTTGGCATTAAATTTCAAATACTGGCACTTTGAAAGATTCTAGCTGTGTTCATTTGTTTTGCATTATTTCTGTCAGTCAAATGTCAGTCCCATTCTTGTTGGCCTTTTGAATGCAAAATACTGTTTTATAATTTCTGTGGTGAGGCCTCTTACAGCTGAAATAATAAACACTCGCTTGTAGGTATTCATTTAATAACTAGAGTACATGGCTTGTGTTTTGTCACACAGTGCCTGCAACAGCCAGTGAACCAAAATAATATGCACTGAATTTAGACAGCTTCCCCTTCACCACTGCAATGGAGACATGGAGGAATCAGCAAAGTTTTTATCATTTCTACTTTTTTCAGTACCATCAAAGGCATCTCAGCCTAAACTGGGTTTAGGAATAGCCTTAATGTAAAGGCTCACAGAAGTAACCTGTATGGTAAGAGGAGCTCATCTCCTACATTTGGAAGATAATCCACTAATTTCCTTGCTGAAATAATCAGAAGTGTCCCTTCATCTTACCTTGTGCTATTTTTCAGTCTTGGCTTAGTCTGATGTTTTGTTCAGTGTGTGAATTGTCAGCTAGCACTGTGTGAAAACGTGTGGAGTAACACCACAAACATTTTACCAAAGTTGGTTTTTTTTCTCTTATGAGCAAGTGTTCACTGCAATTCTTTCTGCAGCCTTTCTGCCCACTCCTGGGGTAATTGCTGTTTCTGTGTCAATTGGAGTCCCATAGCTGTTTGTGTTGACATATGTACAAGAGAAGCAGTGATGAAAATGTCCAGTGGTTGTGGACAGGATTATACATGTCATTAGACTTTCTGCTATTTTTTTTTTTTTTTTTAAGATTAGGAGTTACTTATGTTACATAAATACTGCATCATGCCTTCTGGAATCATTGAATTGGGTCGCAGATAAGTGCTATCATTTGTATAATAAATAGGGCTCAGTAAGTAACATATATGTAATTTGAATGGAAATGCCCAAAGGAAAAAGCCTTGAGTTCCTTTAGGACAGCTGCCATTATATTGCACTGTGAAAAAATAAGAAATGTCATTTCCCTGGGAGCCACTGAAGGGCCCTTAGCTCTCACCATAGGTGGGAGTTAGGGATGTTAGGGATGATGTAAGTGCTATATTCAGTAAGACAAGGATTCAAAACAATGATTTGGGTAACAAGAATGTAGAGTGCATTTCAGTATCTCTATTCAAGATAGTTTCTGCAAGTCTGCAAAGTAGTTTTAACACAACAGCTGTTAGATTAATCCATGAAAAGTCTGGTAGTTCATTCTTTCAAGTACCTCTGAACCAAGGTAAAGTCTAGGGTCAGTTGTTATTACGGCTAGGAGTAAGTAGTCTAACACAGAACCTCTATCTAGGCACGATTGAATTTAGAAAAGGGAATACAGGTGACTTTGTCCCTGATAAGTAACAGCTGTGTTGATTACCCCATACAGCCTTGCTCCTGAGGAGTCACAACTGTATCCAATCAAAATAAGCGTGATAAAAGGGAGTGGGTTCCCTGGGAAGGAGCTACTCATGAAGAAGCCGCTCATGAAGAAGGGCTCTGAGAGAGAATCCCTGCTGTGAGGTGAGTCTGGGTGTGCAGTCAGAGCCTGTTGTTGGAACCTGCAGTCACGGTCTGGCTGGGTAAAAGCTGCAATCAGAGGCTGCAAACTGATCCCTGCAGTCAGAGTTCAGCAGGAAATAACCAGCAGTCAGAGGCTGCAAGGGAAACCTACAGCAGGAGCTGCTGCAGCCAGAGTCAGGGAATGGTTGGAGTCAGGATGGCTGAGCTGAAAAGAGGAATTAACCAAGGCCCTTTTCATGCTGTGATAAACAAGGAGTCTGTGTCTGGGCTCATTTCTATCCTGTAACAAGACAGCTGATGCAACAATTGAACCTTGTCTTAAACCTCACCTAGAGATAGCAATATGTCTAAATCAGACACTGCAGCATGGCATGGAGAATGATGTAATGAAATATTCTCCTAAATACATTTAATGTAGTATTGTCTACATTTCTCAGGGAGATAAGGAATTGGGCTTTTCCTTTGTATTCAATTTCACTTTGAAGTTAAAAGTGTTTAATTTTGCTATTCTATATGGAATGTATGTGTAACAGCTCAGAAACCATCAGATTAGGCAGTGTGTCAATTCCAAATCCTATTTGAAGGAATTATGCTTGAATTTCTTCTCTGTTGTCAAACAGGAGCAATCAGATATGGACCCTAAATTGTTGTAGTCATGAGTTTTCTAGGGGAGAAACTAGATGTATAGCTTCTCAGAGTAGGACAGGTTTTAGGTCTACTCCTTGAAATATCTTTTTGGAGGGTTCCCCACTGCATCTAAACCACTTGGAGTGTTCATAAATGCTGGGAGCTGCACTGCATGGATTATGCTTTGAATGGGATAGACAGCCTGTGTACCAGGCACAGCCCTGACCTTTGAATCTACAGGGCACTTGGCAGGGTCTAGCTGGCACTGCTGCACTTGCTGCATTGTCTGCAGAAAATCTGAGTCACAGGGTTCCTATGCTGTTGTGTGTCCGTGTCCTATGGCAAGTAGAGGCCCAGGCACCACGCACCAAGGGAAATGCATCCTGTCTGTCTGTCAGAGGCTTTCAGCTTTCCTCAGGGCACTTATTGCTGGCTGTGAAAGAGGACCCAATACAATGGCATATGACTTAAGAGGATTTCTCTGAGCTTCAGACTGGAGTGAAGGGTTCTGCTCCTTTGATGAGGCTTTGAACCTGCAACTTTATGTGTGCAAAGCCTGTACTAGCACCCTCACCTCCTCCCCATGCTACCTCATCCCTGTGCTTCAGGGAGAGATAATCCACGTTCTCATTCCATGAATTTAAAACTAAGGGGGCTTGCAACAAGCATTAAACTTTATCTTAGGTAGTCAATACTAAAGGAGCATCCATATGTCACTTCAGTTTCAAAAGTAGATAAGGCACTCAGCTGCATTCTTTAATGCAAATCCCTCTAAAACCTTATATGCTATTAGTAGTCTGCTAGTTATTTGATGAAAGAGAAAATTAACTTTTCAAAGAGCTAGGCAAAAAATAGAACCGAGTCTATTACGCCAACCAATCCAATATTCTGCACAATGAGATAGTGTTTCTTTCTACTCATTATGCCTAGTGAAAGCAATCAACAGAAGCCTGAAATGATAATTGTACAAAAATTCAATCTGATTAAAAGTAGAGATCGGCAGGTATTGGAAATAACCCACCTATCTCTCAAAGAAAATGCAAAGTCTCTGTGGTGCAAGTATGGGATTATTTTAGCTCGGCATTGCAGGCTTGGTTTTCTTTCTAGATAAATTTGCCCTGTGTTAAGACAACTGTGCTCTTGGTGGACATGTGTCAGTTTAAAACTGAAATAAGAAACATAAGAATTAAAGCCATAATATTTATTCAATTTAAAAAATAGTATGTACATTAATGTTGTGATCTCTTTGCCACTTATCTTGCCCCAAAGCATTCAGGAAGCTATAGTAAATCAGAACCTAATTCTGGGCCACACCAAGGTTAATTAGAGCATGTGAAATTGCTACTGGACTTCTCCATAAATTCTGTAGCAACAGTTATTAACCATAAAATTACTAGATAATACAAAACTGTGACATTGAGGAACTTAAATTATATTTGCATTAAGTAAGGGGAAAAAACATATTTCAGACACTGTTATTTGAAAATTGCTGGTGAGTTGCAAACTGTCAGGGAAAGTGCTCCTTTAAGAATAAATTGGAAGAGATGGGAAAGGATAAGTGTGAGACACTTGTTTGGACTTTTTCATATACCCACAAGCAGGCTGGGGACTCAGCATGTTCAAGATTAATTTGATAAATACCAGCTCCTTTTTCAGAACACGCTGCATTGAATCTGCTGAATATAGGGAGGGATGAGAGAAAAATTGTCAGAGGGAAAAAAACCAAGAGGTTAGATCTAAAATGTACCCAGCTCTCATCTTGCATAGTGCAAGAGGATTTAGGAACCCTCCATCTAAACTGCAATGTTTCTCTCTTCCAGCACTCTAACTGCATTTGGAAATTATTTTTATGTTCATATCCTGGTTAATTCCGGGCATTTTTAATGCCTGCCTCTCTCTCTTCCTCTCTGTCTCATGCAAAGCAAACATTTTAGTTCTTGGATTCTTACTGCCTTATCCCCACATTGCACAGGGAGTAAATTCCAGTTTGCTTCCAGAGGAGGGTGAGCAGGAGGATCTTCATGGAGGGAGCTGAGTTCTACACTTGTTGTTTGTGGTAATTCTGGTTCTGACCCATCCCCTGTCGAGGTGGAAGAGAGAACGGATACTGCGGATGTGCAGAATTGGTACAGTCCAGATAACCTCTTTGCTGTGCCCTCTCTGCAGGGCTAGGGAGGAGACCTGACTTAGCACTGGCAGTAGAGAATAGATACCTTTTTTAAAATCTGAGAGGGAGGGTAGCATTAGCTCACTGCAGAGTATACCTGAGCTGTAATATAACCAAGACAACTGTGACCGTGAGTGTGTGATTGCTTTTTTGTAAGCAAGGAGTGTGTAATGGAAAGTATTCAGCTGAATCTCAACTTCAGGAAAACAGAAACTCAAAGTGAAGATGTTTCTGTTAAAGAGAAGAAAAATTGGAAATGCTGCTTATGAAGTTAAAGAGACTGAACTGTTTATTTTAAAAGAGAAAAAGCTCAATTTTCATTATGTAGCTTATATTTTGGAGAAAGTGCTGTGGAAGGTACAAATACCATGAGGCTTCTCATTAGATTACACCACATTTGACAAGAGCTGTACATAATTACTCAGATACAGGCAGGCTTCTGTAATCTATAAGCTGTTAATAATTTCCATGAAGTCACAACCCTTAATAATATTTATGCAAAGAGAGTGGTCAAGAAGAACTGTGAACATAACTATAGTGGCAATCAACAGCAGAAATACTCCACAGCAAACCACTTTTTCAGTGAACCAGCTGGAAGAACAGTCATATAATCTAGATAGAGATGACAAGATGGGTTACAAAGCTATAGATGACAGAAAAATAGATCAAGCCATTGTTTCCAGACAGCCTTGGGGCAAGCAGAAGTTTACCTGTGCAGACACTTCACATAGTTAACATACCTAAGGTCTCAGACTACTGGAAATGCTGATTTTGATGTACAGCTTTCTACCATCCGCACCTAGCTGCTTCCCATCACAAAATCAGACAAAACAGCAGAGGTTGTAATCATGTGAGGTGTTCTACAGAGTCAGGCTGATGGTCTGCCAGCAACCTGATTTTCTGCCTTTGACAGAAGAGGGAAATGACAGGGATGCTTCTGAGAATGGATATACAAGTCACAAAACTACCTATCCTGAAAGGAGATGCTGCTTTTGATCTGTTTTTGAACTGATCTCCTGCCAAATAGTTCTTTTATTTTGGGATTTGGAAAGCTGCAGGTCTGTCTTCACTTTCTCAAGTCATTCAGAGGAAATGGCTGCTGTGCCTATGGAAAGGAAGTCAGCTGGTAACAAACAGGCCAAGTGGCAATGCCAGGCTTGCTCTACACACCCAGCATTTCTGCTTTGCTATGTGCAGGAAGTAGTATAGGCTCAGAAATTTCAGGGAAGTTCAATTTCCTTGTGCTCTGACTCATCCTTTTTACCACAGTGATGCCCATCTCAGCATTTTCTCCCGCAGTCACTATTACTCTTCTTCAGCTTTTATCCCAATCTGTTCTGATAAATGTGATTATTAATAAAAGTAATTTATTAGTGGTTACATACATTTAAGTTCTTTAATGGGCATGCTAGAATTAGTTTCTAATATTTGTATTTGCTGCTGTCCATTGAAATCTGCTCTTTGGAGCAGCTGCTTAAAACTGACATACATACAAAATATGGGAATTAGACGTAGGAGACAGAAGATAACAGAGTGGGAAAGGGATGCTAGTGGTACAAAAGAAATGCTGTTCCTAACAAAACTGCAGGAACTAAGGAATGCTTCCTATAAATATTTATTGAGGACCAAAGTTGAGCAGAACTTCTGCCACAAGGGACTTGTATTCTAAAAGCAGTGTAGAAAGAGAAAGCTTTTATGCATTTTTCTGCCTTCCTCTTTCAGACTGTACATACTCACTATGACATCCATTTGCTGCATTACATTTAATTTACATATTTGACTGCTTCATCTGCATGAATCTCAATTATCTATCTTCTCTGTGATGACTTGCCTCATTCCAGTTCTTCTAAGGAACTGTAATTTTAAGAAAGAAATAAATGGAGAGGGGGAAAAATGTAAATTAAGGTTCCAAGGTCTCAAACAGCAGACTCTAATCCTGATTTGATGTTCAGGATTGACAATAATCTTACACAGGCTGTAATTTTAAGATTGTGCAGCTTGTGGCCTTTTGGCCCTTGGAGGTGAGGATTTTTGTGCCACAGTAAGTAAGACAGTTCTGTGTAAGCTGCAATACATGTCTGTATTTGGTGCTGAGATAATTCCTATTCTACTCTCAGTACTTCATCATACCTACCATGTCAATTGTACCAGATGCCTTGAGACAAATGGACATGCAAGGGGGTAGAAAACTTACTGTAAACTGGTTTTGAGGTTTCCAAAAAAGATAAGAGTTTCACAGGCTGAAAAAGACTGTTCATATTTTTGACTTTTCACTCCAAACATTTTGCTGAATAAACCCTCCAGATTTGTGTATTTTAATTTGTATTTTATGTGACTTATGGCTCTCTTTCAATGTGAGATCTGCTAAAAAAACCCCTACAGTAATTATTCTATACCTGCTTTTTAAAAATGGAAATAATAGAGAAGCCTCAGAATTTTTGTTAGAGACAAAATTATTCAACGTAGAGCAGCTCAAAGAACAGCCTGCTGGCAGCTAATGCAAAAACAAAGGAATTTTAAGCCACCTCTTCTTATGTAAGATGATGTGCCCCATTACATGACACTCTAGAATGAGGAAAGTGGATAAATAAACAATTAAACAGCAACCTAAGTAAACCCATCCCACATTTATCTTTATATGTGGATAGAAGTACAAAGTACAAAATCATAGTTCAAATTTTCATGCGTGTGTTCTGGCCAACCATCTTAGCCCTCTTAAATTTTAATTCATTCCAATTTTCTGTGTGTGTCCACAAGTAGACAGATACTAAATCCATGACTAGTTTTGTTAAAATAAGCATTTTTCAAGTTGTTGCTGGATGCTTCAAAAAATATACTATGGTTTTTTTGTTTTTTTTTCTGTAGGAAACTGAAGGATACAGCTTCTTAGAGAGAGTTGCATTTTAATGTCACAGAGGTAGCCAGCCTCACGTCCCCGCCGTGCAATATCCTTTTGCAGGTTGTGGAGACTTTCGTATGACAGGGACTCGGTGATGATCTCAACCTCTGGCTCACCTGCAGGTTGTGAGGGCCCTCCTTTCTTATCCTTATTGCCTGGGTGCTCTGATTTCATCTTATACTTCTTTGTTTCCACAGGGGCAACTCCTGCTGGCTGTGACTGCCCCTGTGGTTCAGCTGGAACCTGGACAGTTGTAACATCTGTGGGTTCCACTGCGGCACCATCAGACTCTCCTTTGTCAGGGCAGAGGGAGGGTTTCCTACTAGCTGGGGAAGCGTATTCCTTCAGCACCTGGCCTATCTCACGTATCTCCCTCATCAGAACCCCCACCCAATCCGGGTGGTTAAGTTCTGAGGTGGGCTGCGGGGCAGGGTCAGGCTCTGGGGCAGCATTCTTACTCTGTGGGACAGTGTCAGGCTCTGGGGCAGCATCCCTA
>VYXD01005835.1:137534-162239 GCA_013397195.1 Hylia prasina
TACTTAGCTGTAGGAAAACTATATGGGGAAAAATTCTCTAAGTAAAAGGAACAAACTTAACCCCCAACACCAGCTAACAGCAAGGTCACAAACAGCCATTCCAACTTGCCAGGCCACTTGCCAGCTGCAGCAGATTTGTCTTTCATGGGATTAATGTTCTACAATCACTTGTACCCAAAGCAGGTAATTGAAAAGACTTTTTGGGTTTTTTTAACAGTCATTTTGGCAACACGGATTCCTATCCTAGTTTTGTCAGGCTTGTATACTACAAACATTTCATTTTTGTATAACACAGCCAGGATTAAGTGAAAGTAAAATAAGTTTCTATGGCATTAAATCACAAATGGCCTTTGCTTGAAAAGCTGCGTAAACATTTCAGCAGAAATGTTTCCAGTGTAGGAATGGCACAGAAACAATGCACGGATTAATATGCTGTGTACCATTCTTCTTGCCAAAGAAGTTGGGGAAAGGTGATAAAAAGGGTAAACCTGGTTACTTTTCTGGTTGTAGTTCTGATTGATTCAGGTTAATATCTGTGTTAGGATCTTCAGGCTGCTTTGAAACATTGCCTCAGGAATCCTGCAGAAGTGTAGTTTATTTAGGCAGCATCCTGTACAATGAAAAAATATCAGAAAATCTGGCTGTGTAGGCTGCATATTCTAAAAAATCTTGATTGCACTGTCCCTTCACTGACCACTCAAAGCTGAAACTAGCTTATGCAAAATCTTATTTTAGGAAAAAAGTTAAATATGGTGAATCATATAGTCTTAGCAATTACTGTCAAAGTCTTGTCATTTTGAAAGATTAGAGATGTAAAATACTTGCTTAAATTTAAAAATGAAAACTAGAAATTGACAATAAAGAAAAAGGCATTTCAAAGTAGGTCCTATGAAAACAGCTATAAAGAGCACAGTTGCAAGAACAGCAATTGGGTTTTCTACCTTATTTCTTAATTATGAGGGAGGTTCTTAGAGATTTAAACATGCACTGGCTCAGTCTCAAGAGGAAATCAGGGAGAAAATGAGAGTACTTCCAGGCTAAAGGTAGAATTTCATCCTCCAGCTCCAAGGTTTAGAGAGAGGAAGAGAACTGGGAGGATGGAGTGGGTGATATACGAGCTGTGGGTTTTACAGTTAATCTGTCATCTTGAACTTTCTATTTTCTACTCCAGCAATATATGTGCTCCTGAAATCCATGGACACAATATTGTTCAGCTTCAGCTGTTCAGCTTCAGAAAAGGTGATCATTACAAATAAGTCATAAAACCATTTTGTTTATTATTTTCCTTTTCTTATCCAGATCACTTTTGATGTGGTTTTATTTATTTTTTAATTCTGCAGTTCATTACAACATAGTCTAATTCTGGTTTTCTTGCACTGTTGTAGAGTGGAATTAGTAACATAAAATAATTTGAGTTTACAGTCAAAATCTGCAGATGAGATTAGCTACTAAGATCAGAGCTAAAAATATATGGAGAGAAGCTTGTACAGATATGACAAGATTTAAGTCAATAAAACAGCTTGACACACACTGTCTGAGGGAGAATAAAACCAAGGACATTTTTGTATCCCAGTAAACCCTATCATGGCAGTAGGAAAATCCTGAAAAAGCAAACAGGACCAGACACTAGCTAAGTCAAACTGGGAAGCCTCAGGTCACCTTATCTGGGGGCAGTCAGTTACTGTACTGCACGATGACAAGCAGTAAGGCTGTCAGTCTTCTTGATGTGGTGCTGAAAATAGCCACTCATGCAAAAACTGGATGTCCAAAGATCAGTCAGTGTGATGAGAATTTGAGAGCCTAAAATTATTTGGAAATATGCCAACGGGTATCAGTGCCACTCACATGAACGCATTTGTTATCCAGTGCTGACAGATCAGGAATACACAGGGTAGAGGACCTAGGGCACTCTGCATCTCCTGAAAGTGAATCAAAGCATAGGGAGAAGTATAGAAATTATTGATAAAATATGGCTTAATGATCAATGTGAGGGAATACCTATGATCAGATTCTCTCTGTCATATAAACATTCATCATCACAGGCAGAAATCATTTATGGAAGAGAAGAAACGAAGAAGGAATTGAGGAAGGTACCTTTGTATTTTCTTTCAAGACAGAGGTGTTCCATGGAACACGGGAAAAAAAAAAGTGAGGCCTTCATCCTATTTCCTGTGTCAGTGTTTCCTCTGAGGAACTGTTGAGTTTTCACTGAGATCATGGAAGCTCTGCTAAAGGCTGACCCTTCTTTGACCCCTATGAACAGTTTCCACCCTTTAATTTAAATGTAAAATTCCAAATAACAAAAAATAAACGTTTTTGGTAACAAAAGTGATGTTAAGACTGAGAGAGGCACAGCTAGGCCAGAAAATGCAAGATGTTATCTTAGACTCATCCAAGTGGTTGCGTGGTAAATGTAGGGTTTTGTCTTTTCTCCTAATTTCCAGGCTTGCCCCCAGTCTGGTGTATTATATTTTCTGGTTCTTCAGGTGTACATGCTACAGATCTCTTGTTATGATGGAGGCAGGTAAAATGTCTTGATAGAGGTTTTCTGATTTTTCTGGTTTTCTGAGTGGATTTTTAAAGGCTTTTTTTAAATGATAGTGTGTCTTTTAAATGACTATAGTTACAAGTGATGGTTATAAAAGGAAAGTTCTTATATTTCATGAAGTAGCAGTAGTTTGACTGTAATTTGAGTTTTTTTTTTCTTTTGTTATAAGTGATCTGTAATGAAAACTGGAAATGATAATCTCATTTTCCCAAAGTATTTGATTTATGAAAGTAGATCTGCAAGGTTCCAACTAATAGTTTATGGTGTGTGATCAATTATTTACTCAGCTTTCTATTTACCTTGAATGTTTCATTGCATTTTCATAAACTCCTATATACTGATTCTCCTGGCTGTAATTGGTTCCTTCACTTTTTAATGATCAAAATTAGTTGCATAGGTCTAAAATAGACCTAAAAGAGGTCTCCATTGCTTTTATCTTTGCCCACTCTCAGATATAATATCTCAATCTATTAAAATGATAATTTAATTTTTTGATTAAACACAGATGGAATGCTATACTGGGAAGTGGAAGATGATAAAATACGGAATAAATTGATAAACCTCTATGCAAGGTAGGACACTGGGGTTCTCTGTGCTCATTCACTCATTTTCAGCTGGATTTGGTGCTTTGCAGTGACAATGCTGGTGAATATTTCTTGAGTTACTGAAAATTAAACTGCAGTGAAAGGAGTCCTTAATAGGGCTCTGCTCATAAGAATATTGAATTTGTGTTAAAAGGAGGAATGAATCTATATTAGGAGAAAATTATGTGAACTAGCTACAAGCTGAAACTTCAAATGTGTTTGCTAAATTACTTCTCAAACTTGGCAAGAAAAATTCTGGCTCTTCATTTTAACTTTTTTTACAGCGAATCTTCAGGAATATACATAAAATATTTGAAATATAAGATCTTTACTTTTTAAACACATTAGATCTTTAAATTATAATAAACTGAAATAGTAGAAAAGAATTTCATTTTTGTGCAAAATAAACAAGAGGAAAGACTTTTAGTGGCAAATGCACCATTTACAATTATAAAATGTCTTTAAATTGGAAGGCAATCATTATGTGTCTATGTTTAGATATCCCAACAACTAATTTGACTACAATACTGAGTATTGTTTTTTCTCATAATCATGCCACATATATATGCTTCTAAAATAAATTTCAGCAGTTTAACTTGAACATTTTGATGATAATCTTCACAGTTCCTTAAAACTGTGAAACACTGAAAAACAATGTTTCAATACACTGAATTTCCTTGTCATAAACAATTTTTTGTGTTCTGATTAACAACAGTATTAAGACAACATTCCTATGCAAGTGTATATTATATTAAAGTTGATCAACTCAGGAAAGCCTTTTGTTTTGTAATTACGTAGGATAGCCTGCTAACTTTCTAGAAAAAATAAAAATCCTAAAGAACCAGCTGCTGTAAACTCCTGTGTGTATTCTGGACACTTGCTGCAGTTCCCACTGCTCTGGGAGCCCACCAATCATCTGGAGCTGGACACAACAGTGGAATCAGACATTCCAGAGAGTTCTGCTTCCTACCTTGTTGCAGAGTCCACATCAGGAACAGAGGCTGATGATGCTGAAGGATTTGAGATATACACGGAGTGATGTAAAATTCTAAGAGAGCTCTACATCCATTAGCTATGGTGAGTTGTAAACCTCCTCATTTCAACTCTACTGGGACTTCATGACTGATATTCTAATGATGAAAAATACAGCTTTTCAGATGGAAGTGCTTACTCTGAACCTGCTGGAGGAACAAGTTTACTTTTGCATCATTTATACATTTCAAAATGCAGAATATATCTGCAAATGATAATCTCAAAAGAAGGGAGGTTTTTGGTTAATTTTATTTTTAATTAAAAAATATGCATTACAGCTGGGAGAATATGGCCTTTGAATTATGAATATGAAGCCAGAAATGACAACTAATGACATTAGCCTAAGCTATTTATAAATATATTTAAATCAAGAAATAAATAAAAAATTTGCTTTCCTTTACTGAATATCAAGATTAAAGAATGCTGTGTCTCAAAGCCTTGAAAGAGTTTGGAGAAAAATGGTGTGCTAATTCTTATTGAAAGCAAAACTATTCCTAAGGGAGACTATTCTAAACCATATGTCTTTGACATAAACTGGCAATAAAAGAGAAAACTACTGCTGAGAATTTCTGTGGGAGAAATGCAGCTGAAATGTTTCTTCCTTTTCAGACAATTTGACCTCATTGGAGATATTACACATCCTTATTTTGAGGTTCATATAATCTGTTGAATTGAGCTTGACATCATTCATAGTCTTAGAAGAAATGGAATGCATTTGGAAGCAAGCTATAACAATAAAATTATAGTATTACTAACTGGAATGGAACCATCAGCAGAGTTCACTTGGAGTTTATTTGGCACTTGCATTTGAAATGCAGGACTCGTGACTATTGTGGGGGGTTCCCAGATCTGGGCTCATATGTTTTGTGGTCTGTTATGTGCAGAAGTGGCACTTAGGTTCACAGTTTAGTTGTGGGCTTGGCAGTCAGGTTTAGGGCTGGGCTCAGTGATCTTAAAGGTCTTTTCTAAGCTAAATGATTCTATGGTTCTATATGCATCTTAACTCCACGGCACAATGGGACAGGCAACCACTCATACTCAGTACTGGGGTTACTATTTGAAAGATAAAAATGTTTTGAGGTCTTTTCTGGGCCTGTCCCATAGTTTGAAAGGCATACAAGACATGGTCTAGTCATGATGCTTCTCCCAGTGTTTCTGTTGGATGTAGCCAGACCACTGGGATTTTGTCCTCCAGTATACAGCTAAGATTTACCTCAATTTCTTGTTGATGATATGATGCAAGAATTCCTTTTCTAGGGAATGTTTCCTGCTCTCTCTGAGAAAATGCACCTAGAAAATAACATGCAATAAATGCAGTAAACAAAAAGATGCATGAAATAAATATTTTTGCCAAAAGTTACAGAGCTGTAAATGGTAGAAGTTTAATAGTTGAAGCTGCATCACACAGTTAAATCACCACATTTCTCCTCTAAGATCTTTCCCCTTTATATGTCTCTTCTAAGTTTCATTACAACACCTATTATCAATAATAATTGATAATAAGTGTTGTAATAAAAGAACTGTTTGGGATTGGGTTAGAACTGAAATGTTGGCCCTATGCATTTGCAGGTGGAGACAACAAATGATAGATTTAAGAAATAGCTTTAGCTCTTTTCTAATTTCTGTGTAAAAAGGTCAGAGCAATTCTATTTTTACAATAAGTTTGCATTTTAATATAATAGAAATCTTGGTAAATCCTCATTATTGTACTACCTCTGCTGTAAACACTCTAAGTCACTGGGTAAAATGCAATATCTTCATTGTTTCAGGGACATAGAAACAATTTTTCCTCCCATTCCATTAGAGAAATTCCAGGACCAGTTTTGTTTATACTCTCACTTTCACACACTGAACCTTGAATTAATTTTTTGCACAGTAGAATAACTTGGAGGGAATAAGCTTATTCCTTCTTTCTTAGTAATCAGCCCATAGCCTTTCAGTAAGGGTGCTCATCAGAAATAAGATGAATACTGGAACTCAAACATACAGGCAGTAGCCATGAGGTTTCTCTGTCTAGTCAGCCTTGATTTTAGAAGGAAATGGCAGTTTTAACTTTATTTTGCCTGGAGTTGATCCTGATGGGCATTTGTTGACAGTATCTATCATACTGACCTCCTTAGAATATGTAACTGTTATTTGGCTTAATTTATAAGAATTCAGGGGTGAAGTAATCTGAATTTTTTTTTTAAACTGATTAACAGTAGTTCTGCTCAGTAAATGAGCTATAAGAGTATGACGTATTTGTTTACAATTTACAAGTGCTCAATTTGCATATATTTAGGAAAGTATACAATTTGAGGGCTGTAAAAGTAGTTGCTGACTGATTGGGACACCTAAAATGTACAGTCTTTTTTTTTTTATGGATTTCAAAATTCAGAATTTTCCCCTGAGCCCATGTATTTACAGGTGCCAAATCCCTCCTTTAGAGAAAGGTATACAGGAACTGTATTATGGAAGAGATGAAATAAATAAAAAACCTCTTCCTCCATTTTTCCTCTCCTATACCTCCTTTAGGATTCCATTTTTAAAAATGGTGCTATGGAAGTCTTCTTGTAGCATTTCTCAAAGTTGTAATACTGAATTTTTATACCCTAATGATATAGAAAGAGATATACATTGTTTGTCTAGTACATACATTGCATATATGTATTGTTTCTCAAGACATTACATTTCAGATGAGAAAATTGCTAAGTAAATGGGTAGGTTATTCCTATGCAATTTTTATATTTGAACCATATTCACTGAGCTACAATTCCTCTTTCTCAGATCAGCTCTCTAATGCCTTATCTGATTATTTGAAGGGAAGCCACAGTGTTTCAAGTAAGCTATGAAACTTAATTTTTAAATAAAAGAATTTAAGAATTATTTTCAGAAAAAAAAAGGAAGATCAGAGCAATTTAATAACAATTTATTTTTTGCTAGTAAAGTAAGTCTTAGTTGTTGAGCACAGGTATTAACAATGTGAGTGCCAGGAACTGAACTTTGGAATGTGGAATGTTCAGAGTTGACACTACTTCCCTTTGTGTCTCCAGAAGTCCTGTTCCCAAGAATTACAACTATGTGAAGTGATGTTATTCCCCAGTAAATAACTCTAACATAAATAATAAAAACCAAATATTTGGCATGGATGAATGGCCCAAGCTTTCCCTGTATATTTGATTCTTTTCTTGAAAGCAAGGATAATTTCATAGATTCTAAATTCTGCCATGAACCTTAAGGATAGAAGAAGCCAAACTCTTGAATGGCTACTTCAATGGTTACTTCAATTGTTCCTGGGTAATTGATGTCCATTTTTCATATGAATTTACTTTTACTGGTGATAGGCATTTGTAATTTAATAGTTACAGCTACTGATTAGAATTTAAGTATTAAATTTAAGCATTTAAGTAATTAAGTATTTAAGAGGACTGCCATACCAGCTGGTTATGGAAGCCTGCCATGAAGTAGTGGAGAAAAAATTCTGGTGCATTTTCTGGTTTTTTTGGTGCTTTATAGTGGTAAAATTATGCTGTTTGGGATTTTTTTTCTTGTTGGTTATTGTTTTGGAATTGTTTTGTTCTGTTTCATTTCTAGAACTTCTATTCAGCATTTTAAAATATCCCTGTGTTGTTTTACAAAACTGTACTTCAAAGGAACTAAGATCTATTAATATTTCTTTTAGGAAGGGCTAACATAATTTTTTTTTGTAGCTTGAAATCTGTGTTCACATTACAGTAACTTTCTGCATATTAATTAAAAAAACATAATTCCCTTTACTACTCCACAGTCTTACACTTTCAACTGTTCCCAACAGTAAATTGAAGCCCAATGAAATCTAATTGCCTGGTATGCAACCTGAGAGACATTTAAAGAGAAATTAGAAACTCTAATTATATGCTAACTTTCTTCCATTTATGTTAGGTTTGCAAATTTAACTCCCCATACCTTTAATTTTCTGTCTACTGCTTTAATTTTGGCTTTTCATTATTAGCAGCACTAAACTACTCTCTAGTTGCATCAATATACTCTTATATTTTCCTAAATGAGCATAGATCAGTTTGTGTTCCCTGATGTTTGTGTTGCAGTCAGAAGCCTCAGAAGTGGTTCACTGCATTTTATTATAGAGAACTTTTGTACAAAAAGATCAATTAAAATGACCCAAGTTTTAATAGAACATGAAGGGACAGACTCTTTTTTCATGCAGGATTGAAGGTAAGGGATTTTACCCCCAAAGCCTGGTTGGCTCACTAGCCTTTTAGCTGTTTTTACAGCTGAGAGTGCTATTTTTTTGCAGTTTACCACATGCTGCAGAGGGTCTTGTTGACAGTCCCTTATTCTATTTGTATTTAGATTTAATTTTCCCATTTTTTTACTTGTATTTTGAGTATAAAGTGAGGTGCACTGTGAGCTTTTATTTTTTAATTAGCATTCCAGTGTTGTTTCCCAAGTATAGGAATTAGGTTTGAATTCTTAGTATCTTTGGTTTAAATCTTTTTAATACCTCCAGTGTGTGTGTATATATATACATGTATATAAGTGTATGTGTGTGTGTTGACTTCTACAGAGCACTCAAAGTACTAAAGTAAAGCTCTTTAAACTTGTGAGGTCAAAACATATGAACATGAAGCTGTCTGTTTGTCCTGTGTCTGAAAGCAGACTACAGCAAATGCTTATGGAAGAGTAAACAGGAGAAGTTGGTAGTGCTTGTTCCTTCCACCCCCCAGAAAAGGGAATTTCAGGGACCCACTCAGCTGTAGATAGTTCCCTATGTTTAGCAGCCTTTGGTTTATCTCTCAGAATTCTAGAATCATTTAGGTTGAAAAAGACCTCTAAGATCATTGAGTCCAGCAATTAACTCAGCACTGACAAGCCTGCCACTAAACCATGTCCTCAAGTGCCACATCTAGACATCTTTTAAATACTTCTGGGGTGGTGACCCCAGCAGTTCCTGGGCAGCCTGTTCCAATGCTTGACAACGCTTGCAGTGAAGAAACTTTTTTCCTAATAACTAATCTAAACCTGCCCTAGTACGACTTCTTTGTTGCTGCTAAGAGACCAATTCCCAGCTGGCTGCACCCTCCTTTCAGGTAGTTGTAGAGAGTGGTAAGTTCTCCCCTGAGCCTTCTTTTCACCAAATTAAACATCCCCAGCTCTCTTGACTGCTCTTCATAAGAAAGTCTCTTTCTCTAGTCCCTTCACCTGCTTCATTGCTCTTCTTTGAGACTTTTTTTTCCTTGTGCTGAGGGAAGGAATAGATCATTCACACAAAAACTAGTAACTTTCTTCAACCTCTGTAAATTTTAAATCATCAGGAAATCCTGCGGCAAGGATGTACAGGGTTAATTGTAAGCTCTTTAACGACCTGCTTATGATGAAGCTAATGTCATCATATTTATCCTACCTTTAATTCTGAGTTTCTTTCATTTTTACATTCATCGTAATGTTATGCATTCCCCTTGAATTCTTGCAGTCTCCCATATTACTTGTATGTAGTTGTGTTTTTTTTTCCTTTATAAAAAGATTTGGGTTTTTTTTGTACAGTGTGAATGGTTTAATGCTGAAGGGAAAAGCATTATTAAACCAAATGCCCACACTTATACATCTAAAAGTATATAGAAAATTATTAAGGAGCCATTATGCGTACACAGATACCTGTATATGTTTCTTTTCCCCTCTGTTTTTGATGATCCTGAAAGTTGTTTCTATATGACGATGAAATATCTTCTCCTTTTTATAAAATGTATAAAATAGAGGAAACATGTAGAAAAAGTTATGGGGTTTTTTGGAAAAAAATCTGGTTATTTCCGGTGATACTACTTGAAGTACACTAACAGGGAGTAATGTTTTATTCTAAAAAATATTATTTATAAATACTTAAATCTACAAACTGAAAATATATAAAGTTTCTTTGCTTCAATATTACATTCCTTCTATTCCACACATGAAGTGTTAAAATAAGATTTCAACTTCTACTCTCCTTTTGTGCTCATATAGGTTTCTCAAAAAGAATTGATTACATGACTGAGTGCTAGAAAGTTTGCTTGATTGTTCTCCATTATATCAGCTGCTCTAATAAAAGATATTGCCTCTGCCAACAAACTTCATTTCTTCCTTCTGAAACTGCTTTAGAAACTTCTCTGCTTGCTTGAAAAATATCAGAGAAATTATGACTATCCAGTAACCACTCACCTAAAAATGAGGCACCTAAATCTGGAAAATGCATCACATGTGAAACATACTGTAAGATCATATCAAGGATGGAATAACTTTGCATCATTTAACATCATAACTGAAATGGCTTTTACAGCATAGTGATAAGAACAAAAGTATTAATCAGTAAAAACACATGCTAAAATTATTAAGAGACTCACTATGGTCACTAAAATTAGAACCAGTTATACATTAAGTGGAATGCCTTAGAAAATAAAAATAGACTTGATTTCTACTTAGGTATATATTAGGTGTCAATTACCAGCAAATTGTATGCTAATACAATCTTGATTATATTAATGTTGGAATCCTGCACGTGCTATATGATATGAAATATGCTTTCAAAGGAGCACTAAAATTTTCACTCAATTATTATATCTAACCAGTTTTGGGTAGTAAATTAAAAGGACAAAAATCTTGTGGTGAAAACAAAACCAAAGTTTTAATAGCTGCATGTTGTAGACTGAGAGCAAAGCCTGGCCAAGGTGAAGTAGCTTAATTTTCAATAGAATCTGACTTTCATATGCTAAACTTTGATTCTGCAGACTTGTTTATTGAGTAAATATCCACCTCTAAAGATTTTGCGTATCTGTGTTGATATATATTTAGATGATGTTACTAGACCTAGATCTCTGGCACAAACCCGAAAAAGAATTTAGATGTGTCTAACTTGTAGGCACTCTATACTACTAGCAAGCTAATTTCTGAGCTCTGAAAAGTATCCTGTGGGTGAGAATTGCTGTTGGATTGGGATCTGTATATGTGTCCTGAAGGTAAAGGAATGGCAGCAGCCATTCTCTTTTAACCAACAGCATACGGGCACAAGAAGATGCTCAAGGGCAGAGTCCAACTGCCACATTCACTCCAAGGAATGGCAGCTCCCACAGGGAAGCTCCTGAGAAGACAGCACATGGGCATGTGGTCCCAGTCAGGCAAGGAAGGGTCAGAGTTTTCGTTCTGTGCATCAAATTTGAATTTGAGTCGTTCTGACTTAGATTCAAAATCCTTCCTTTGCCTTCTCATAAGGTTTGTTACATATCTTAATCTCTGGTGCTATCTGTCTCTAAGCTAATCATTCCAAGTGTCTGTTGTAATCAGCAGAGTTCTAATCAGTATCACTAAGATAATTACTTGCATCCTGAAGTAGACATCTAAAAGAAGCTAAATTAATTGCATCTTGAAAATGGCTATTTCTTACCATATCACCACAACTTAGATACAAAATGACTACCTTAGTGTCCGTAATAAGTTTTATAGAACCCTAAAGTTAGCTGAGATTACTTGTATAAGTTTTGCTGTAAAACTGAAAAACATTTTTTTAAAATGTAATTTTTTAGAAATGCTTTCCAACTGACTTTAGTAACACCTCAAGTAATTTTTATTAATTCCTCTTGTGGACCCTGTAAGCCTCCATAAATCCCACAAAAGCATTTGACTTGTTTTTGTTTGGTTTTTTTAAATCATTATCAAAACCTAATTTCAAACTCATTTGAGATTTCTTGTATGAGACTGAGACTAGCTCTTAACTGACTGTAATAGTTCAGCTCATGTTGCAATTACACCAATTTTAAAATTCCTGGCATGAAATTATCAGCTTTGTCATGAGACTTTGTCAACTGGGACCTCCACAGAAGAACGATGCCCAGAATAATTCTTAGGTGTGCTCTGTTCTAGTTTACAGTGGTTCATGTAGCAGGCTGTGATGATCTGACAGTATCATCAAGCAGCATGCCCCTTTTTCTTACATTGGAGAGCTTTGGTGTGCTTTGCTACCTGTTCCTGGTCCTTAGGCAGGCTCTGTAAACACCACCTCGGTGGAAAATGAGCTCATCTGGGATTCTTTCTACTCTTAGTTATACAAAGGTTTCGATTTAATCTTTTATGGCAATTAATCCAGGTTCTCTCAACAAATACCTGTACTGCTTCACTGTGATGGTGTTTTGTCAAATAAAGGGCCTTGGGCTTTTTGATCTCTGAAAGCCCTGTGTTGGAATGCAGGGCAAAGTGTTAAGGTACACAGAGCCTCACCTCAGCACAGTATATTTACATAATCATAACACAGTTTCATGGTTGTGTAGTGTTCAAAGATTAAATCCCGACTCCTACCTTCCTCTCATGGGCTTCTTCCAAAGAAAATGTCCATTTCCTTATGAACAAAAGACAATATTTTCCTACTTCAATTTTATTTGCTTAGTACCTTTCCAAAAGTCCATCACTGAGTAAGCAAAATCCTTTCTTGTTTCGAAGTAGCCAAACTTAAATTGTTATTTGTGTCTTATACTTAAGCCACAAAGGTGCTGTAGTGGCTAGCTGTTATTCCTTGAAGTTGTGAATTTGTTTATTCCAGATCACAGTCATCAGTAAAAAAATATAACATCCTAAATTTGTAATGGCAGCATGATCTCTTTTTATTTATTTATATCTCTGTTTTCATTTTAATTTAATTTGCATAACTAAATGCTACCTTTTGTGGGTCAGTCAGGGCGTAACAGCCTGACCCTGCTTTCGCATATTCACACTGAATTCTCCAGTTACTGGTGAACAGTTCTATAAGAGTACTCAATCTTTTATTAGGTTAACAAAAAGGGCCTTAAAATAATCAATACTGAAATTCACATGAGCCCACATGTTTCTTCTGCCAAGGAATTAAAAAGCAAAGTATTTGTTGCATAAATAAAAAAACCCTAGCTCCTTTGTGTAAAATATCTCTTCTTCTGGAGTGATTCCTAAGGCTCATTTTTGGGATGTTTTAAATTCATTTTTGGGAGGGCTTTTTATTTTTTATGCTAAAAATTGGTACCAAATATGACTTTCTCAAGAAAATAGAAAACAAAAGGATTAATTTATTCCAGGATGAAAAGACAAAAGACTCTGGAGTCAGTTTGGAAGCCACTTCAGCACATATCTGTTATCCAAATAAATTCTCCATAGATAAAGGATGAAGGTTTGTTCCTTGTTTCTGCTACTGTGTATTGCAAGAGGAGTAAGAATTGAAAGTGGAAATATTTGCTTTACAGTTAAAGACAAATAATGTTCTGTATCTACTACAAGTTCAGAGATAGAAGATTATTTTCAGTTTTTAACTATGTGCTGAATTCCTACGTTGTCAAGGTCCTCTTTTTTTCAGGAGCTGCATACTCTGTGCGATGATTTTTTTTTTTTTCCCCACCAGAGTATACTAAATCTTTACTCACCTCCTGAACTGTTCACAAACTTAGCAGCTATAGAAACTCCCAGAGTATTCCTTCACTTCTACTCTGTTTAACCTAGAAACAGAGACAACATAAAACCTCAAATAGATAAGTNAATATATTAATATATTAGGACTGCTTACTATTCTGTGATTAAGACTGAGTATAACATAGCAGCACAGGGTAGTGATTGTAAAAAGAGAAGTCCGATGAACTGGTTCAAGTTTTTCTTGTTTCACATGACCTTGGACATGTCCTTCAATTTCCATAATTAAAAATCGTGTGGGTAATACACTATTAATACACTAAAATACACTTAGCTGCTCAATTAAACTGTAGTATTCTTAACATCTGGAAAGATTAAGAAAAAATTAAGCACAAAATGAAATGATCCTATGAGACATATTAGACAGAGCTAAAATCAAGAAAAAAAATAAAAAAGAACAATACATAAGTGTCCAATCACTTATATTAAGCATAGATATTTTTTATAACTTGAGATTTGCAACCACACAGATATTTACTCCCGGCCATTATCTATCTCTTTCTCACTCTTTCAAAAAGCAGTAAATAAGAAACCCATAAACAAACAGTAGTTGTACAGTTAAGGCACACTGATAGAGATATACAGATTTTGACAATAAGATAAAAATTCAGGTCAAGGGTAGTCCACCGCTGAGTTTTAAAGTAACTGGAGGTTGTTGATATAACTAATGTAAGAATTGAATAACAAAAATTTTCATAATTCATAATTTCAAAGGTAAAATGTGAGGAGCTCCAGTCTCTTAATGATACTCTGCACAGCAGAGTTTCATAGTGCAAGCAGTTCCGGCCTGAGTGTTGCAGAATTTCAGAAGGCATGGCATGTCCCATGAGACTGTCCTTGGCACCCACTGCTGTGGTCAAGCCCTGGACATTATTGCAGTTNCACCTCCTGAACTGTTCACAAACTTAGCAGCTATAGAAACTCCCAGAGTATTCCTTCACTTCTACTCTGTTTAACCTAGAAACAGAGACAACATAAAACCTCAAATAGATAAGTATATGGTGAGAGACAGATGTAGAAGGGAGGACAGGAAAGTAATGTGCAGAGGGGCTTTCAAGTCTCCAGCTATACTCAAAACAAATATGAAATATCTTAGGTTTGTTGTCCTGGAGAAGCTTTTGAAAGGCTCTTGTGTTTGTCATATGAATCTCAGATTTAGATTTTTTTTTCCTCCTTCTGTATTAAAAACAAATACACATACAATAATGTTTGCTTTTTTGTATTGTAATCAAGCAGTAGCTTTTGGTTATGTGTTTAAGTGTATAAAAATAATAGGATTCTTATTAATATATACTTTATATATATAATGCATAGATTATATATATATTATATTTTAAAATATATTAATATACTAGGGCTGCTTACTATTCTGTGATTAAGACTGAGTATAACATAGCAGCACAGGGTAATGATTGTAAAAAGAGAAGTCCGATGAACTGGTTCAAGTTTTTCTTGTTTCACATGACCTTGGACATGTCCTTCAATTTCCATAATTAAAAATCGTGTGGGTAATACACTATTAATACACTAAAATACACTTAGCTGCTCAATTAAACTGTAGTATTCTTAACATCTGGAAAGATTAAGAAAAAATTAAGCACAAAATGAAATGATCCTATGAGACATATTAGACAGAGCTAAAATCAAGAAAAAAAATAAAAAAGAACAATACATAAGTGTCCAATCACTTATATTAAGCATAGATATTTTTTATAACTTGAGATTTGCAACCACACAGATATTTACTCCCGGCCATTATCTATCTCTTTCTCACTCTTTCAAAAAGCAGTAAATAAGAAACCCATAAACAAACAGTAGTTGTACAGTTAAGGCACACTGATAGAGATATACAGATTTTGACAATAAGATAAAAATTCAGGTCAAGGGTAGTCCACCGCTGAGTTTTAAAGTAACTGGAGGTTGTTGATATAACTAATGTAAGAATTGAATAACAAAAATTTTCATAATTCATAATTTCAAAGGTAAAATGTGAGGAGCTCCAGTCTCTTAATGATACTCTGCACAGCAGAGTTTCATAGTGCAAGCAGTTCCGGCCTGAGTGTTGCAGAATTTCAGAAGGCATGGCATGTCCCATGAGACTGTCCTTGGCACCCACTGCTGTGGTCAAGCCCTGGACATTATTGCAGTTTCCTCTTCAGCCCTGTTCCACATCTTTTCTTAGTCACAGTCCTTTCTGCACTGTGGCCGCAGGTGGGGCTGCTCTTGGGTTATAGGGGAGAACTGTGTGGTGTTTGTTGTTCTGGGTGCTTCAGTGCCCTGTGTGTGGGAGTGTGTACCCTGACAATGTTCCTTTCATGCTCCAAGACAATTGGACTCCTCTAATAAATAGAAAGCAAATTTCCAGCCCTCCCCCTAATACCCCCCCACCTCCCCAGTTAATTACCTTTCTCCTTTAGATCAGTCAAAAATTACATTTCTCAGGTGACTAAGCAAAGAGGTCCTTGCGCTTTTGAGTACTCTTTGAGTACTTGGACTCGATATTTCTACTTGTAAAAAGGTGTAATGACCCCTCTTTTATTTTGAAGCATATTGTAAAGCTTGCCTTATTATGTTCTCAAAGGACTGTGATACTAGAGTGTTGACTGCCTTAGAAATGCCTATGCATAAACATCTGAGTTAAGGCCTTGAGTGGGATCCAAGGGTCCTTGGATGCAATCCACAGAGAAGCCTGCACAGCCATGGGAAGGTTTATTTACTTCTCTAGCTCAGCATCTCTGTGAATTATAATTTTATTATGAAGTATAAAACCAATAAATGTAGAGGTCTGGCCTTTGTATTGAGCAGAATGGGTTTGCTACCTGCAGCGACATCTCTCTGCCAACCACCTGAACAAGTTCCAAGCAATTTGGAAAATCTCGCTGTTCTTTAGTGTAAATGGTTTCATGGCAGCTGGGATGAATCCATTTCAAATTTGAAATGAATATTGTCCAACCGTGCCAGCAGGGGAAAAAAATACAAATTACAGTACACCAGTTTGTTAGACATGACCATCAGTGCCAAAACCAGAGCAAAATGGAGCTCCCTCTGATATTAGGGTGTAGACAACTAACAGATACAAAAAAAAAAATCCCAAAATATATTTTCGTGAATAGTACAGTAATATTTTCTGTGTTGAGAAATCAGTATCAGTTTGTGAAGTCCTTGGGAGCTTCTAGCTGAGATGCTATTCCAGAATAGCAGGAGTTTTAAAGGTATCATCCGTTTTGGTGGGAACTACAGGGAGGCAGTGACGGCAGTTCTGGCCTCGCTTCCAAGGTTGTTCCAGTGTTCTTGACTACTCAGGAACATATAGTGCTGCTTGTCACACAGAAGAGCAGAAACCACAGATTTAAAGCTGGGGTGGGAACCTGATCCCTAAACATTGTGCTTTCCCAACACAAGGTGTTTCTGTCTGTAATGGCTGTTCCTGGGATTGGTGGCTCAGGGTGGCTCCATGACAATCCTGATGTGGATGGATTCTGTCAGTTCCAAAGGTTCACCACAGGCACTGCTCAGCCCCTCAGGTGACACCTCAGGGAACTTTTGTAAAAAAGCAGAAAAACATGCCAGACAAACCAAGGAAAAGCCGGGGGGGAAGCAAAGGACAATCCTGCAGGCACCAGGGTCAGTGAAGAAGGAGAGGGAGGAGCTACTCCTGGCAGCAAGAGTAGAGATTCCCCAACAGCCCATGGAAGAGCCCATAGTGGAGCAGGAGGGAATGTCCTGAAAGAAATGAGGCCTGTGGAGAGGACTCCATGCAGGAGTAGTTTGGGACTAAAGAAGTCCATGCTGTGGAAGGATCCGTGCTGGAGGAGGGGAAAAAAAGGGAGGGGTGTTGGGAAGGAGCTGTTATGGACTGACCACAGCCCCCTTTCCTCATCCTCCCTGTGCCACTTGGGGTGAAGGGAATGAAGGTATGAAGCTGAGCCTGGAAAGAAGGGTTGGGAGCAAGGTGTTTTAGTTTTCATCCTTGCTTATTACCATCCAATTCTGTTTAAATTGGAAGTTAATTTTCCTCAAGCCATGTTTTGTTTTTTCGCCTGTGACATGATCT
The DNA here is from genome assembly GCA_013397195.1 of Hylia prasina. NCBI lineage: Eukaryota > Metazoa > Chordata > Aves > Passeriformes > Sylviidae > Hylia > Hylia prasina. The sequence continues at coordinate 155,179 of VYXD01005835.1, forward strand.
CCCTTTTTATACCTTCATCCATAGGTTTTTCCATTCATTTTCTTTCCCTGGTGGGAAGGGAATGTAGGAGAGTGGCTACAAAGGATTTTGCCATGTAGCTATTATGCCATAAACTACAACAGTATCCAGACAGAGAAATGGGAGTTTGGTCAAGTTTTATATTTATTATATTTCACTTCTAACATTGTTTCAGATGTTACTTGGTGTCTTTTCATTGGATTCATTACTCTTTTTCTGCCTTTTTTAAAGCAGAAAAATATGTGTCTAGTCAGGACATAGAAAAAGAAAATACACAGGTGTGGTTATTAGAAACGAAACATAAAAACCAAAACCAAACAGAAAAAACAATCTGCAAAAAACAAACAAGAAAAAAGAAAAGAAAAACAACACCACCAACAAAAAAACACAACCAAAAAACCAACAGAAAAACCCACAAAAACCCCTAACCCCCCATCCCCAGCAACTTCCTTTAGATTTCACTTCAGTGTGGGTTTCCTGTCTTTGCCTTTGGTTTATCGCTCTCTCGCTCTCTCTCTCTTTTTTTTTTTTTTCCTTTTTTTGAGATTAAGACCATAACCTGAAACCATCTGGGACAGAAATACATCTTCACCAAAAGTACAGTGAATGAGTAAATTTTATTTTTTTGATAAGGTAGAGATTTTCCATTCTGCAATGGGATTCCCTATTGCAAGTCAATGAGTTATTGTAGAAGAAGAAAAAATACAGTTGATCTATTTTGATGCATTAAAAATGGATTTTTATTATTGCCCTTGAATTCTATTAAACATTTTTCTTTGACTAGCATTCCAAAGATAAGATAATGGCTTTTTGAATCTCAAACCTACTGAAATCAATTAACTTTTATGTTTTTCACCTTTCTTTTTCAATTAAGGTGTATGAATGTTGAGATGAGGTATTTCTCCATGCTATCAAATAATTTGCCAGTTTAATCTACTCTTTTGCATTTGTTTTAGCAGAGACAGTTATTCTTCTTATAGATATTAAGAAAGGTGTTGCATGTACACCTGCAGTATAGCAAGGATGTAAATTCACAGCCCTAAAGGTTCTGTGCTCTATGGTAAGCACAGAACATATTTTTTTTTAAAAATCTCATTTAATTTATACCTATGATTTCTAACTATCTATAAATTCTTGTTCTGAACTTTCTTAACATAGGTTTGTATAAAGCTATACTATACATATGTATATCTCTGTGGGAGCATAATTATGTATATCTACCTCTAGGTGTCTATCTGAACCTGATTTTTTCTCAGAGGATTTTTTTTTTCCCCCATTTTAGTAGAAATTCTATTCCAGAAGGGCTCCATGTTATGAAGAAGTTTATGAGGCAACTTCCATTCTAGGTATTCTTCTTTAGCACAAAGGCATCAACCACCTTGCTGTGTGTTTAATATGCAGTCAGATATTCATTATTAAGCACTGCATGAAACTTCATCACTGCAAAGCAGCCACATTATTTCAGTCTGGCTAAAATTAATGAATTTTCAGTTTTGGCTAAACAAAGATCAGTAAAATTAAGCTGGAGATGAACAACATTCCTTGCCCAGAGGAAAAGCAAAAACTTACCTCCCTATTTCCATTTAATAATCCTGCAGAGCCAAAATATTTAAATATATTTCTGGCCATATTCATTCCTCCTTAGGACAACTACTGAAAGAATTTACTGTTCATCAAAAGCAGAAAAATATTTATAGGTGGATAACTAATTTCTCATTTTTATGCTGAATTTGCACAAAACAAAACCTTGCACAGCTGCTCTTTGGAAGATAAAAAGGATTCAAATTGCTGTAGCAGACTTGTGAGTAGAAATGTTTTCATGTTTTCAGGAAATCAAATTGCATGTGGAAAGGGCAAGTTTTTATTTTTTTTTCCCCTCTGGATTGTTTACCTCTAGAAATATTTTATCCTTTACTTATTCCTAATTGATTGGCTCTTATGCATGAGTAGAGTATTTTTGCTACTGTGGAATGTGTGGAATAAAAGACAAAGAAATAAAGAAGTTCGCTTTATAATCACTAGAAGAGACATCCATAGTGAGAACATTGCTAAGGCAACAATTAGGAAGGCTCACAGTTGTTTTGATAGTGATCCTGGTTTTATGTCCACGATTAATTATTTAGATAGTTATAAAAATGTCCATCACCTTAACCAATGGGTCACAAATCCTTCCTTGAGGTAAACTTGGGTGTGTAATAAAACTATTATATAAGTTTTTTGCCATAGAAATAAATGTTTGATGTTTATGATTTAATATGATATCAAAGAAGTGTTTTTACCAAAGGAAATACAGCAAATGCATACAAGCAGAAAATGAGAGAACTAAGAAGGAAAAACATATTTCATTTAAAAGAGCAGTGGTGTTTTTTTTCCTGCACAGAATCTATCCAATATACTATTTGAAATATATAATTTCCTTCAAAATTGCTGCCCTAGTCTGAAATGAATGTAAGGCTAAGCTGAGTTTCTCCTCAGATTCTCCAAATCACTCATCATCGAGATTTTCTGGTGTCAGCAGGATGGGGACTATTTCAGGCATTTCTTCTCCCTGCTTGATTTACCAGGAGACATGTCATGAGATTCACCTGGCCTGCAAATCGGATCTGAAGAGGCGGAGGAGGACAATGACAGGACTTCTGGCAGTCAGTCATTCATTATATAGAAATACCCTTCAAAAAATCCCTGCCTGCCTCAGGTGAAATAGATGTCAAATTTGCCTGAAGGACATGGATCAAAGAGTACTGCCAACTCAAACTACACACTTCAAAAATAGCCCACAGCTGAATTGCCCATTTTCTTACTGAAGCAAAATTTCTCCTTTTGTGTGGGTGTTGCATAAAGTATGTATTTTAATCAGCTTAAAATGTATTTTAATTATTTGCACTGACCTCACAGTTCTCTCTACAGAAGACAAATAAATATTATATGATTGTCAGTGTTGGACCAATTCTTTCTGTCTCAGACCTGTGGGAAGATAGGAGGATTAATCAGTCTTCATATTTTGGTTTTTTAACTGGTCAATGAATCTTTTGGCAAGACCTTGTGCTTTCTAACTATTGTTTCACTAACAATTCTGCCTGTTACAAAAAAAAAGTCCCGTGATGAGATTCTGCCTCCAGCAAAGCTGATCTGTGGGAGGAGAGACAGAGAGAGTGCTGAAGGCAATCTTAGCCCCAATGTATTGCAGCTGTGTTAATTATCCAAGGGTGTGATAATTCCCCTCACAGCTGTGGGTGTGAAAAAGAGCGAGTGAGCTGGTTGGGGTCAGTTGGGGTCTGCTGGCCCTGCTGTGAGGAGGAAGAGATGGGAGGTCGGGCAAGGGACAGAAAGGGTCAGATGTTGTGTGAGGGACAGGCAGGGTGGGGTGGCTGTGCTGGGGACAGGAAGGAGTCACCTGGAACTGCAGAAGGAAGAGAGAAAGAGCCAGAGCTATGTGGAACTGCCCAGGGGAGACTGCACAGAAAAGGTATGAGAGACTTTTAGATAACAAGGTGCTGATGCTTGGAGCCTTCTTTGGTGTCATTTGTACCTCCTCCATCACTGATCTTATCTACTTATTACCAGTAACTCCTTTCCTTCAATTCTGCTGAGTGTTCTAGGTGCCTTGGACTTGATGGCAAAGCAAAGTTTATTTGCTCACACTTTCAGTAATTGGATTCCAGATTTACCTGTTGAATGTTTCAGGAGATTAATTTCATTTAAAAAAAAAAAAGAAAAAAGGTATAAGTTTGGCTTACTAATATACCTAAGGTGGACAGAATATTCATACTATTTGCCTTTTCTTAAGAGCAGATTTCTCTTCAACCTCAGGCAGGTAAAATCTCAACTAAAACCATATCAAAAATAGGTGTGCTAAAGGGTTTGCAGACACATCTCTTGGACAACTTTAGTACCCTGCTCCCGAGCAGGTACTATTTCATCCATGTACTTCTGCTACTTGCCAAGAGAAGACAACTCTGTGCCACACCTGCCTTCTGAAAATGCAGCATTTTCAGAAAAGTTCAGGTCGTAATAAACAAAGTTTTGGATCAGGTGTACAAATCTCAATTTCTCTTTCCCTCTGGCCATCTTTAAAAATAAAAAAGCTCCTAACCATATCTTAGTTACACCAAAAAGACTGCAAGAAGTGTATTGAATTATTGCCACATTTCCCCTTTTAAGCAGATTTAGAATGGCTTTCCTGGTAAGAGGCTGCCAGACATAGCATTGAGTCTACTTCCTAATGCAGCTAATTAATTGTTCAGTGTTATTGGACTTATTACCTTGCAAAACAACATACATTTTTTTTACTAGCCTGAAGTGCCTTTTGCTAAGTTATTTATTGTACAACACTGACCTACTTTTTTTTTTTTTCTTTTCCCTTGTGACACTAGAAAAATCAGGAACAGTAAAACTCAAAAGCTCCATGCAAAGCTTCATGGTTCTTTCTCTAGGTTGTTTAGCCTGGAGAAAAGGAGACTCAGAGGTGACCTTATCATTCTCTACAACTTCCTGAAAGGTGGTTGTAGCCAGGTGGGGGTTGGTCTCTTTCTCCAGGCAGCAACCCACAGAACAAGAGGACACAGCCTTAAGCTGTGGAAAGCAAGGGAAATTTATTTTGGATGTTAGGAAAAAGTTTTTTTACAGAAACAGTGATAAAGTACTGGAATGGTCTGCCCAGGGAGGGGGTAGAGTCACCATCCTTGGATGTGTTCAAAAAAAGACTGGATGTGGTATTCATTGCCACAGTTCAGTTGAGGTGCTGGGGCATGGGTTGGACTTGATGATCTTAAAGGTCTCTTCCAACCTTGTGATTCTGTGATTAAAACCCAAAGGATTATTTCCAGCTAGGAGTACAATCATCATTGTGAAAATGTCAGTTTCACACCACATTTCTGCAAGTTAGCACATGAAATGCTTTTATTCTCTAAGACTTGCAGAATTTTGTTCTTGACCAATGCAGATAGCTGAAATGAAGTTTCAGACATAGATTTTGTGATGACTTCTTCATTTGTAACCACTGACCTCATTGTAGTTGATCTGCAGAGTTAATGTTGGGTGTTTTAAAAAATATTTCTGATAGTTTTGAGGCCAGGGCTAAAATGATGGACTTTCCAGTCTTGGCTACTCTCTACAGCACTGCCAAGGAAAGACAAAAAATGTGTCAGTGGCAGCCCTGCCACTCCCTAGCCTTGCAGTTTCCTTGGAGAAGTCTGGATGTGAAAGCTAGGAGAACTTTGTTGCAGAGCCAAGAGTCACATTATGCCCAGCTAAGTGAGATTGCAGTTTGTTTGCTGCACAAGCATGTAAGGACGTGTCTGCCAAGTACTTCCTATGTAGCACTGACCATGACTTATCCAAGGATTAGATGAGCAAAAAGGTAAACCTTGCATTTCCTGAATTTAATTTTGTGGAGCTTAGCCATGGTTCACTGTCTGACCTTGTGTTTACAGGATTTTATTATATGAAAGCACTACCCTTAGGAAAAGGTCTTAATAGAATTTAATAGAGATTAATCCAAATGGCCTAACTGAATTATTCTAGCAAATCCTAATCTAAAAGAATATTTTTTTAACATGGACGTTCTTGAACCAAAAGAATCCTTTGTAAAGCATAGCAGAAAACTGTTTAGATTTGAACATTGCAGGTATGTGTACAAATGTAGGAGAGCTTGCAGATTTGACATAGGATAATTAATGTTAGCAGAATATAACAATGTACAGCTTTCAAAGAGGTAGTTGCATACTTTAAAAACTGTAGCATATTTAAATAACCATGAGTATTACAGTTCATTATGTTGGTGCATAAAGCTGTAGAAATCTAGGTATCCACATGTAATGTTACAGAAAGTAGTAATGGCAGTAGTAGCAATCTTGGAAAATTAAATGTCTTCAAATAAATATTAGAATAAACACAAACTTCAAGTAAAAGGTAGTTTTGTAGTTAAGCAGTTATTTGTTTTATCCCTTACTGCTTGAAATATATTGTTGGTTGATAGGGTGCCATGTAAAGTAGAAAGGGGCTGAAGAGAGGAATCTGATAGTATCCTGCACTCTTTATGTCAACATGAGATCTTATGCCACGTGTGTTTGTATCTTATGCAATATGCCATCCTTAATGAGGTATTTCAATTTCATTCAAATATCAAAAATTGAAAATGAAAGATATGCTGAACATTTTATAAATCTTTTCATTAATTAACACATTCCTGCAATACAAAATACTTCTACATGTTGCAAAGTAGGTCTGAGTTGAATAAATTAACAGTGATGCCAAAATATGTGAAAAATAGGATGTAATAATAACAAAAATTAATTACTTAAGATAGCTGGAGTTAATTTTTAATACAGACAAGTATACTTTGGAACCCAGTTTTAAATTCTAAATAGGTATGAAGAGAATCTAGGATAATTGTAATGATAGCTGTGCTATATTACAGGGAATCTTAAAATACAAACAGCAAAGCTGCTGCCAGCTAGCTGACAGTAGGCAACTGTTTTCCCAGGACAGCATATTGGTGACGATACTGGAGGCTGAGTGGCAGAAAGTGATGGATGAGTTTGTTTCTTGCCATCCCAAAGCCAAAATAAGTGGGTTTGACTTCATCTGCACAGTATCACATCTAAGCTTGGGGGTGGAGGAGGAGAAACTTGTGCAGGCAATCTGGCAGGGAGAAAGAGGGATGACACTGAGATCTACATATGCTTCCTGCTGCCAAGGCAGCGTTTCTTCTGCTCTCCTTTGGGTGAGAAGCTTTGATCATAAACATTCCCCTGAGGTTGCTGGGGAAGAGGCTTGGAGAGAGGTGCTCCCTCAGGTGCTGCCCATAGCCACAGCTGCCACTTCACCCTCTTCCACAAGAACATCTTGCTAGAATATCCCCCTGAAAAGGTGAAATTTGCAGAATGGCACTAAAAAATATGATTTCATATTCAGATCCAGGGGTAACTAAAACTAGAGTTGTTTCTTCTCCAGCTGATGCCGATTTAATATAAATTCTTGTTTCCTATTTCTCTATGGAGCTTTTTTTTTTTTTTTTTTTTTTTTGGTGGGTTTTGGGGGTT
>VYXD01005835.1:168819-188377 GCA_013397195.1 Hylia prasina
AAAAAAAAAAAAAAAAAAAAAAAAAAAAAAAAAAAAAAACAAAAAAAAAACAAAAAAAAAAAAACCCCCCAAAAAAAAACCCCAAAAAAAAAAAAAAAAAAAAAAAAACCACAACAAAAAACAACCCAACCAAACAAAACCCAATGATCCAACTGTATTGGAGTTTGAGAGTTTAACTAAGTAAACAGGAAACATGCAGCTTTTGGCATCCTTGTTTTCCTGGGTGTTTTATGTTCTTTTCAAAGGCTGTTTCAAGACCTATAAAGATGAGTGATTCAACTTTCAAACCTCAGTGATTCAAACCCCTCTGACTTGTGCCTATTGTTATGTATGCATTAGATGTTTAAGTGCTGGGCTTTAACTTCCAAGCCTCGTGGCCTGCTGCCATGAGCTGGACTTTAAGGTCCTGACTAAGTTTCTCTTGTTTCAATTTGCCTCCAAGGAAATTTACAGGAAACCACTGATGTTTGTTTTTGTGGAACTGACAGGGGAATTCACATGGAATCCACCCTTGGGTGGGAGGTAACCAGGACAGGAGCAGCATCAAGGAGCAATTTCTCCCATGGGTGACAATTGCATTCTTATCCTGCACTGACTCTGCCTGACTCACAGAAAATTGTGAAATTCAGAGTCAGGACAACTATGGACCAGGACATACATGATACAACCCCACAATTCACATTATAGCTTGGTGTATAATATTCACACACTGATCTTGATCCTGACAATGTTCCCTGACCTGGAAGTCTGTGCCTGGGAGCAGATGAAGATCTAGTAAGAAAGTAAAGAGATAGATTTGTGTTGGATATTTTTATTAACTATCATTTATGATTTTATCTTACTTCAAAATTACTAAGAAAACTTGGTATTTAGGCCAGAAGTTATTTTATGGCATGTTTAAACCAGCTATCATTTGGGTTTAAATAATAAAAGAGAAATTTCTAATACGAATAACTAGGATCTGTACTTTTTTTATTGTGATGAAGGAAAGTTTCTAGTTGAATAAAAGTCACATCAGCATTGCCACAGAGAAAATATTTATAGGAAGGAAGTATTTTCTGTTGGTATCAAAGATTTATTTTCAAAACTGTTAGGTTATGTATGCACCTGGTGAGTTCCTTGTTTGCTGAATGCTGCTGTATTATCCCTGTAGACAGCTCTGTGATCCAGAAACATCTGATCAATGACCAGAATGAGACTTTTCCAAAGCATATGATTTCTTGTAAATTTTCCTTGCCCCGAGAAATATGGCTGACTGTAGCAAACATTCTATTAAATCAACTTTTAGCTTCTGGTTTGCTGGCAAGCTAAAATCAGGTTTGCCAAGCGTAGCTTCTGATCTGAATGATCAGGCAAGCACAGATATACGTAAGTCATTAAAAGAAGCTTTCTCAGCTGTCTCTCAGGTTCCCAAAATGCCCATTCTCACTGCAGCAATTAGCCAGAGCTGGGTTTCAGGGAGATGTTCATTCCCTGTGTCAGAGATCTGTGCTCACTGCTTCAAAAGTAACCTTGACTAAGCTGTGCTCTGCTGTGTATGTGAAATGTGTCTCTTCTGTGTGGCTCCTAGTCCTTGCTCCATGACTTGGTACAATACCTTCCTCCAGTCTCTGTTAATGATGTGTTTCCATGGATAGAAACTAGAAACTCAGGGCATACACAAAAAACCCCATGGCACTCTAAAAGTAGGGGCCTACTTTTTTTTTTTTTTTTTTTTTTTTTTTTTTTTTATGGGAGACAGAGATTGGAGAAAAATGCTATAGAGAACAACTATTAATTTTTTTTTACAAAGTCCGAAATAAGGCACCTACGTTTCCCATATGGTGTAGGGAGAATTAGAAATGTGTGTGTTTTTTCTGAAGATTGCAAGCTTGGATATTAGGACCTGAAAAGGCAGGGTTTAAACAGTAAGACATGAATTTATTTAATTACCTAGTAAATAACTAAAACAAGCAGTGCATGGGAGTTAAATAGAATAATTTTTTATTGTTCATTGTAGTCATCAGTCTAGACCCCATGGGACCCAGTGAAAAATATTTAGTCCTATGTAGAAGATGATTTCTCTTCACAATATTTTACTTCAGGCAGATTTATTTGAGAGCTAAGCCTGTGTCACAGATTTTTTATGTGTTTTCTTTATCATTTCTTGAACTGTTATTGGACCTACTGCTGGAACTTTATCTCCAGGATGCCTGAGACATCCTCACATGTCCATGATGGCTCACTCAGTTAAAAGCTGCTCTGCTCTGTGGAGCAGACTCTAAAAGGAAAAGCCATGTACCCCTCAAGGGCTCCTGAAAATATTTTTGTCTTTAGTTATCTATGAATGATAGAATGACAGAAGAGCAGGGGGAGCTTAAGTGCTGATTAAAGCTCAAGTGCTCTGTCTTCTGTGACTGGTGCTTTGGAATGTATTATAAATGACTTTTGAAAAAATGAATTAATTTCAGGGTAACAAATCAATACTTTCAGTTGTCAGGCATCAGTTCTGGCTGAGTGACACATGTTAGGGCAATACATGAATAATCCTTTTCATGAGTAATTTCTGGGGCACATTAGGGTGACTACTTTGAAGTCAGTATTTAATTATCAGTTGAATGCTACTGTAATTTTAATTTTTGTACAAAATGGGGGAGGGGGAAGGAGACAAACTCTTTGTCCAAAAGCATACCTACTAATCTATCAATAATGTTCAATGCATTGATTCTACAGGAGACAGATAATTTATCAAGATTGGTGTGTCTACCCTAAAATATGCATACATATTTTACAGGTATGTCTGTGCATATAGATTTAGCAACTTTTTTATAAGTGGGTTTCATAACAGACCAATATCTTTTGATAAAAAAGAAAACACTTCTAGTGCTTGACACACAAGGCACGGTGATAGGAATGGCAAGGAGGCTGTTGGGCAGGAGTGTGTGAAGAAATGGAGAAAAGGAGTTCAGAACAGCACTGAAGTTGAGCAGGCTTCAGAGTCTTTCAGAAGTGAGGATTAAAAGCTTCAAATAAATGCAAACTATGGGCGACTGTGTGTGTGGGTCATGATAGAAGTGAGGAGTCACGTTGTGAAAAGAATTAGAAGGGATGCTCATAGGGGAGGGATTACTGGAGCCAGGACAGAACTAAGTTCATTTACTTCTTCACCCTTTTATTTTTACTCTGCTATGTAGAAATAAAATGTAGAAATAGAAATAGAATATAAAGTATTGTGAGTATGACCAGGCTAGGCAACACCTGGTTTGGTTCTTTATGGGGTTTTTTTGTGTGTTAAATTAAGTTCAACACAGCTTAGATGGATTTAAATTTCAGTATGTTTTTTATAAGAAGCATGAGGTTAATGTCTTGATTCTTGTAGATGCATTACTTGTCTTCCTTATATTGCAATATTTTGAAAGAAAAATAATATATATTGCTCAAAAAAAAAAAAAAACACCTCAAAAAAAACCCACAAAAACAAACCCAAAACAACAGTCATATAGAGACCTTCCTTGCCTCTTCAGTACTAATACAGACCATTTGGAAAAATCAGCAGAGCTTGTCCTGGATATCAGTGAGCATCTCATCTCAATTAGATCCTTCAATGCTCCTTCAAAAGACAGAGCATGTGCTTGGTATCTAAAATGTAGAGAATAGTTTCAAATAAGAGTGCACCAATGCTTTCTCTATGAGAAAACCAGCTCCCCACATAATATATTGCACTAGAATTCTATTTTTCAGACCACTTCTTTATTTACTTCTATTTATGAAATTCCAAAGAAGTGAAATTGAAATGTTTTTCCTCTTCTTTTTTTTTTTAATTGACCAATTATTTTCTATTTAAAGGTGATTTACAATCCCTCACTGATCTCTGTTGAGATTGTTGTAATAATTTTACCAGTCTGTATTAAATAATCTGTGTAACTCAATTTCAAGCAACCTTAGACACCATTTTAGTTTGAGATTAAGTAGCACTAACACACCTTTATGTGACTTTTTCCCATATTGGTTTACTTTCTGAAAAATGAATTACACGTGCAAATTTACAATTCATTTCTTTCTGGTTTGCTTTATGAAAAAGTCATAAAGTACTGCTATTCTTGCACCTAATTTTTGTGGGGTTTTTTTTAGATGTGACTGAGGCAAATGTTTATGCCAGAGACTAATTTCAGTTTCTGTAGCTTCATTCACACACCAGAAGATAGACTGTGGTCTAAGTAGTTACTTGGGTTGTTTTCAGTGTAATGATGGATATTGCACTCCTTAAATCCTGTGCTTGTATTCACACACTTGAACAAGATAAGATAAAATCTTTATTTGATCTAGCTGAAGTTTTTAATAAAGGATAATTGAGTTTATATTAGTTTAGTTATCACTTCTAAGCAGTATTCCATTTTCTGTTCGGCCACAGAACAGACCAGAGGTTTTTATATCTGCAATTGGGTCACAAGCTCTTGGTGTCCCACTGGGAACCACTTCTGAGAACTTTGTATACACAGAGTGCACAATCAGAGCTCACAAACAAAATATTTACTGGACTGCCCTCTCTAGAAGAGTTTAAGGTTTTTTTGTTTTTTTTTCAACAGTGATTTAAGTTTTGACAAGCTAACCTTATACATCAGTTCTTTGCCCTGGGAGTCCTTTATTCTGTGTTACTGTAAAAAGAAACAGAATTCCTTTATTTTATATTCAAAAGCATGTAGCTCATTACATGCAAATGCATGAATCAAGGGGTCACCCTCACTCCCTTGGAAAAAACTGAATATATGCCATTGAATTAAAAAAGGGTAAGATTCAGTTTTAAAAATAATAATTCATAGTGTTTGTCACCTTGGATCATTTTAAAATGTGGGGGTTTTTTTGCAAGCCAATAATTTTCTATTATTTTATCTTAAGGTGAACAGTGCAGATTCAGGAAAGAAAGACATAGGTTCAAATGATGAAACTGAATGGGTATCTGTATAAAATGCTCAAGTTAAGTGTTTTACATTGAAATGCCCCTGAAAATTCCAAACCCTTCATATTGTTTCATTTTTTTCTGTTATCTGCAAAATAACACATTTTCAAAGGTTTTTTTTTTTATTTTTACTGTGCCCAAGCATTTTTTAGATTGCAGTTGTGTATGATTTTGTTAAAGGTTGAAGGTTTTTGTCATCCAAACATGGATGAAAGATAATCACTTTTACATCAAAACTCAAGCAAGCAAATGAACATTCTTAGATGTCTTATAAGTTGGTATGTGTCTCTGATAAACCAGATATTACCAACAACTGAAAAAAACCACCTCTGAGAGTGTGTTTTGCATGCTGGAAATTAAAATACACTAAAATGCAGAGAAGAAATTTCCGCTAAAACCAAGTATTCTTTTGTTGATATCAGACAAATGTGTCTTTGGGCAGCTGTTCTTGGTTTGCCATTTTAGCTTATACCGCATGGACAGAGAAACCTTAAAACTGAGAAATATTTACAAAGGAAAATATTGCAATTTGTGTAGTTTGGGATGAAGATATCTTGAATGTGGAGACACTAGAGATTGAGAAAATACCCTGGAGAAGTTTCTCTGTGTGCATTCCTGGGTCTCTTTCCAGTGGCTGCTGTTGGGTGGTGGATTCAGAGGACCTTTGGCCTGCTTTGATAAAACTGTTCTTAGTTACACTTTATTAGGAGGCAGGGCCAAATATCCTCCACTGTGTTCAAGCACCAAAGGCTATGGATGCTGTTGTGAGAATTCTCAGATATCATTTTCATTTTTGTGAGGCTCAAGTATACAAGTCATGTCAATAGAATTTGTCCCTCTCCAAATACTAAGATGCTGCATTCATTGCCATGCTTTATTAATGGCTTCATATTTTTTGTGAATCAGTTATGTAGTACCTTTTCCTATCTGTGCTCGTCTTAGTAAATAAAACAGGAATTTGAACAAATACTGAGATTATGTATGAGGACTTGAAAGCATCAAATACAAGCAGCTTTTTAACATGTAGAAAACACTGATCTGTTTTTATGCTTATTATTCATCCTGAATCCTTTCAAATGTCTTACTTGAGCATCATGAAAGTGAACATATTGAACTTGACTTAATAAGTGCCACCATGCCACAATATTCATTTTACAGATACTTGAGTTACAAGCAGATATCACCTTGGGTCTTATGTGTTCTACAAATCTTCCACGATCTTGACATATATGTCAGAATTTAACTTTGGCCATGCTGCTGCCTTTCTTGACATATTCATTCCTTTCCCTCTTTTCTGTAACTGCAGGATCATACTTTGGAGAGCTCCTACATGAAGTACAATATTGTCCTTTGATTATGTCCCAATAATATTTTACAATGAAAATTGATGACATTAGTTATTCCATTTCCAAAGCAGCCCTTATTTTAGTAGAACTCAGATCTTAAAGTTCCTGGGTTAACAATCCATATTAGCTTATATGCATGTGGATTTCTTTTTTCATAAAATACAGGTACTTCAGATGGGCTTCCTTCATCCTTTTTGTTCAATTATAAAAATGCAACCCTGTGAAGTCAAAGTGAGCCACGGAGGCATTTGGCGTTCTCTGGCATCAGAGATATTTTAATCAGAAAGATCTTTTTGAAGTCTCTGCTATCAAAGGAAATGGTCTTTTATCTCATGTTACCTCCATACATAAAATTTCCAGCAGTGATCGATAGAAGAAAATTTGTGAAGTCCCTTAGGAAGCATCTCTTATTAGTCTATACCATAGGAAATGTTACAATCAAGATGTGACTGCCATAAAAATGTGATTCTAGACAATTTACAGGCTTTTGGAAGATCTCAATATTAACTGAAAAATTTAGAAATGTGGATAAAAAGTTCTTAAATGATGTCTGTGCAATACAGATTCCCCCCTTCCTTCTGGAGCTTGTGAACATATGTAATACAGGAAACAAATGAGACAGATGTAAGATATAAACCCAACAATTTATTAAAAACATTTTAACTGAAACATTAATATTCTACTGAAAGAATCATAACTAGTTCAGATATAATTACAAGTGAACAAGGAGGAATGTATCCATACAGAATATATTTCAGAAACTTAGTTTGTATCCCTCTTCCTGGTGCTTTGGTCATCCTTCTCCAGCTCTTCTGGACTTGTTGGGGGTTTCATGCTGGTGGACAGCAACACCAAGGAAACACGAGGGGAGGATGTGAGGCTCTTCACTATGTCTCATATGATGTCAAGGAATTGTTCTTCCTCTCTTCAGGATCCACTAGGGATTATTTTCTGATTTTCATTGTCTTGCTTTTCACCTACCTCCTTCTTCACTCGTCCACAGCTCTACATAACACCCATATTTACTCTATATGTTGCCTTGTACTTATGTTGGTATGATTTCTTCCCTTTGTTGTCCCTAAAGCCAGATGTGTCCAGGTCTCTGTATGCACGGGGGGGCGGGGTATGGTGTTTCCAGCTGAGGGATCTCCCATGCCTGCCTCCCTCTGTGCTGTGCTCTGTGTCCCAAGGCCGATCCCTTGTGCTTCTCTGAACTACCTCAGTGCCATCAGAACCTTTAATATCCCACACTCTGCAGGATAAATAACTCCTTGTTGCTGCTGGCTGCAGTTTTTGTACATTTGTACAGCTTGTGGGTAGCACGGGGAAGTTGGAGGACAGCACTGACACAGAAGAGTGCCACAAGTGACGGTGCAGGAATTGAAAAAAAGCTGCATGCCTGGGGTGCTGAGTGTGCATTTTTGTCATACATCCTCAGAGCCCAGCGCTTGGGTGTCATCAGCCCATACAATCAGTATTACTGAACTGCATGTTTGACAGATATTTTAATGGAGGGCAGCACAAAAAGGCTGAGGGGAGCTGCTGTAGGCATTGTGCACAGTGAATCTGTAACCAAAGAGAGGGGAAGGCGTGCACCCCGCCCCAGAGTACTCATACAAAAGGATTTACAGCACACAAAAATGATCATATACACCAAGACATCTTTGTCACTTAATTTTGCAGTCTCAGTGATGTATACAAAGACTGAAAGAAGACTGAGAGAAAAGGATGAGCTTAGACTCTGTGTTTGAGTCATGAACATCAATGCTGTGACTTACCCGTATCTGGTCTTTAAGGGTAGCTGCTTAAGTGTGTGTTTTCTTGGTTTGTCTCTCTCAGTAGTTTGCACGTTTTTTCCATCAGTGATTAAAGGACATATACTGGCTTTGAAACCCCTACCATATAGTGAAACCCAGAAATCTTTAAGAATAGTTTAAAAATAACCAGAATGACTATTAGTTTTAGAGGTCCCAGTGATTCTTTTAAGGTTTTAACCTCTTATGTAACTAGGGATGGCATACAATATGAGTTATTGTATTTGGATAGTAAGGAATTATTTAATGGTTAACAAAAGTTGAAAGAAAAATTAATGATCTAATGTAAAATTATAAAAGATAGGAAACAATGTCTAAGCTCAAATTACTATTTTGTCTAAGGCACATCCTAAAATCCTTCGAATTTGTGATCCCAAGGAAAGAAAACAAATTGAGGACCTATTTTACCTTCAGTTTTAAGCTGATTATACCCTTAGGTATATGCTTCTTGGCATTGTTTTGGTTTTAAATATTGATAGATATCCTATTGATTTAGAATTAAATACTACTGCTTAAAAAAAAAACATAAAAAAAGCATAGCTTTGTCTTAGTCTAGATAGCATTGCTGATATTAAGGTTGCATTGTTTATAAAACGACGTTTTGATTTAGAAGAAATGGAAGGAAGCAGCACAAATTACAATTCTTTCTTTCAGTCTTGAGCACTTCTACCTACTAAAGTCAACTATAATGTTTCCCTTTACCTGCAGGAAGCTAAAATGTAATTAGGGCTGGAAAAACACTGAATGTTTTTGTGCAACCTTTCTTTCACCTGTCACATAATTGTGTCAGTGACATCCCTAAACAGGAAACTGCATGCCAAGGAAACACTCATATTTTCTCAAAAGCATGATACAGAAGAAATTTGAGAACGCTCATGATCTGTCTCACTCCAAACTTCTGAACTGAGTAATTTGAGTATTTTTGCTCTTTTCCTAAGACTATAAAAAATGAATATTTGTGATGTTTATTCAAAACTTTCTTCAATATATTGAAAATTAGCTTCATTTCTGGAATCAAAAGCTTTTGCTGCTGTAATGTGCTTTATTTTGTCTAGCGCTTTACAATAATTCTGCCACTGGCTTTCTAGGACTGATGGTCAGAACAGTTTGAGAAAATTTGCTGAAAACATTATGACAAATGGGGTTGGTGATTGCTTCACTGGAGATTATCAGTATTTTAGGGCCAATTTAAAGTTAAGACTGCTGGAGATCCCCTATTATAACTATCTGCATTTCATTACAGACATTAATGGGACATCTTTATCTGTCAGGTGAAGCTCACAAACACATTTACCCCTGCTATTTGAAAACAGTAAGAAATGACAAATTAGAGTTGTGAGGCATTTACTGGCCTTTTGAATATGTGCTAACATAACATTTATTTAATATTTGCTTTTCTTTCACAAAATATATTCGTTTGGGAATAAACTTCCATAGTATCTGCATGATACCTGCTATCTGCCACAGCTGTGCTGAAACAATGGTTTGTGTCTTGAAATCAGAGAAGCCTTTGTGGCTTCCACTTGAGAACGAGGCTCTCTTCCAGCTCTGTAACAAATTTTCTCTCTCTACATCAGCCATAGAGGGTGATGCGCAATACAAACTTCATGGGGTCTTTTTGGTCCTGTTTAAAAATTATTGTTGATTTTTGCCAAATGGTGGGGAATTAAATCAGATAGACTGGAAAGGACCATGTCATAGAATTGGAATTCTTGAGGGTGAAAAAAACCGCTCTAAGATCATTGAACTTGACCATTAACCCAGCAGTACCAAACCCACCACTTAACCACGTACCTAAGTGCCACATATCCATATATTTTAAATATCACCATGAATGGTGACCCCACTACATCCCTCTTCCAATCCTTGACAATCCTTTCAGTGACTTTTTTTCTCCCTAATATCGAATCTAAACCTCATCTGGTGCAATTTGAGGCTTTCCTCTCATTCTATCACTTCATAATTTTACTTTTAATTTGAAAATGTTTATTTCTTATAAATAAGAAAGTGCTGGAAGTCTCATTTTAAAAGGAAAATACCCTTAACCAAAATAATTTTGATCAATTTACCTGCAAGGAAATAATGACATATTGGAGAACAGTATTTTGCTGCTTCAATGTGGTATAACTTTGGATTTGCATACTCCTTTCCTTTCTATGTTGTTTAAAATACCTACCTTTTAACTGTGGCTCTTCTGTTACCTTTGCACTTTAAAACCAGATTCTGCTCAAATTGAACCAGCTCAAAGACCCGAGTTTTTCAGTTCTTACTGAGCACTGAAATACTGGAACGAAAAACTTAAGCTTGGACTGAGTATATGCTTTTTAAGCTACATTAATAGCTTAGGTTTATTAATAGCTTAGGTTTATTGCTTCTTGTGCTATATATGATCAAAAAAGTTTCTCATTAAAGTGTGACAGTGCTTTATATTGCCTGTACATAAAACCTCCATGGTTATTATACAAAAAGAAAAGGCAAATGACAGTTGGTGTCAACACTAAACAGCTTAGGGAAAACTATTTCCTCAATATGTATGTAATTTAATTGAAATGCAATATTTCATGAATATTAGAAAGTGAGGCTTTATTAAAAATGGCAAGGAAAGAGAAAGCATGACTGTTTAGAGTAACAAGCAGCACAAATTTATTCATTCAATACGTCTCTGAATTATTTAAAACTCAGCAAAGCACAAGGTCATGGAATAATTTTGGCAAGTACGCAGTTTTGCATGATGCATTTCCATAATTCCACTACATCCATAAAGTTAATCACAGCTTTGGCATGCAAGCCTGCTTCATGTACTAAGCTGAGCCAGAAAAAGGCTCTGAATTAAAACTTAGGAACAAACCAAACAACTGACACTACAAATGATTTGTGATAGTTGAAAGCAGATGTGAGCTCCATAATGTTAGCAATTCTTACAAATATTTCATTTACTAAATCCCATATTTACTGGCAATATGCATTTGTAAGTGGAAACCTGCCATTGGTCCAGAGACACATCAAAATTAACATGCACACACACATTTTGATGTCATAAGTCTTCTTGAGTACATAATCATTCTGTGACAAGTGAGAGGTGACAAGAGGTGTCCTTCGGACCATGTGGAAGAGAGCACTTGAGGTATCCTTGGAAAAAATCCATGGAAATTTAGTCAATTTTCTATTGTGGGCATTGGTACTCAGCTGTCCTGAGTGCAGACTGACTGCTAACAACTTCTGCAGACTACTAAACCAGAGAGGCTCAATGTATGCAATTTTCAGAATTGCATTGTCATTTCTATCCTCCCAGAAAGACAATGATATATGGAAATTGTATAAGGCTTAGGGCTTCTTCTCAGAGTATGTTTGAGGTTCTAGGACAAAACTCCGGGTATTTTGAACTTTGCAATAGAGTTTTTCTTTCAGGATTTTGCATCTTGTTTCCATACACCTCAATCAATTAATTAAGGCACGAGTTTGAGTATGATTTTGAAGACTCCCATCATCACAATCTGCAGTGCTAGCTTGAAGACAGTCTGTTCTATAGGGATGCTGATATATATGGCTAATTTATAATTAAGTAGCATTAAACTTGTCTTGATAAATGTGGCTGAATTCTAGGCAGAGGACTTCCTAATATAACAAGGAGTAATCTATACACAGTGATCTCATTTTCCTCTTTGTATGTTTTGAAACATCTCTATTTGAAACATTCAGCTGGGAGCTGCTGAATGTATTTGCTGTTTCTCTTATACTTCCTTCACACACACACACGCACAGAGAGGAAGTTATGGATCAACCATACTTTCAAAGAACATGATTTTCATTGGTGGATCTAATTTTAATTTTCAATAATTTGCTCGATTCATTTATTGTTTAGCTCAGGGGTTTTTTTCCAAATTAGTCTTGAAATAGGTGTAATTTATCTCAATATATTCTAAGACAAGTGCAGAATTGAAAAAGATACAGCATCTAAATTTCAAATATTTGCAATATGCTGAGTAGATTTTTTTTCAGCACCTTTAATCTTAAGGGTTGTTTGGTTGTGTTTAAAGAAAAATGAAATATTTAACGTTACAATTCTTAAAACAGCACCCTGATTCTATACAGATTGTTTAATATTTGATTGACTTCCAAAGAATTCTCAGTTCTACTTTTCAAAATGTAGGTATTTTAATCTGGTACCCTGCTCTACTCTTACAGTAGTTCTATATATAGCAATCAGTGAGTTTCTGCTGAGGCGATGCATATAGATAACTTATCCAATCACTTTGCTGCCTTTAAGAGAAATTGCTTTATAAATAGTTTTGGACCTCTCTGATTAATTAAAAAAAAATCAATGAGATTTTTATTTTCTGTATGTAGATCCCAAAAACTCTGTTGTATATAAAATTGCAAGTGTTTTATTAGTTAAAAATTGGTGATCCAATCTGGAAAGAATTAACATCTGTAGAAGTTGCTGAAAGTTTCCTTTTGTTGTTAAATATTGACGTAGGTTTTTTGCTGGAGAAGAAAACAGGGAAAATGTTAGAAAGTTAATATCATCTTTAGAGTATTTACTGGAAATAATATGCAGTCATTTTTTCCACATTTTTGCATGTATTGAACATTGTCATTCAAGAAAATAGATACATTAGTCAATAACTCTGTTTCGTGTGTGAACTTCATTAAAAATTTGCAATTTATTCAAAACTGAAATAGGAACTGCCTGATCACAGTGTCAAATGGCAAGAAGTTCCCATTTTGTTTGGTGAATTTGTCTACAGACAACCTGTTCAAATTCATCAGTTTCTAATTGTAGTTCTACAGAGGAAAAGTTGCAAAACATCTTATAACCCCACAGATGATTATATTTGTCTAAGCAGAGAAGACACATACCAATGACCTACAAGGCTTTCCTTAATATTTTAAGGATATCAGAGGATACTTATTATTTTAGGATATTTGATATTTCAAGGTGTTTCCAGTTTGATCAGAAATTACATATTCAGTGCCAGGGCCCTATTTTCAAAAGCCAATAGGATTAACTTTATTAGACCCTGCTGTAGACAAAATGTCCTGAATTGGATCCCTTTTGGATGAAGATAAACCAGGAGGTAACTCTTGTGGCCGCATCAGTGTATGAACAGGTGGGTTTTAGGTAAAAAAAAAAAAAACAAAAACCAAAAAAACCCCACCAAAAAAAACAAAAAAAACCAAACCAAAACCAAACAACAACAACAACAAAAAAAAAAAAAAAAAAAAAAAACAAAAAAAAAAAAAACAAAAAAACACCCTTTGCATTTTTAGTCTGTAATTTTAACATTTAGAACTAAGAAAAAAATCCTGTACAATTGAAACTTGATATTGACCATCCAAATAGTATTATTGGAGCTCTAGCATGATTTTTCGTAAGAATTATTTGTGTCTTAGAAATGTCAAAAGTGCAATTTTTTCAGAACTTTGGAAGAGTTAAATGGATCTAATCTTCTGTCTAAATCTGTGATCAGCTTATTGAACATGATAGCTAATTATGCATATTTCCATACTATGATAAAGATGCATATTTCCATACTATGATAAAGATGCATATTTCCATACTATGATAAAGAATAATATTCAGTAAGAAAATATCCATGTAATTTTATTATTTTTCTCCCCATCAATCTAATCAAAACATCAGCATTTTTGACATGCTCGACATTGTTGTTCTAAGTATCATGGTCACAATAATTAATCTGTTTATTGTATCATGTTCTACTGATTTAAGACACATGAATAATAATTATAGAAAATTATTATTTAAAAAAGCTGCTGTATAAAACCTCAATTAACATTGGAAGACAGCTCAACAAAATTCTGTGGAACAGAAAATGGGTCAGTCTTGATTTATCTTTAACTACATTATATGTGTGCCTTATTTGTTGGCATTTAAAAATACTAATTTGGAGCTTTATGAGAGGATAGCCAACATCTTCTGTTTGCTTTCAGCCTAACAGTTTCTTGTTTACTTTCTGTATTAATTTAGCAGTAAGTACAATGAAACTGTCACTCTGATGTGACATTCTGACTTCAGATGTTAGAAAAAAACAACAAATTATGTCTGCCAAACATGCAGAGCCTTTGCTGTCACAAGTTATGCATTGTCTGAAGACAGATTCTTTTTGCTGCTTGGTTCCAATAGGAAATTCACTGCAAACACAGCTCTGTAAGAATCTAATGTATAAATCATGGGTTATCTGATTTTATTGCCCGTCTTTCTCATGAGTCTTGCAAGCCAGACAGTTTTCAGGAAAGAGACCAAGAAAAGATCTGGAAAGATTATATTGTTTTTCTAAATTACTCTTTGTCTATGCTTAAGGGAATTTGTCTTACCTTAAGCAACCGGTTTGATGTTATTCCCTGAAAGTTCTGCTAAAGTGATTCTTGTGTGACCTAACAGATAATAGTGCTGGGGTTTTGAGATGCTTGTTCTTCTCACCCATAATTTAAGCAGTCTTAGGAGGAACACAAACTGCACTTTTAATATATTTAGTAAAAACCTCTTTATAAAGATGAACCACAAGCAGTCCAGGCACTCTATCTCAGATCATATCACCAGCAATTTATTTGTGCATCTTTGTAAGAGTAATTCCCACTGCAGCAATTAACCCAGATAACCACCCTCCAGAATCAAAGCTGTGTTCTGTTGGCTCCATTCACCTGTTTTTCCAGGCTCTGCAGATCCCTGGGGAAAAGGAAAACACAAAGAGAAAAATAATAGAGGAGGTCTCAGGGGAGAAATCATCACTGTCCTTCAGAACCACACTTTGGGTGACAAGGATGGTACAATCTCCCTGCTGATTTTTCTACAGAGGTATTCCACATGTGCTCAGGTACAAGTCCTCTGGGTGGGCTACTGATGACAGGGGTCTGAAAAAACAGTTCCTGCTTTGAGCTGATAATGCTGGAGCAGAAGCCACTGTAGATGACCTTGATCCCAGACTGCTGGAAAATGAATTCCTTTGGGGAACAGAACTTTCTGCCTCCCCAGCCACAGGAGTGAAGATTTTTCCCCAGAAGGGTCGTGTTGTTAAGATTCCTTCATGTGTTTTTACAGATCCTTGTTCACAGAGCTGCCATTCCCATGGATAAATGGCCAAGGGGTGCTTCTGGGAGTGAAGTTATGGGATACTGGGGGCTTCTGAGGAGACACAGCAGCTCTGTTACTGAATGATGGACAGGTCCACAGACTTCACTGTCCAACCTGAAGAATGTTCCTATAAAGGGTTGTAAGCAGCTTGTTCAACTTCTCAATAGATCAAAGAAGTGATTTTAGTGTATCAAATACAATGCATACCTCAGGCTGCCTGTATTTTAAGTATGACATCTAGGGTGTGATATATTAGTATCATATATTTAGTTCTGAGACAAAATCCTACACATTAGTGAAAACAAGCAATAAATTTTATGGTCTTGTGCCGACGTAGAGTTCTTGTCTTGCACATAGGTTTGCCAGACTCTATGAAATTAATAAAAACTGCTCATGTTAAATGCCTCCCCAGATATCTGAAGCTACAGATATTTCTGTGAGATAAAATATTACAAAAACAGAGCATATATAGAGGGTGGTCTGTCTTGTTAAAATGTTATGCAAGATTAAGCTGTGAAAATATTTTTCTGTGACCTTGCTTTATGAATAAAACACTGCTTGTTCCACTGGTGGGTGAAATTAGAAAATGCAGAAGAAGGGAAAATGACAGCTATCAGTCCTGATGAAGTTATGGCCCCATTGAAATCTCTGTGGGACAAATTGTAAACTGTGTTATTCAAATGAAGACCATTTCAATTCTAATCACCACTATTAATATGCAAATTTTCTAAATACAAATATTCCCACTACAGTAAAGTACACATTTACTTTGGAGAGTAACAGGCATCCCATTTTTTAAAACTCCTTTTTACCATTTGTACCTCAAAGACCCTACATCATAGCTCTTATGCTTAGTATTGATTTTAAAAATAGACTGATTTCTACCTGAGCATGTCAATGACACTGCTTCAGTCAGCAAGATTTGGGATTCCCATTAGTGCTCTATTTCCCTCCTTAGGGATGGATCTGTGGCCTCCTTGGCACTCTCTGTTTGAGGGTCCCCATTAGGCACTGCATTGTGCTATCACTAAACCACGTGTCTAGCTGCCTTAGGATTATTTTACCCTCCATCATATGGATTTTATGTCATTACAATGACATAATTAGTGCCCTTAATATTTTCACCTCTCTAAATAGCTAAGCTAGTTCATTGTTCTGTGAATTTGTTTACAGCCTGCTTCTTTGATGGGATTTGAGTATTCTCAAGAGCCAAATGAGAAGAAAGTGTGTTTAAATGTCATGGGCACCCCAGTGGCTGCTGCAA
This sequence comes from Hylia prasina, assembly GCA_013397195.1. Classification (NCBI taxonomy): domain Eukaryota; kingdom Metazoa; phylum Chordata; class Aves; order Passeriformes; family Sylviidae; genus Hylia; species Hylia prasina. Next base: position 185,273 of record VYXD01005835.1, read on the forward strand.
GGAATGTAAGGAAATGTAAGGAAATGTAGTTAACCTTTACACCATTTTACCTGCATCTCTGTTTGTGGAGAATGGAGGTGATGGCATATCTGTATTTTAAGTGAGAATATTGAACAGATGTATAACAACCTCATTACATGATGTTCTAATAACCCTGAAATTGTTTTTAAAGGGACAGTTGTTTTTCTTACTGTTGTGTCACACACAAAATTGAGACAAGCCACAGAGGAATTAGCTATTTTACTATTTTACTAAATACTACTTTATGTGAAAATTTGCCACAAAACAAAAGCCCCAAAACTTTTTCAAAATACCCAAATTTTCTGCTTTCTCTGCTCTATACAAACCAAAGTGAATCAGAGAGAACTAATCAAGGATATTTCTTCTCAATCTGTCAATGTTTAAAATAATATTTTATCAGAGACTGCACTACTGTTTTATTAGCATTAGCTACAATCTTAGAGTTATAAAATTTCTTAGGGTTTCTATGTCTGTGTCACCTAAGCATTGTGCTTTGTTAACAAATTTAAAAGCACTCCAAGCATGACATTTTTATTTTAGCTACCGTAAAACTCTTCTGCAAAATCTGAGGGTTAAAGCTAATTCACCTTCTGTCTATAACTGTTCTTCAGCCCTTTCCTTTGCTGGAAAGGAAAACGGTTGTAATACCTGAAAGATACAACTGTAGGTGTGGGTAGATTTTCTGAATATCATTTCTTGAAAGCATTATAAAATTATGTTGCCTAAGTAATGTAGATCAGTCAGCAAGATACTGTCTGTATCAATAATAGTGACACCATAAGCAGATGTCTGATACACTTCCCCCAAGAATTAAAGAAAGAAGCTTATTGACAATCACAGAAGAGAAAAAATGATTTACATTTTTTTACAAAATAGCTCTTGAAGATGTGCTAAAAGTGTGAAAATAGAATTTTTTTTAAATGTAGATTTTTATAAATTTATATAATTTTTTGGATTACACAAACTACACAACAGCATTGAATTTTTGAAAACCTTTTTCTTCAAACAACTTACAGCTGCTTTGTTCCCAGAAATATGAAAGTAACTGGAAAACCTGTAAGGGAGATTCAAGTGACTGTGACAGTTGGATTGAATCCTGAGGTGTTTTGGGCCAGATGTTACAAAACTGGCAGAGATTGAACAATCCTCAAACCAGACTCATTTTGTAATAAGTCTCTGAAAGCCCCTTTGCCCTCAGTGTGTCCTCAAATATAAAACTGCATAATAAGGAGTTCATTTGAAACTATATAAAAGTCAACTTTACTAATGAAGTGTTTTCTAGTTCTTTCTCACTTTCTGTTCCCACATCTGAAGGGGTTCAGGGATCCCAGAGAATTATTTTGTCTTGAAGGATTTTAACAGAGTAATAGAAAGATATTCATGCAGATTCCAGGAAATTCCTTGCTGGTGCTGACATATGAATAGAATATCATCAGAATCTAGACAATTTTCTAGAAACTTTCAAATAATTATGGTTGCATCATTTTCAGGAAAAAGAAATAGTTATAAATCTCCTTTAGGATTTTTGTCAGTAATCACACTTTGGTGGCATGAAGATAGAGACAAATATGTTATCAGTTATGACATAAGGTACCAAAAGTCTTGAAGTAGAGAATTTCTTAGAGAAAATGCTTCAACAGACTGGAAAATAAACTTACTTCTCACTGGATTTTTGAAAATAATTTTGCCTATGGAATTTGGAACATAACAATAACTTGATTCTTTTAACAATTTAAAAATATTTTATAGGATGAAATTAAAACCTCAGCAGGAAAAAAGGGGGCTCAAAGCCCTCCTGAGGTAAGACCACACTTGATCTGGAGGGGATGTGCTTGAGGCATCCATCAGTTTTAGTCTTGCAGTGAGCTGGAGAAGTCAGCTGTGTGCTGCTTCCTTGAATAAATCCAATGTGTTAGCTGAATTCATGGCACACTGTCACAAAGAACTATGTTTTTTGCCCCCAAGACAAAAGTTTAGAAGTTTGGTAAGCACTGTCTACCTAATGCAAGAACAACACAATAACCTGTCTCTGTAAATACTTAGCTGAAACTGGTATGAACCATATATAAACATAATTGCATAAACTGGCCAGCATGTATTATGAGCAGCAGTTCCTTTTTTTCTCCAGAATCACATAGTAGGAGAAAGCCCTGTGTGTTCTTACATGGTAAGAAGGATGTTTTAATTCTTTTATTTTCATTTATTTTATTAGTAAGTAAGAGTTGATGTCTTTTTTTTTTCATTAGCTGAAAAGGTGTGCAGTCTTTTTATATTCTTGTGCTGACAGAAGGATTAAAAGAAAGCAGTAGGTAAGATCCTTGTGTAATATATGGTTGCAAAACACTGACTTACTGTTTAATTCTGGCATTTAATAAATATCAAAATGGCTATTACTCATTAAAAATTATAATATTGCAGGAAAAATTACTTTACTTAGCAGTTTTTAATAATACATTTGTAAATATGGATATTTTATAGTCTGACTTAAATTCTTCTGAATTATCCAAAAGGTTCCATGCTGTGTTGTGGAATTATCTCAGATTAAAAGATATGAAAAGTTACCAACTTAAAAAGATTTTTAAAAGTTGAAATTTTTTTTCTCCATTTATATCTGAGTAATACTTGGCTATTTTTGTGTCATATCCATGCTATTCTATTTCCTAAATGATTGTATCTTAGAACTATCAACCATGAAGTCCCTTAGCAGCAATTAAACTTATCTTTTTGCTCTAGGTTGTATGGAAATTCACTAAAATTCATGTAGCTGTGGTTGATGGCATAGTTTGTAAAAAAGTAGGTGTGACTGAGAAGAATATTAGATTTCTGTTGTGATATTTGATCAGGTGGAACCCTCTGTTCTTCTCCAAGAAATTGTACTCTGCTGTAGAGAAGAGACAATACCAGTGAATAAGAGAAGCTGGAGAGAGAAATTGGCTGCTGTTTTAAGAGAACTTCTGGAGCTAGGGGAAGGGAAGGCAACCACAGACAGAAGAGACTGTGCTGAACATTGATGAAAGATGGTAGCAGGTGTTTTCATGCCTCAACATGCAGGTGGGTTGGGGGGCATAAGTGTATATATATATA
>VYXD01005835.1:188407-223999 GCA_013397195.1 Hylia prasina
TATATATATATATATATAAATACCTTTGTTTGTCACTTCCTTATTATCAGATAAATCAACACAAGCAGTCACCAACCCAGCTGAACTATCACTGCAGCTCTGTGCTTCAGGGCAGAGCTGCAAACATGAGGTGGTTGCCATTCTCAGTAGAACAGGGGCCAGAGGGAATTGAAGTGTCAGCACTCGCAGGATCTTCCTGCATTTGTTTCCCTGCATGGCCACTGAGGTACTGTGTGAGCACCACAAAAACTTTCCTTGCTAGAGTCTGGTTTTGGAAGGAAGCTTTGAGGTAAGTGGAGAAACATCACTGAAACTATTTTGCTGCTGTCTGACCTCGACAGCAGGATTGTGCCCCTTTGGGAGAAGATAAATCAGGGTGATAAATTCTACAAGCTTCAAAGCGTAGAATACCAAATTAAGAAATACCAAATCTAGCAGAAAAATATAATCTCAATATGAAGGCAGAAAGACTATTTAACATAATATGCCAACAAGAGATAGCACAGGGAACCCATCAAAGCACTTCATAGAAAGCAAAGAAAAATAAATTTGCCTCAGTGGCCACTGCTCAAAATTACAAATCCAAAAGTAAAACAGAAAAAGGAAAAGAACTAGTGAGACTTCAAAAGCAGAAGAAAGAAGACTGAAAATAACATAAGACTTTGCCCAAGGCAACCATTAAAAGCAATCAGACACAAAATATTTGTGGAAATGTGAAGTATAACTCAAATTCACGGAGACAAATAGTTAATTTAATTGCTGAGGTAAGCATCAGAACACCATTTATGTTTTGAAAATTCTTTGAGATTTTACTTTTAAATGAGTAAACTTTTCTAAATACTGAAGAGGGTAAAAGTTATGTCTGATATGTATTATAAATCTTTTATTTATTGCACGTATGTCTTAAGTCTTTGTGTAATCTGAGTATCTGAATTATGCTATCATAGACCACTCATGAACTCCTACCTTGCAATCTGGGAAAAAAAAAAAAAATCAGTAGAGCTATGGACAAAATTATTTGCCTGTCACCCTAATTTTTCTCTACTTAAAACTATTACTAATCTGTGCCAGAGAGGAAACAAAATTCTTTCCATTTTATGATTCAGTATTAGACAGCTATTTCCTTCTGAAACAAGACATTCTGGACTATGAGACACCTGACTCTGGATCTTATTCAAGACAGTGGGAAATCTGAGCAGCTGTTCTGAAAGAGGTGAAACAGTCTTTTCAATATGAGTCCAGATGCCCAGCATCTGAAAGCTCTCTACTGTTTTTTTCACCTTTTCCCAGGAAATATTCAGCTGCCCAAACCACTGAGTCAAGCATCAACCAACAATTCACAACAAGTAATGAGGTGCTATTATATGGTGGCAAACGTGAGATATTTCAAGTTAGGAGAACATTTTCTCATTACTCCGGGGTTTTTTTCTAGCAGAAAAATTACTGGGTTTGTGAGGAAATGTAATCCTCTGTCTAGTTATGAACTGGAAGCCTAAACTCTTAGAACTATTTACCACGTGAAAAATGTCAGCTTTTTCAAAAAGACCCTAATGAATTGCAGCATAATCAAAATTGTGTAACAAGGAAAAGTGAAAACAACAGCTGCCTTTAAAAAAAGTGAGTAAGATGGAGATTTGGCAAATTCCTTTCAAATTACCCACTCTAGTGAAAGTATAAATTCATCCTCACTTTAATTAGTCTAATAAAGATAATGCATAATTAATTGCTTAAAACTGGATGGTGGATTGGGGAAAAACAAGTAGAAATTCTAAATAACTTTTTACTATGAAAGCAATAGGATTATTAGCTTTCATTTTAGTTCACTAGGATAAAAAATTCCCAACTAGCCCTCCCCTACTCAAAAGCAGGCCGTGATCTCCCAATTACATTTTCAATGGGAGTTGATGATTATACACATAGTTGAGTATCTTTATATGTGTAAACTGAGGGTTTCTAATTACAGGGAACTATGCATTAAAATACACCTGTAGTCATACTTCTACAATGATTATTATTACCTCTTCTTGGTTTTCAGAGTTTCTTGAAAAAGTTACAGTGGAAAATGCTTCCAGTGAATTTGATTAACAACCTTTTGAACTCTAAAGTTTTCCTTGCAGTAAATGCAATAAACCAAAAACATTTAGTACGTTGTAATAAAACCAATATTAATTTAAAATAAAATACTATAGAAATATTTTTTTTTTCCTGAATACAGTACAGGGCAAACAGCTGTGCTCTGAAAGCAAGCAGTTATTTCCCATCTCCTGGAAAATATTTGGTGAATATCTATTTAATTTCTGATGCCTGCCAGGCCATGGATCTGTATGTCATGATGTGAGATTTCATGCCTTGCCAGAGAAATACAGATCCTTCAACTCAGGGCTCATTGGAAAGATCCACCTCTTTTTAGGTAAACAATTATCTACGAAGGGACTTTGCCTGTGTGAATATAATTGTGTGATTACATCCTAAAAATTTCTTCCTTTCCTGTAAAACTTGATTACCTGAAACAACTCTGAAAAAGGATGGAGACAGAAGGAAAAAAGGGGAAAAAACACCATTGTGTTGTCTTGCAAAATAATCAGAAAGAACAGCTGAAACAAGGATGAGAGAATTCCTGCATTACACAGACATTTCCCCTCAAAAGCCTCAGCTCTTTGTGGATTTAAGTCATAAGGAGATTGAAAGTTAGCTCTGATTTTCTTCAGGAACATGTAAAATGGTATAGTTAGCTAACTCAGAAAATAGCTTTAAAAAAATCTTTTCAATTTGTTAAGTTTACAAAAAAAATGTATTTATTCAATTGCAATTTATAAAGTTTGCTTAGAAAATCTAAACCATAAAGACCAAATTTTGCTTATTGATTCTTCTCTGGTATAAAAAGTCTTGGAGGAGATGATAGTGAAAATGTAATGGTAATGAAAGGATGGAACAAAAATTTATCTCTAAAAATATCATATCACCTGGAGTGATTTAGACAACAGAAATAATGTCTTTCTAGCCTAATTGAGAACCATACTACAAATTGGGAGTAGGATTTAATTGAAGCATCGTGGATGCAACAGGATTGAAATCTGTGTTCAGATCATGTGGTATAGAAGTCCCTTTTAAACAACAGCAGAACAGGAGGAAGAGGAGGCAGAGGGTGCTAACTCTAAACCTAACCCTAACCTTAAATGTAACCCTAAGCCTAACCCTAAACATAAACCCAACCCTAAATGTAACCCTAATCCTGGAGGAAGACAAAGAGGAGGAGAGGGCCTAACCATAACCTAACCCAACCCTAACCCTAATGGCCTAACCCTAAGGGGCTAACCCTGGAGGAGGAAGAGAAGGAGGAGGTGGAGGAAGAGGCAGAGGAGGAGGGGACCTAACCCAACCCTAACCTGAACCAAACCCCTAACCCAGAACCTTAACCAGAGTTCTGCCATAGATCCAGCATTATCTTTGCAGGCCTGTTAAAGTGGGTGTTAATTCCATTTTAGCACATCTGAGGAGTTTTTAATCCTCTTAATTGTTCTGGAAAACTTAGGGGTTTGTTTCATTCTTTGTTTCATACTTGCATTTCAAATATTTATGGAGTCAGGTTGTTGGAACAGTGGAAATAGCCATTACCGTGTTTGGACAATGCCTTTAATGACTTGCTTTAACTTGTGGATAGGTCAGGTCATCCTGGTAAGTTACTTCCAACTGAAATATTCTATTCTATTCTATTCTATTCTATTCTATTCTATTCTATTCTATTCTATTCTATTCTATTCTATTCTATTCTATTCTATTCTATTCCATTCCATTCCATTCCATTCCATTCCATTCCATTCCATTCCTATCTGTCAAGCAAACCCCATTTTGTTTCTCTGTATTATTATTTACCTATTAATGTGACATTTTCTCCAGAGGATAAAACTTAATTACTGAGACAGTCTGAGGAAAACAGGCAGTGGAGATGCAGTCAAGTTTTTTTGTTTGTTTGTTTGGTTTGTTTGTTTGGTTTGGGTTTTTTTGTTTGTTTGTTTGTTTTTTTGTGGCAGTGGGTCTTTAGATATCTTAAGGTCTCTTAGGTTTGCTTTTTTTTTTTCAATCCTGCTCTGTAAACAACTCATTCTAACCCTAGGTGAGATGGCACATTATTTTGTGTGGTTAAACATGGACATGCTCTAAGTTTAAAACAAATTGGAGAAAATGTTTTGGGTTTTTTTCCCACCAAATAGGTTTTTTTTTCTTTTTCAGTCAACATATCCCATTTACACAGTCCCTCTGTCAGTGCAATGAAGATATGATGTACTGTGAAAAGGAAGTGGCTTAGGCCAACAAATAGGGGAAACTGCTCCATGAAGTGTGCATTGAAAGATGGCCTTGAGGTTGTGAGGAAAGGCTGCAGCCAGCACACTCAGGTCTCCTCACCTCATAGTGACCCGTGGCCTCCAAGATGGTTTCTTTCTGAGAGTCAGGCAGAATGATTGACAGGGGGTCAACAAGTCAATACTCTCCCACCTGCCTCAGGATGCTGCTGAACCTGGCAGCTGTGAAATGTTCCCATTTTCTGCCATTAGCTCTCACCCTGTACACCAAGCATTCCACAGTCACAGAGGAAATCTGTGATAGAAATGGAAATGGGTTGTAGTTTTTTCAGGTGAACAGTTTGTAGCTGGTTGAGAAATTCTTTGGCAGAAGGGACTGTGAAGGGTCTTCAGACACAATATAGCCAGCTTTACATCACTGCCCAAGCCCACAGCTACGCTCTGAAAATCCCAGGCTGTCTGACTAAATTCTTTCAGAGCAATCACAATACTCTAAATTGCTTTTCAGGAGCAGACTGAGTCTTGCTAGTCTGAGATTCAAAGTTTAATATCTTGGTGAGTTTCACTGTACTTAAAGGTCCCTGAATAGTCAACCTATTTCTCTCTCACAAATCTCCTTCCCTCCTTCCCTCCTTCCCTCCTTCCCTCCTTCCCTCCTTCCNNNTTTTCTATGTGTTTCATTTTTTAGACTCTGCATTTATTTATAATATTTTTTCTTTTCATCTGCATATTGTGGCTGTTACTTGTTATACCATTATTGCACAAACATCCTTAATCTTTATAACTAATGAAATGTAAACAAGCAGCAGGTATAATTCCTGATCAAAGTTTAATTATATTAATTCAAAAAATATTCATGCCTGTGTTAAGCAGTATTCTTCTCAAGCTTATTCTTTTGAGTGATATTTTTTGGGGAAATTCTTTATTGATTTTTTTCTTTGGTATTTATGTCTACCTGATGCAGTATCTCATATTTTGAATAAATCTTCAAATGCAGTCTTCCCAATGTAAAAACTGTTTGGCAGCCATTCTCTGCTAGCCTACTATGTATGTTTTTATATAGGGAGATATATTAAAAAAAAAACCAAAAAAAACTGGTCCTAGAAAGTAGATTTCACGAAAGAATACAAATTTATCTTCTTCCGGATAATGTCATATGAGATCATAAATTGACCTGAATGGGCTGCTGGCAGCCTACTCTTTAATTGTATTAGTTTTGTCTGCATTAAATCAAAATGAAAGCAGCTGGATGTGTCTGAAAGTCAGATTCCCATTCAGCAGCAGAGAGACACAAAATATGTAGGAGTAAAGATTCCTATCAAAGATGAGATTATTAAGCAAACAATAACAAAGAAAAAAGCAGCCTCATGAAAATCTCCCCTCCTAATTGTATTTAGCATCAAATCAATATGGTATTAATGTTGCTGATTATATCAGTGGTATCCTGCCCTGTGATCCTCTTCTATATCTTGCTGAGTAATGGTTAAAATACCATCATAGATTATAGTCCTCAAAAGGATTTTTTCTCATTAAAACTAAGTGAAAATGTGGTTTTTATTCTTATCAAGGTCCATGTCAGCTCCAGGAAGTGGATTGTCCTCTTCCACAGTCTGCCCTCTCAATTTATCATCTTTCCAGTCACTATATATATATATATATATATATATTTTTTTTTTTTCTTCCTGACCAAAAAAACCCCAAAACACACAAACTAAAAAAAACCCCACCAAAACGAAACAAACAAACAAACAAAAACCCAACAAAAACAAATCCAGAAAAATTTCCAAAATATGTCTGTTTGGTTTAATTTTCCCTATGTGTTATTCTTAGAAATCAGTCCAAAGCATTACACACAGAATAAAATGTGTGTAACAGTAAGGCAGATAGGATTTTGACTGTAGAACACTGAGAAAGAACAATAATATGGAACTTACGTATTCTGAGTCCCAGTCACCCTTGGAACCACAGCTGGTTGTTTTGGACATAGGTTTTGTACAGTGGCATAGTGAAGAAAGGATGATTTCCCTGATGGGAGCAGCTGGTAATTGTTCCTGGATGATGGGATTTGCTGCAGTTTCTGCTACACTAACAACTTAAACCAACTATATTGCATCTAGTGTTTCTGCTTTTTTAAATTGCCATTTATGATGCAAAGCATAATTAAGACTGTTTTCAATCTCATTTGCTTCCTTTTCTTTTTTGTTTCCCCTCAGTTGTGGGAACTTTGTTTTTTAATGTAAGTTCTTTTCCTTTAACAACTTTGTTTGCCTTTCTTAATGCACTTGGAGCACATGCTTCAATTCCCTTTTCTTTCCTATAGTGACTTTCTTTATCTGAGTCTTATTTCCATTGATGCAGAGAAATTTTACAGATAAAGGCACAGAGTGCACTTTTTTTCCATTTATAAACCTGTTTCTGTGCAAATTAAGTGTTTAGATGGTGTGAGCTAGTTTCATACAAAGGACAATGACAATGGAACCCTGCACTGTAAAATTTAATTTTAGGTGCCCAACTATTTTTCCTAAAATGTATGTTTGGAGCCCACACTCTTCTAATCCACTACACAGGAAACTTGAGTAAGGAGCTCACTGGAGAGCCTTTGAGGATAGCTGTAAGGAGGCACTCTCCAAAGACAAAGCTCATTCTTAAGCAGACAAAAGGGGCTTATCCCACTTTAACAATCACCTCAGAAAAACTCTTTTGTTTAAGGAGTAGTTTTTCTTCATTTTCTACTTGGAAATAACAAAACAAATTAAAAATCTCCCTGTTGCTAGGTTTGAACATTGCTTGGAGGTTGATTTTGAACAGGCATTTACATTCCAACTATTGGAGAAGAGAGAGTGGAGGAGGAGATAGGGATGAAAAACATTAAATATACTATCTTTGCTGTAGTTAAAGGTACCTTGGTTTTGAGGTTTAGATATCCTTAGCCATGATGTGGATATCAGGCTGCTCAGCAACATCAGCAGGATGAAGCCACATTATACATACAAACAATGGTGGACGTGAATCATGTAGGTTTGCCTGGAGGAAACTTTGACAACTGATGAATTTTTGGAGCACCTAAGGAAACATGAGTGTCTCAGTTGCTGGTAGCTGGAGCAGGTGACCACTGTTGGTCCCTCCCAGCAGTAGCTGTCCGTTCTAAAGTTGAAGCAGGGCTACAGTGATCTGTTGAGTGACAGTGGAGACCATGGGCACCGTGGAGTCTGATCTATGTCTACCCACTTCCTTCAATGCAACTTTCAAATTAGCTTTTGGGAGTTGGAATTCTTCTTCCCCCTGGATTTTCTTTGTATGCTTTCTCTCTGCTAAAGCTGAAGTCCAGGGCTGGTTACTATTCATCTGTGAGTTAAATAATGATGAAAAACAAACTTTTTATGAACTGCATTATGGTATATATATATACCATATATACATGGCATATATTTAACTCATATTTAACTCATTTTGCTCTTATATCATTCTGCTGGACGTCTAATAACGATTACTGTTCTGTGGATATAGAAAAGGAAGCAAACAAGAACAGTGCTGCATTTCTCAGTATTAAGCAATTGTTTGAAGTTAGGTGTGTGATTTTTTTTTTTTTACTTTAAAATGTTCTTTAGAATGGGGTGTTTAAGATACCAAAGCTAAATAGTTTCCCTGTTCTCAATTTGTAAATAACTAATTTTGTAAATTTAACCTAGAAACAATAGATTGGCCGTTCAGCCTTGGTTTTAAAGAGGAAGCCTCAGAAATCCCACAATTCTATAGCACAGATATATTAATATGCAGAGACCTTCAGAGTGGTCCTTTGCAAGGTGTAATGCAGATAGGCTTTCTTGCAAGGTGTAATGCCTGATAAGATGAAAATAAGACAGGCTTTTGGGATCTCAGTTCTGTTTTTTCTTCACATGAAATACTGGAATAATAAGCATTACTATTTCTACACTAATAAACAGGCCAGAACACTTGTGTAGGGTGATCTGATCAAACCCAGGTCTGCTAAATTGCTATTCCTGCCATAGTTAACGTCCTGTGCCAATGGCCATTACCACAGTGGCCATGCAGAGGTTTGTGTTTGGCATGGGCCAAGGACCATCTGCAGTAAGTAGCTCAGATACAACTATCTTGCTTCAGAAAGTAAGAGAATTTTTTGTGACATATAGAGCCAATATAGTATGGGAAATGAATGGGGTAAAATTGGAGAAAACCAGGAAGTTATGTCCACATTAACCAGGACACTATGTTCAAAATAATAGTAAGGAAGTTACAGGGTGAATCTCCCTGAGTGAAATGCAATTGCTGCTCCCTGGTTGGAATTTGGTCAGCGTGTCCCACTTCCCACACACGACACATGCCAAGGGGACTAAAAAGAGGATGGAGCAGAGTGGAGACAACACACACCCATGCTCTGTTGAAATCCTTGCAAGAAGGGGAACTGAGTGATACCCTGCAGCTGGTAAGGCTGACAGCAGCTGCCAACCAAGGGGAAAAAAAATGCCTTGCTGCTGAACCAGCAACCACGGAGAGAGCACTGTGCACACCTCCATCCCAAAGGCTGCCCCAGGTGTAGTACTGACATTATCCACCTCTGAAGTACCCCCCACTAAACATGATGGACAACTGGAGTCACTCAAGCTCCACCTAAACATAAAATGTAGCATAAGTAGATTAGTGTGATCCTTCAACTGTGCTGGCACTTGCCATCATCAGGAATATACTCGGCTGTGGAGACCTGGGAGGGTTATCCCCCTTATGCTCTTGGCATGTGTCCGTCAACTAGCCAGTCCAACTGCCCTTTAACCCACTGAAATATTCAGTGAAGGGTCCCCACAGTGGAATGCTGACAGACTGGTTGAGGACAAGGATTTTGACTTTCCTTGGGCACTGACAGACTAATAAAACACAAAGGGTTTGAGAAAATCTCCCCTTTTCACATGATGACAACATTCCTGTCCCACCTTATCTACAGCTATTCTCTCTACTATTCCCTAAATTCAAGGAGAGTCTATAGAAATAATAAAACTGTTCTTGACAGTGGAATTCTCTTTAAGAGCATGCATGAAGTAAGTCAGAGAAAGGCCAAAGCACAAAATTAAATAAACTACCAGGGCACATAATAGATAATAAATAATGCTATGAGTGCATTAGCAGTAAAAGGAAAACTCAGGAAAGTGTTGTCTGCTGCTAAGTGGTCTAGAAAGGCTCTCTGAAAAATAATGACAGCAAAAATAACAAATGTTTTCATTTAAGTCTTGCCCAGTGTGTGCCGTTAGACATTGTCAATATAAGTAACACAATTATTATTAGCCACAAATATTTTCTAAAGACTAAAGAAAGATGGATTTGGGTACTTGAACAAATTGTGGTTTGAATGCGGTAAATAAGAGAAAATTGATTCAAAGGTTTCCAAAGTATGGTTGAAACAGTGTCAGAGGCTGACTGATTATCTCGAAAAAAATAACAGGAGGGGTTCCAGAAAAATGACAAAAACTCTCTTTTTGCTTAAAGGAACCACAAGGAAATTACAGTGCTGTCAAGATAATATAATTTATGAGAATAATTAAACTCCTTATCAGCACCTAGGAAGAAAGAAAACTGTTAGGACTAAGAGCTAGTGAGGAATATCTAGAAAAAATCAAGTTAAACTTACTATATTTATAAGCAAAGGTAACTTCTCATGTTATACTGTTAGATAAAAGAAGTAGATGCTTTATAAGTGATTTAAATGGTTCTTTTTAACCATGTCTTTTTGGCTGTTCAAGAAATGACATGCCATGACTTTCTAGACAAAGCATGGAAATGAATCTGTATAATCCCTGTTTAAAACAATCACACTACTTCCTTCAACAAACATCCTTTCACTTTTCTGGGGGTAATTTGGTTGTGCCTTTGGTAATAATGGATGATCAATACAGAGTATTGTTGAAATCGGATATTAAAAATTAATCATGATTTTGAGCATCTAAGGTTATTACCTTGCTTTCTAATGGTGCATAGGTAATACATAAGATTAATTTGTCCAATATTTTGAGATATTTCTGCAGAATTGTGAATACTAAAAGCTTTTGCAAAACAGACATCCTTATTCTAATAGCCAAGGCTTCAGAAAAAAGCTCCTTGTTGCTCATGATCAAAGTATTTTCAATAGTTTGTCTAGTTGCTTAATGATATGGGAGTTTTGATGTAGTTGGACATGAAGGCCTTACCACAGAATTTTATGAACATCAAGGTTTCAGTTACCAGGCTAAATTATTGAGGAGGAAGTAAATATGAAAAAGTCATGTTGTAAAGGCATCATTACATGGTATCTACTTGATTTTTTTCCAGAAGTTCATAGCAATTTTTTTCAGGAAGCCTGAACTAAAAGGTGATCCATAGTTCTGGTTATTCAAAAGTATCCTTGTGATAAAATTATAATCACATGGAAAAAATTTGAAAGAATGTGGCACAATTTCTCATTAAAAAAACTTAGAACCAAGATTTTGAGTTAACCTGTGTTCAGTCCTTAATCCTATAAATCACAGTGCCCTTTTCCTAGACTAACAGAAGATTAAACATTCTTAATGTAATCCGTAGGGACTGCTATTAACCAGCCACCTTGGATGTAGAAACCCTAAACCCATTTAAATGCTGGTGGTCTGGGTAATAGACATCTTGTTAATGAGATAAAATTATCTCCTTATGAAGTGAGAGTTTGTGTTACAGTCTTGAAGGCAGGTGTTACACTCTTATCCTGTTTGTGATACTGAGACTTATCCAGTTTTGGATTACTGGGTCTGTAAAAGGCAGAAATGATGCTGGGAAGAGCTTGAACAGGAGAACTACTGGGCTTGCTTTCTGTAATGAAAATTATCCTCGGTAGATCAGTTGTCAAAATTTGTTTAAAACAGCCACTGAAATACTTCAGAAGACAGGGACTTAGCTTTTCCTCAATGTTGTCTTCCTAATCTAGTGAAAAGTAATAAACAAACCTTGTTTCTTTAAGATATGTCTTTGATGGATCCATATTTATTTTGATTTAAACGTACGCAAAATAATGTTGCACAAAATAAATTGCAAAGAAATATTTTATAATTTCTTTAGGAAATATTCCTGTAAGTGGCATTCTTATTGTACTTGTATCCGTTCAGATGGAAAAAAAATTCATACAACGTCATTGAATCCAGTACAACCCAGACATTAAATTTGTATTTTAAAAACTAAGTAAGTAATATTATTTCACTACCGAATCAATGTATTCAGCAATTTACATTTGATTTTATAGGAAAAAAATCAAATCTGACCCTCAGAATAAATACAGCAGACTTCTTACTAGCTGGTGATTTGACAATTGTGGACAACAATGGCATCAGATATAGAATATACATATCATGTCGTTGAAAACTTTAATTTCTGAAAGCCATTTCTGATAAATCCAGCATATCCAAGGGATGTACAATCCCTTATCTAACCAAATGCTGATATTTCTGGTAGTTACCATAAGATAGCATTATAACTATGAGAAGTTGCAGGTATTCTGCATATAAACTAGAGATGTTGGGACAAAACTGAAGATTGCTTTTTGTAGTCTACCTGCTTTTATAATAAATTTCACAGCTCTTCAGGTGGGGACATATAACAGTGCTGTGCTAGCAGTATTCTGTTCCTGATTATTCTTTCCTAACAAATTTTCTGTCTTGAGATAAGTAACATCTGTTGAAACAGTAGGTGAAGAGATAATTGTACGGCAGTAAAAATGAATGAAATAGAAATTTGAGGATATATCTATATCACTGGAAAAGGGATAAATAAGGAAAAAGCTTTCTGCGAAAAGACAAAAAATACTGAAATAAAAACTCCTTTAAAACCATCTTATGGGTGTATAATGTGAAAGGATCTTAAAGGATTATGGTGTAGGTTGTGAAATGAAAGTTTAATGACAATGACGTCAATTATTCCTCGTTTCTTTGATGTTTGGTGTATCAAAGTTAAGTATACCTAATTAAAAAGTGTTTCTTTTTGATTTTATAAGTTGATTAAAAAATGCAATAATTCTTCTAAGCATTAGGCTTAGAGAAGTCGAAATTCTCCAAAGGTACTGAGAAAACCAATCAACAGCATGTAGTTTATTGCCTTGCCTTGACACTGCATTTATCTCCCAGCACCCAGTATAAAATAGCAATTCAGATAATTTCTTTCAAATATTTCTCTGACATTTTAAAAATTAAGCTGGAAAACAATCGGTTTTGTTGTGGTTAAGCAACAAATGCTTTATTTGATTACCTGTTTTGCTAAAAAGAAAACAAAATTCTGTCAATAAAGTCCAAAACTGGTCAAAATTAAACACAAAATATGTAACTGATTGTTGCTCAGCTAGTGTTTTGCTAATTAAATCATCTTTAAAAGGTTTTCAGAATGGGAACCAAAATTAAAGCATACAACTGAGTGGAAAGACCAACATGGCACACTGTATTATGTTGTTACCAGTGTGATACACCATTATTTAAGATGTAGATTCCCACATGATAGAAAAGACACATTTAGAGCAAGACTCTGAACAGCTCCATTTGAGCTTGTCAGCCCAATATACACAATCTGATTTTATTGTGCACATAAGACATTAGAAAATATACAGCCTTCATCTAGTTAGGTATGATCATTTGCATTTCTAGTTTGGATCCCATTGTTGTTTTCAGAGATGAAAATTGATTTAGTTAGTGACCCTGTAAAATTTTATCTTTAGTAAAATAAATAGATATCCTAATAGTTGTCTACAAATAAATTAATTAAATAATACATACAATCTCAAAATATATATATAGTACCTTTATTTATTAGAAGAGGGGAAATGAAGAATTATACTTTTGATATGGTAGTATGTATTTTTGTTGCTAATATATAGTGTGGCCAATAAGTACAAAATTAAATTCTAATAATGCAATCATTTCATCATGTTTGTTGATGAATTTTGACATAAGTATAATTGAGTGGATTGTGTAAGCAGTAAGAGTTAGACATGTATCATTCCTGGAGAAGATGATGATCTTAGGTGTGAAAGAAATAATTAAGGTGATTTTGCTACCCTGTTCTAATCATCTTCTATAACCAAGTTTGTATGTTGGAACCATAACGAAGGACATTGTGTGGAGATTGTTGGTTTGGTTTATATTTTATGCTGTTGGTTGGTTGATTTTTCTAAGGATAGCTTTATCTATTGGTTTCTGCTAAAATAAACATGCATCAGAGTGAAAAATGTGAGAAAAAGCAAATGAAGCAACTGGTGGTATTTGGATCCAATCTTATTCAAATAACATCTGACATTTAATAAATTGCTATTTTTATTTTTTTTTCCTAGAATTAGGGAATGTTCTGTAGGTGCACCATCTCACAAGAAATTCTCACTTCTCTATCCGCCCAGATTTCCAATGTGACTAGATCTCTTTTATACATTTTTTTTCATCTTCAGTAATGATTACAGAGCTTTACAGTCTGGTATCAATTATAAATGTCACAAATATGCTTTTCATTTCTTATTGCAGGACTTTAAATATTAAAACAAATTCTGAAATCATCACACAAATGGCAAGACCTTTTTCCTTTTTTCAGTGTTTTAATACTACATCATTTTAGCTGGTTTTCAAACTATGATTGTGTTCCTAATTAATAGAATTTGAATTAATCATCACTCATTGCAAAATTTCTGCATCATATCATTACAAAATCTTCCTCTTAAAGAGTAGACTGCAAGAAATAAATGTGCAGATGCAAAGTTTGTGTTTGAAGACTGGGTAGCATTTCACACTGCCATTCTGATATTTACCCCAAGATTTAAAACTGCCTGCAGTGTATTGTGTGCTTTTGGCTTTAAAAACCTCTGAAAACTGTATTCCTCTCACTTTTTTGATAGTTTTAATTGCATTAATATTAAACTTGCAAACTGTATGGTATGACTTTGGCATGAACTGCTTCTTGATTTCACTTAAACCAGGTGTTTTAGAGTCTTCAGTTATTCATGGAGTACAGCTTCTGTTGTCACATAGTTTTTTTTCACCATTATGAGCGGAAAAAAAAAAAAAAAACACNAAACACACCAAGTTATTCCTGAACAGGAAACTACAGAAATTTGAAAGGAAATATGTAGTACTTATGTTGTAACATTGTGTTTTTAAAGCCATATTGCAGGTGTAAAAAGCAGGTGAGTAAGTATTGTGGTATCTTTTAAGTGATGGGGTGGCTGAGTTGTAAAAAGATTAAGAGAAGGGCTTAAGGCTATTCCGGAATTATTAACAAAACCAGGATTATCTTTCTAAATGCTCTGGCTTTTAGTCCAGCCTTTTTCCACCTCATTCACACTATTCAGGAACAGAATCAGATTAAGTTAAGAGATTAATTAACAGCATCTTAAATCTTCTGTTATTTTCTTCCCTGCAGTGTGAAGTCAAAATCGCTCCATATGATCAACTGAATCATACTGAATCTAATTGCAGTTAGCTATCCTTAGCAATTCCTACATTATCTTCTCTATGTATCTCATGTGGATCAGCATGGAATTTGTTTAGCAGGAGTCAAAATAATGAGTTCTGTTCTTTTTTCAGGATATGGTGGCTTTACTTGAGGACTTTTAAGGATTTCATTGTGATAATTGTTATATTTTACAGGAACTTTCTAAACTGCTCATGACTGTTGAAGTCTGAAAACTGCATCTGCTCGTTTCCTGGAAGAGAAACATTAAAATCTTAGAGATATTTAACTACTTGGAGGAGATTCAAGATGTCTTTGGGATATTAATTTTGTCCAAAGCCCCAAGACCTAAACTTATGTCTACATTGACACAGGTAGGTATATAGTTACACAGAGATTTTTATGTCCCCTGTATAATTTCTGCAATATTTAGGATATTTCCCAAGCACTCTTTTCCAGCCTCTAGAACCAGGAGAGGTGTGGATGTTCAAATATAATATTCTCTTCAGTGTATGCTGTCAGATCCTTTAGGGAATTCTCCAACCTCAGTAGTGTCAGTTAATATAAGTACTAATCTTGGGGTACAGAACTGTTAGGGGACACATATTGTGAAATGAAGTTAATTCAGGTGTGGACATTATGTTTTAGGTGCTTCTTGGAGCTGGATTTGTTCCCAGCTAGACTGAGCTCACCCCAAATCTGAGTCCAAATGTGGGTTTTCCTTCTGTCAGATCAAACAGGGAGGTAGCTTTCCTTGTGTGATGTTTGTCCCAACCCTTCTGTCTGTCTGCTGAGGGTAGATTCACTGTGCAAGAACCTGTGCATATTTTAGTGTGGAGGATTCATAAACGATGAAACATACAGGTTATTGGAACAGCAGGTGGGTGGGGGATGCAGGGCAGGGAATAGGGAGGTTTTGAGTATATTTTTACCTCAGAAAGCACTACAGGCTTCTTTTCACATAGTGTGCAGCACCACTGTGTTGGTCTTGACACAACTCTTCACGCAGTCAGTCATGTGCTGACTATGCTTGGAGAACAGATGTGCCACAGACTTTTGTTTTCTAAGCTATATGATCTACTCAGCTTGTCTGGAGCTCGCCATGGTGTGCCAGGAACCAGCATTAGTCTTGATCCTTAGTTAATATATGAAGTACTGTTTTGAAACATGTGGAAAAAAACAATACGCTGCTGGCATTTGAAGGTGCTAGAAATATAGGAAGTATTGTAAATACCAGGCACATTTGAGAAATAGCTTTGAGATTCTTTTGTTAAATATCTGCTTCTGTTTAAAACTCCATCTGAATTTTAAGCACCACAGTGTAGAATAACTGTGGCTTTCATTTTTTTTTGTCCCACAAAATAACAATTTGTTATTTGGAAAAATATAATAAAATTTAAAACAAAGATGTTTTCACTTTCTATGTTACTGGAAATATAACAGCCCTTTTTACCTCCCTTTTTTGCAATGAGATTACATTTTTTGTGGTGATACAAAAAAAAATAATCTATAATGTATTAGAAATTCTGATACTAGTCATGAATTCTTCGAAACTCCTTTGTAAGATCCAGTTATCAACAGCTGAGGAACACTCTAAGGCACAAGCAAAAGCTATGTGCCATTATTAAAAAAAGATAACAGAAACAGGTGATGAACTACAATTATTCCTGCTCAGGAAAATCCTTGTTGAAAAACACGATGTTTATAGGAAGCTGTGGGGTGTAAGTATACTTTGCTTACTTTCAAATGGAGCATCAGGAGTCTGACCAAATGTGGTGTGGTTGGGAAGAAAAAATAGTATATATATCATATGTCATTGTCATATACGCTTAAAAATCAGAAGACTGAAAAGCTCTTTGTGTTGCACTTGTCCCTTTGCATGTCTCCTCACAGAAATAGTACTGCTTCATAATGTCTCTCAAATGTCAGCCAGCTTCAAGGCTCTCTTTTTTCTTGTGCAGGCCTCCTTGCCTTTTAGGTCACAAATTAAAATCTTGCAACACTCTTTAATGTCTCTCTTACTACTCAATTAATTATTATTATTAAATGCAGAAAATTATATTAAAAAATAAGGTCATGAAGTCAATTATTCAAATTAGAAAACATTAAAATTAAAATTCCCCATGCAGCCTTTGTTTGGCTCGCTTGGACATATGCATTATAATGGTATTTAATTACATCACACAGAATTTTTTTTTTTTTTCATATGGGATCCCTGGCTCCATTAGTCGGAGATGCTACTTTCTTAATTAGGAGTATTCAGTATTTTGTTCTCTTGTCCTTGTTCAGTGTGTGGACGTGCCTTATTGGCTTCAAACTATTCAGACTACACTCTTTAAGCAGAATTTATTGATTTTTCTGTGCTATTTTGTAATGGAACTCATTAATATAATGTCAGACATTGCTTTATATTCTCAAAATCCTCATAAGGTTAAGGGATTTTATTATCTTCATTTTACAGATGGGAAATTAAGCTTAAGTGTATTTGGGTGTCCAATTTGGAGTGTCTGTAACCTCTTATTCTTCAGTGTTCTTGGCACAGGGTAATTCAGAACAAGCTCAGGATATGGACCCAGCTGAATTCTCTATTTTTCCTAAATAGTTATGAATCTGACTTGTGATCTGTCGTGGACAAAACTCCAAAACAAATATTAAAAACTAGCCTTTAAAAAGTCAATGATTTTTTATTACAAATTGTATGATAAAACTTTTTCTCAGGGCTGCCAAGGAAAAGCCTAACACCTAATCCAGGTCTGCAGCGCAGATACAGCTGCCTTTTTTTACTCCTGAAGCTCCCTCTTCCCTTTCCAACATATTCAACAAAAAGTAAATAGGTGGTATAAAGATATATATGAATATGCAAAGTGGAATGAGATAGTGGAAATAAGAGTGATTCTCTGAAGCGAAGAATGGGATATCAGTTGACAGCAGCAAGTAGTTTAATAACAGATATAGGCAATGAGATTAAATTTTAGTTGGGGACATTATCTCAGTTTTACTGTCACTTTAAAATAAATTTCCTGCACATCTTTGAGTAAGCTTATATGTACGATTGGGAAAGAAAACTTTATTATATTTGTGTTTATTGGCTATATTAATATCAAGTAACTGTGCAGTATATACATTTTGGACATATATTCAAACAAGGAACATAAAAATATTCCCTCATATCTCACAATCATATCAACACAACTGGAGTCTTTAAATCCCTAAAGCAGGCCTTTGATGTTTGAACTATCAGAGCAGATGTCGAGCTGCCAGCTTCATCCTCTGAGTGTATCAGTACTTTGGCAGCCATAAACTGTAGGTTTTGCATGAATTCCCATATCCCCCCTGCTGATGGAGGACATAGGAGCAACTGGTTTCACTTGGGAATCTGGGGGGATTCTCACTGTGATGAGAAAAGAAGGTTACAGGTGATTTCATACTGACTTCATAATTTCTCTGCTTCTCCTTAGTCTGAATGTCAGCTTTCCTCCCCTGCAGACTACTTCAGTTCTCACCCATCAGTCCCCTGCTCCTTTCCTTTCCTTTTCATAGGATTTCTTCACATGCATGCCATTTATCTTTGGGTCGCTTTCCAGGATCAATATTTTTGATTCTTTACAGTTGAGGTGAATGACATCTTCCATTGTGATGTTTGGATGCCAGCAGACAGTGTCAGCAAAAGTACATGACAGACCTTTTGTTCCTTTGCCACCTGTGGTATGTGAAAATGTTTATTTCACTAATATTATCTTATTGAGGGCCTTGTCAAATGGGATAATAAGGAAAAAGGAGTTAAGCCATAGGCAAAGTGACACAAACCTGATAGACTTAAGATAGAGACAAAGCCTAGAAACAAGCCTCTGTCACACTAACTGGTGGGTTATTGATGCCTTGGGAGGGCTGACCTGAAACAGAGAGTGGACAGAACTAGAGAATAAAGTAAATATTTATTGAAAGACCTCCAGGATCCACCTCGGGCAGGACAGGGCCTGAGCAGGGCTGCACCCAAGGTGGACTAAGAATGATCACAAAGTGGACAATGGGTCACGAAGTCTTACATTTTTAATTACATCTTCAGGTTGTGAGGTCCCATCCTTTTTGTTCCTCTCTTCAGTCCACCCTTGTTTATGTTTTTGGGCCTGAAACGTGTCTTTGGTCTTCAGTAGGAAAAAAATTTGCTTTGTCTACCTACTCTGTGAAGAGAGCTGACTAACATTTAATATGAGGCTCAGAACTACACACCTGGGCAGCACAGGATCTGGGAAACATGAAAGCTAAAACTTAAGGCATCACTATCAGGAAACTGCATGCAGGGCATTGCAGCCAGCAAAGATGGAAACTGGAGGGTTCAAAACGGGAGGAGAGGAGCTCAGCAGGACTAGGCAAACTGATGGGGGAAAAGGCAATGGAAGGAAATGGGGAGAAACAAAGGAGAAAAATGGGATGAAAGGGCTGCTCCCACAGGGATAGGGCCTGTCACTGTGCTGATGGACTAAGCCCTGTGCCTGGTCACCACAGTCTGTCCCATCTTTCCTTAATCCTTTCCTGACCAAGTCTCTGAATAATCTCACTGCCTATCCACCTGTGAGTGCTGCAAGATCTGGGTGCCATCCACTGGAGGGGAGTGGCTACACACGGATCTGAGCTGCTGCCTCCATGTTCAGCTTTGCTATGGGTTGAACCTGCAAGTGGGAAATAGCAGCTGCCGTGTCCCGCAGCCTGGGACTGCCCTGCACTGGGCTCCAGAGGCTGGGCAAAGGAGGAAATCCTGGGCCAGGGCTGCTCTAACCTCCCTTAACAGACGGATTTTCATTTGACAGAAGTAATTCCATAGATTAAATTAGACAGCATATAATTTTCAAACGTTATAATCATAATCCAACCTGATGCATGGTGCAAGTATAATGAAAAGGGTCTTTTTTAAATGTGCAGGGCTAATAATCCTATTTTATAATAGTGAAGCTTTTTGTAATATTTATTTCCCAGGTTACAGTATCTCTACATGATAATTTTTTTAAAAAGTGTGATCATGAACAAGACCACGTGAAATTTTGAGACAAAATGAATATGTGGCATACTTCATCTTTTTCAATTAAGGCTTGGTTCAAACTCCTATTTGAGGTCATTATATGGCAGAAAATTTCTGCTGCACTTATCCAGGCATGGATGAAATTAGAATTTATAAATATCATTTGTTTCAAGGCTGTGCTGGGTTATGAATAATGTTCTTTGCTGTGTATCACTGCAGCAGAAAAAGTTAGCTGAATCATTTCCATGCAACCATAGAAAACAATGGTAAATGCTCTCCCTCCCACATACTTTCAGACATAGAGTTTTCCCCACTGTAACACTTACTCAAAATATTATGGTTTAATATAAATTGTTGTTTTTTGTTTGTTGTTGTTGTTTATTTTTTTCCCAATAAGCAGTGAAAATGATCTCTACAGTAGCTAGTAGCTCAAGTACTGAGGTTGTTTGAGAAAATTGAATTGTGCTCAGGGGCAACTGTGCTTGTGAAGTGTTTAGTGCGTGTAAACAAACAGGAAACTATGCATATTCCCTCAGCAAAAGCTACTTACAGAGAGCAGAGAATGTCAGTAAGCAGGCATATGAGGTGGCTGTAGCAAATAATGCCGAGAGGGGAGGAAAGGCAGATGTTGTTATGCAATGACACTGCACCAAAGACCAGTGTGTAACGTTAAAATAAGCAGTTTTCCTGTTACAGCTGGCCATGCACAGCACAGTGTACGCCTGGAATATAAAATGCTGTAGCATCTGCTTCTCTGTAAGGGTTTCATTTTCTTCTTCAGACAGTTATAATCTCAAATCTTTTGTTTGATAACTCCAGTGTCCTTGATGGGGGAAAAAAGGCTGTGGTGTTGTCACAATCTCTAAGTCAATTCCTTTTAGCAATGAAAGAGACCCCAGAAATTTTGTACAGTACACTGCAGTGAAAACATAAAAAGCATTTGCTTTTCTGCCTGATGCACTCCAGTAATTTTCTTTTCTTGATGCAAGGTGGAATGTAGGTGACAAGGACTAGTCTAGAAGGTAAAAAGAAAGGTATTTCTTTTATTGTTAGAGCAAGTCACAAAAGAAAGGACGTTTTCAGAACTGAACTTCATTGCTTTGTTCATATTTTTGCACTCTAAGGCATATAAACCTCTTCATGAGATGTGAACCAAAACTCATTTGCACAGATTCTGTTTTGTCACAGAAACCTTGTGTGTTTGTTGAGGTTTTTATGTTTATATATATATTTTAAATTGCTTCTTGGCCAATATTTTTGAAAGTTTTAAATATTCTAACCTTTAAGTGTACTCTTTTACTATATATGTATGTGATTGTTGTTCCAGAAAATGATAGTGTGATTTTTAATGTATTGAAATACAGTAGAGAAATTAAAAATTAAGGATGCAATTTAATACAGTTTTCAGGCCTGCAGGTTTGACCCCAATGAATAAGCAGTGAAGCTTACTTAGTTTTCTGTGGTTTCAAACAGTCCTTCCAGGCTATGGCAGCTTAGTCTTTTTAATAATGTTACTTTGCCTTTGGATAAAAGCCTGCTGCGTCCACTGATTCCACAAATGAATGTACAAATATTAAAAAGGGAAAATGGATTTATACCTGAATATTGGATGGATCTAATTACACTTTAGAATCAAAAAACCTCACTTCTCAGAAATATAGAGCCCTAAATTCCATGCATAATTATATATCCATTTTGAAAAAGTAAACCAATTATGTCACTGGCATATTCACGTAGAAAGTGATTGAGGGTCACAGCCTTTTGGTAAACATAAATGACCTATTGAGAGGCACAGGCTTTTTACATCCTTTTGCCAGGTTGTGCATACTAATGATCACTCCCTCTGCATCTCTTCCTCTTCAAATCCTTTGCATACAATCTTTCCATTGCCACTTCTTTCAGGGAATCCTGGCAGCCTTCCTCACCCATCTCCTTTGCTGAAATTTTCTTCAGTCCCTTCAGAGTACCAGATATTTCCTCCCTGCTTTGTGTGTTGTTCTCCCATCTCCACTCAAACATTCAGTGCTGCTTTTTTTTTTCTACAACCTGTTAAAGAACACGTGCCAATGTGCTAATTCCATAAGGCTTCATTTCACCTGTAATCTTTTTTCATAATTACTTATTTACTCTTACTCCTTACTTGTTCCACCCAGTGCAGAAACCAGCCTAGAAAACACTGACTGTGACGCCTGAATGTGCAAAACATGAGTTGTTCTGCAGGATACAGTGGTGAACTGCAGGGTTAAGAGCTCAGTAAACCAAGTAGAGGTGAAAGAAGATGTTCCTTCCCCTTCAGGAAAGTCTGGGAATTCCTGTAAAATGGTTAGAAAAAAGTAGGACACAACACCCAAATAGGAGGTAGCCCAAAGAATTTTATTTTTGTTATCTTGCTAGTCAATGTTTTCAAAGAGAGTAATACTTGCTGTCAACAAAATAACAGTTCTTTTGCCAGAACAGTACTCCATTATATTTTTCCTGTCTTGAACAATATGTTTACTTCTATCCTCCAGCTATCCTTTCTCATTTTGTCAGGTAGGATAGGAAAATTGAAACCTCTCTGAAAAAAAAACCTTTAAAAGCCCCCCAAAACAAACCAAAACTAAAAAAAACCAACAACAACAACAACAAAACCACAAAAAACCCAAAAAAAACAAACAAAAAAACCCAAATAAACCACCAAAAAAAGCCCCAAACAAAAATACCAAACAAACCCCCAAACCAAACCAGAAAAGAAGTTATTAACTCAGGCTAAGATAAGTCTATTTTCTCACATTTCCTTGAGAGACATGTTGCAAACGAAAGATGAATCAATCCTGAGCTGCAACAGGATTGTTCTGCCTTCCACAATTTCTACAGATCTGTTTCTTATTCCCTTCTAGGAATACTTGGAGGGTTTTTTGGCTGAGCAATACTATAACAGCTGAAATTAGACTATAGGCCATGTGGAAGAAACCTGGTTGAAGTCAGCTCAGAGGAGCAGAGGTTTCAAGTTGATACCCTGTGTTCATTCCAATACATCAGTGTGGTTCAGCAGGTGGCCAGAGCTGTATCCAAGGTAAGAGTAGGTGGTCAGAAATATGAGGGAATCCAGAGAAAAACAGCAACTGAAGCAAAACTGTGGGACGTAAAAGGGGGTGGGAGTGTTGAGAAGATAGAACAACAAAGGGTATTTTAGAGTCTGAATGATTAATAATAAAAATATTGTGATTCTAATACTTCAGTGCTTTGTTAAATTAAACAGATGAACATTAGGGAAAAGGCTAAGCCTTCAGGAATCAGAAGAAACTTGT
This sequence comes from Hylia prasina, assembly GCA_013397195.1. NCBI lineage: Eukaryota > Metazoa > Chordata > Aves > Passeriformes > Sylviidae > Hylia > Hylia prasina. The sequence continues at coordinate 211,444 of VYXD01005835.1, forward strand.
GTAGCAGAGAATTTTACAACTTCTTTATCACAGACTGGATAAGGAGGATTATCTTTGCTACAATAAGTTTATTTTTAATTTCTGACTCCTAAACTTCTTATATAAAAATCAGAATAAAAGCAATTCTGGAACAGTTGTTGCCATTCTGAAAAAGAGTTACTGGATAAGCAAGTAGATGTTGTTTAGTCACATTTGGTAAAATAAACCTTTCTCTTATCAGCTATGCAAAAATTTTTCTCTCTGCCAGGTGAACTGAACTCATTTACAAGCAGAAAAAATGTAAGACTTCTGAAAATACTTAATTGAAAGTGCAATAGTAGATTTTAGTTTACCTATTTTTCCAGAAAGCTTTATTTATGCATACTCTGTGTTAAGAAGACAAAACAAGAAAATACACTAGAAAAGACGCATTTGCATTTTAACTCACTAAAGGCACTAATTTAGACCACAGTAGGGTGGTCTCGTACCTGGTTTAGTCATAGGAGAAGTTTACTCTGCTGTTGACTACATGATGCTGTAATTGCTCTTCACCTCACTTCTCTTTGATGTGTGTTGTTTATGAATGATTTGAACTATTTTTCTAACATATGGTTGTAATTTTTTTTTCTGTATTGAAGTTAGGGTATTTTTTATCATTAATAAAATTGAGAAATATATTAATTGCTGAAGCCTCTGAAAATGTTCTAGAATTAGAGGACTTATTTGATAAATAATTAATGAAGAATTATCCATTGTGGTCATCATTCCAAATTCAATCATTGTCAACACCTGAAATATGGTAATAACATGACAATTAATGTAAGTACTCCATTTCATCACATACTAGAAATTTCCTGTAAACTTATTTCAAATTCTTAGAGTCTCTGAGTTTTTCTGCCTTAGTTGATAGATCTGGTCATCTTGGATATTTTCCTACTAATTTCTCTAAAATGTTTTCCTATTAATTTTTCTATAACTTCACCCCCTGAGATGTTTTCCATCTAAAGAATCCCAGCTGAAGCCATCAGAGTCTTGGGCCTGACTTGCACCCAGCAAGGCATTGTTCTGTGAAAGCAGATACTGACTGTCATTTGTACTCATCCCCTGCTACCTTTTCTGAAGAAACTATGAAAGCATCAGGATCAGACTCTTTCTTGGTAAGGCCAGACAAAGTTCTTTTAAGGTTTCAGTCTAATTAACCAATCACTGATTTTCTGAGACCAGGAAGAATCTCCTGATGAACAGAAATTGTGAAGGACTGCAGCATTACTTTCCCACTGCCAATTTAAATAAGGCAGTGAAAAAAACTGCAGATATTGTGCCTATGCAAGGCCAGTTGTAAGGGGTTTGTGTCATGCAATCCATCCACAAAAACTGGTGGACTTCCATTTGGTGAACTCCTTGATGGTCAAGATTTCCTTTTCCAGGTTGATTTAACTCTTCTGCTGTTTGTCATTCAGATGCACTGTAAAATAATGAGACAATAATATAGGTGAGCAATACAAAAACAAGGAAAATTATCAAAATTCAAAAAATTCCCTTTGTATTGGCAAGGATCTGAGGATGCAGATAGCCAGAAAGACTGATCACCAGAGATGAGAAATGGTTGAGGGATTCCTTCAAACAAGATAGAATATGTCTCTAACTGTGTAAGGTCTCCTTCTCAGGAGTCTGGAAAAGATGATGAAGGTAATTTCCATCAAAGACAGTGGACTTTGTCATATCTGATTGTAAAAATGTAGGAAGGCTTGCATTATTAGTTCACTATCCCTGAAAATTAGTTTTTTTACTTGACTGTGTAAAGTTATTTTGGTAGAAGATGAGGTTGCTGCTTCAGTGCTCAGGCTGTGGTCCATAAGAAGAGAAAGAGATGTACAATGATGTTACAAAGATGAAAAACAGCTTGACATTATTTTTCTATTTGTAGCTGTGGCATATTCTAGCACGTAGTAAATTATTGCCTTAGATATAATTCATAATATTGTCATTGATTCTAACTTTTACCTGTGCTTATTATTATTTCTCATCTTCATTCATATTGTTCCTAGTACTGTTTTCCTTCTCACTTGCTGTGTCTTTTGATAAATTAGAGGACAGGCTCCTTGGGGCAGTAGCCTTATTTGCTGAATGCTCTCTGTGATGAAGTAAGACCTGCTTTGGTCTCAACCAGATGTTTGCTAACACTCTAAAGAGAAAATAAATGGCTTCAAAATGAATTTTGGCCCCTGAAACAGCTGGAAGTAAGGGTCTCATCCTACATTTCTTACAGATGCTTCACTATTTATTTTGTGTCTAAAAATGGTGTATGGGGGAACTCATTTCAGTTAACATAAAAGTAAAAGGAATTTCATGTCTTCCACTCTGTTTGTAATGAGGCATCCAAAGGCTTAAAATATCACCATTTAAATCACGTTAGCTTTCCCCTAGTTATTTATCTCTACCATCATTAATACCAATATCTGATTATATACTCTTTAAACATATGAGAAAAGCCTCTCTGGTTTAGACCTAATATATGTCCCAAGTGCCAAATATACTTGTCTGTCCTGCTGCTTTTTTCCTTTGCTGAAAACAGCAGATTGTATTTACTCAGCTGAGTCTCTTATGCCAGTAAACAGCAGGCGTGCTGACACCTCACCACAGGTCACCAGGGAACCAGTTTCTTGAATGTATTTAAATATTCCATTGCCTGATCAAAATAGTGATGTTGTCAAAAGTGAAATATGGATGTGCATGTGCTGCAGCTCTTGGTTATCATGGGATGTTTCACATGAAATGAAAAGCAGAGTTAGTCATGTGAGAATCTCTGCTGCTTTTCCTCTGTGCTTCACTGCTGCTTGTCTCTGCCTCTGAAAGCTCTACATAGCCTTTGAACACCCAGAGCAGTGTGCTCAAATAATAAAAGATAAACTCTTAAATGAATATAAGGAAACAATCAGCAAGTATGGAAACTTAATTCCATAAACCATAGATTTAGATGAGATATATTGGATTTTTAAAAAAAATTTATATATAGACAGATACTGATTTTTAATTTTTATTATGCATGCAATATAAAAGGCATTAAAATTAGGCATTTATTGGAATGCTCTAAGGCACAATATAAAAAAATCTACCTGTCATTACAAAAGAAAATTTCACTTAATGCTAATTTTCATTTAATTTCTTTGTCTAAGCAAGTACATGTCCACCTCTAGACTGTCCAACACTTCTAAACTGTCCAAACATGTTAGAGAACTGAGTGGATGAGGAATTGTCTAGGCTTGAGATTATAGTAAAAATGAGGGTCACGAAAAATTAGGATATGCTTTTGACAGGAGATGGAGAGATGATTTTTAAAGAAGGGAAAGATATTTCTACTGGAAAAAAGAAAAAGAAGGCATATAATCAAAGGTTGTATTTGACCAATAATTTAATTTTTTTTGGTTCGTTTACATGTTGTATTGCTATTTATATACAAGCCAGGATCTGGAAGAAGGGGGCTCTGAGATAAAGAGCTAAGTTTCACTTTGAAAATAATGAAAGAGAATACTCAAAAATGTGTTTGAAAATGTAAAATAGATACGTGATATTTCATATTTTCCACATCCTCTTATAAGCTATGACTAACAGAACAGTTTATGTCTGTGACATGACATACACTAGTTTAAGCTTAGCCAAGAGTTTCCATACTTTAGTTTTTGATACTAAGAAATGAATTACTGTTTTTTTCTGTACTTAATGAGTTGAATGAAATTAAAAACCAGTTATGCAGCTTCTGAAATTAGTAGGCCTAGACACACTTGCTTTCACACAGAGAGTCATAATGAAAAGCAAAGAAATTTCATATCACGAATGAGATTCAACCTGTTAAGTTTAATTGAAATATATTTCAATGACATAGCTAACAAAATTTTCAAACAGTGCCAGTTTGGTTTCATATCATTGACTATTTTTAGCCAACATCACAAATTAATTTAATATTTTCTGGCAAATAATGGTGGATATCCTAAAGTTTTACATATACTTTAGGATAAATATATAATTTTCGAGTAAGTGTGGAGGATATAATGTGAAATACTAAATATCAAGGCTAAATAAAATGGTATGGTTTTGTTTGATTATGCTGTAAAGCTCAGCGATTTGTTAATATTTTATCCTTTCACCTTCCTTTTTTTTTTTTTTAATTTTCAATTTATTTGCCTCATAGCTTCCCTTAGTACTTAGCAGAGCCCGTTCAAAATTCTAGAGCATAAGCTGAACATCATTATTTTCCCCTGATGTATCAAGGCAAATATTACATGTCACACTCCTATTCCTCCATATGCAGCCTGTGGTAGTGAAGTCTGATCCTGATTCTTCCTGTGAATTCCTTTGTTTATTAAAAACCCCAGAGATTACCTGTTACTGAGTGCAAACCTCGGTGATAAATGTTATTAAATAGTATGAAATATAAAACCAAGAGGGGTGAGGCTGAAGAAGATACTCTGAAGAGATCTCACTGTGATTCGAATGTGGTATGAGGGGAACTCCTGATAACAAAGTGCAACCATGCCAGCTTTATAAATCTGTATGCTTGTATCTCCTTTGCTCATTTTACATATATAATTTTGTTTGTGTTGTCTGAGTTCTACAGATGAGCCTGTAGAATGCTCTTTTATCAGCCTTACCCAGAATTATAGGAGAAAATGTAATCAAATTTCTAGTACTAGAAATTCACATTACACACGAATAAAATTTGATTTTGTGACTCCACCACACCTTTCTGTTTGTTACTGACTTGTCTTTTACACAATAACTATCTAAAATGCCTGGCCTATAAGGAAGATTATAAAGGAGAATATTACCATGGCTTCTGCAAGAGTTTCATGAAAAAAATCATTTAATATTCCTCTTTCATTTAAATAAATGCTTAGTAATTGATGATAAATTTCAGTGTATTTTGTGAATAAATAATCATTATAAATTTGAATTTTTATGCATGTGTATTAAAAATGAAATAGCCTATTTTGAGCATATTTTCTTTGATTTTCAACATTATTTCTGTCTTAAAAATGTGTCATTTAACAGGATCACATCACTACTTTTGTTTACTTCCTCTTCACTTTGCTTCATGTTGCTCCTCCACATCAATTGCCCACAATTGTAAATAGTCAAATGACCTTGTGTAAACTCCTTTGGAATGATTGTAAAGTAAGCTCTTTTTTCTGCTATTTTAATTTGGAAGTGAGCCTTTTTCCTTCTTAATTTAATTCCATAAACTCAGTTGCACTAAAGGTTTTTCATAATGGGTTTTGAAATACCCATTGTCAGAACGCCCTGTGGCAATCTGGTTGTGATTCTAAATGGCGTCCAGCTGGACAGGAATGGCTGCATCAAGATAAAACAATATACACCAAAATATATATATATTTTTTTTTGGCTTTGAAGTAAAAGTCCAGTATTAATTTCATGGGTGACTCTCATCTGCATGCCATTTTCTTTTATGCAGGTTTTTGAAGGCTGTCTCTGGAAAAGCCATAGCCAAAGGAGGTGTGCTGACTTGGAATTTGAGGATCTCAGAGCGGTATCTATAATGGAAAAAATGTCAGAGGGAGAAGAAGGCGGCTTTAAATTCTCATTAAGTTATAATTCTACAGGAGCAAAAATTCTGCCCTTGGTTTATTCCTGATAAGTTGAAAAGAGCAAGTACATACGGTTTTTTGAGATATTTTTTCCCTTCACAATGCCTATGTTTTTTTCCTGTTACTAGTGACACAGTTGTTTCTATGTGCTTCCAGCCTGGAATTTGCTAACATTACCATTCTATAGAATGTCTTCCTGATGATTTAAGCATGGGAAGAGTGGGAAGAGGCCATTTGAGCTCACAGGTGGTTGAATCAAGGATTCAAACAGCCTCATGAGGTGAAAAGACAAAAGAAGAGTAGTATTATGATCCCTTTGAGAATCTTCAGTTAAAAAAAAAAAAGTCATTATTATCTACAGAAACACAATTATGGCACTCACACTTTTAAGCTGTGGAGGAATAAACAGCTTATTGGTTCGTTAACTCAAATTAGTATTTTATCCCAGGATTTTCCAGATTTCTATATTCAAATAATTTAAACATGGATTATGAACATGTCCCTATATTCAGAGCAGAAGGAAAGGAATTAATGAGCACACTGAATATTTTGTGAGGAGGTTTCCACATCCATACTGAACCATAAATTTGATGGCTGTTTATGAAACATGATTAACAATATGAGAGCCAGAGAGGCTACTGTAACATGAGATTAATCCTCATTTTCACTTTTAATGAGGTTTGGTAATTGATTATTGTTGTTTTGCTTTTCTGATGGCACAGATGAGACTTTGATTGGCTCAGATGAAGAAATCGTTATAAATATCATTGTTGTGTGGGCAGTAAGACTGTTGCTTGTATTGGTGAAAGTGCAGATTTCTGTTCTATCAAATGCACAGCTGCAAGCAATAGCCCCATCCTATAACTCATGATAATAAAGTTGCTGAAAGAAAAGAGATTATAATTTTCAGGAATCTCTCCAGCTGCGCTAATAAAATGTCATATTCAGATTTAATATGTAACAATAGTGATATCCCTGGGAGAAGTATGCATGAGCATATTGTCGACTTATACCCTGTCCTTTTTTATTGCAATAAAACTTGTGGACACTGAGTGTAAGCTAACTTCGAAGGGCTGCATAAAAATTACTTTAGAAATTTTCACTAAGTAATACTTTTAAATGCATTGCAAAGGGCAGGAAATTATCCTTTGCTAGTGCAAACCTGATTTTTTTCACATTTGGTGCAGGTTCGGTTCCTGAAAAAAAAATTACTTCCGCTTAGCTATGGATATCTTTATCTAAACTTGCCAGGGTAGCTTAAAGCACAATCACTGGGGTTTTTTTAATAATTTTGTCTTATTTAGTAATTTTATCAGTGATGTCATTGTTTCCATTATTGAGCTCTTTGTTACTCTGGTCCTAATTTTATGCATGCTGAAAATTCTTTGGGCTGATACTCAGAATTAAGCAGAATTAAACACCTGTCCTGTCAAACAAACAAAGGAAAGAAAGCACTGCTCATCACCTTGGATCTTGAAAGTTCACAGCTAGTGACGCTAGAAAGAAAGATTTTGAAGACTTTTCCTTTTTGGATTTTCTCCAGTCATTCCACTATCAAATACTTTTTTATTTTTCATCTTTTCTTTTTTTCATCCTTTTCATTGCTATTCCCAGATTTCATTTTGTTTTCCATTCAAATTTAAATGCATTTTTTTCTTTCAATACATCCAATAGTGTTTTGATCAGTAGTCAGTGTCATCTTAAAACATCTCCATTTATTTTTTCTGGCACTTTTTTTTCACATAGAAATTTATTTTCTCCTTTTCTCTCTATTCTGGTCTGGTTTGCTTCTTGCTTGTTTGTTTGTTTGTTTGTTTTGTGTTTTTTTTGTTGGGTTTTTTATTTGTTTGTTTGTTTGTTTGGTTTTTTGGTTTGGTTTGGTTTTAGTTGTGTTCACAAGCTGCACTAATAAACTGCTTTGAATTTCAGATGTCACACTCTCAAATTCTTTCCTGCTAATTCGCTTCCTTGGCACAGCTTTGAGATCAGCACTGCTAAGGACCAAAGGCAAAATTGAACATATGGAAACTCCTAAACTATGCAGATAATTCACTAACCTACTGTTTCTACCACAATCACTTGTTTATCTCATTTATTTCTATTATATAGACTTGTTAAAAAGTATCAGTGTTCAAATATTTTAGTGTGTGAAGTAATTCACATTATTTTCCCGAGTAGAAACATATGAGCCATTGTCCTGCATTGAAATTTAGACTAAGGTTTTCTTTATGTTTATCCATAAACATGGTGGTTTTTATTCAGTGAACCATAAAATCTGAAACAAGGACATGGAACTTGAACAATTAATAGGCTGCCCCATAGGAAATGACTCAATGTGTTGAAGGTTTATTTTAAAAAATTGTCAATGTCTTCTTTCTCTCTTTGTGGAAAAACCCAGATATTCTTAATTCAGCACAGAAAAGTTTGATTATCTGCTATATTAAAAACATTATTTCAGACCAAATTTTTTACATCTAAATAGCTTGACCTTATATATGACTGCAAATATTTTCCATAAAACAAAATTGCATTTTAGTAATAGGCCTCTGATCAAACACAGATTGTGTTGTATGAAAAAAAAGTACTTTGATCTTTAAAGTAAAGAATAACAACACAAATCACACATTGAATAAAAAAAAATTCCTTGATTTGGAGAGTGAACAAATTGTATCTGTGATAAACCGCTCACCAAGCAAAGAAAAAAATTGACTTTCCAGAAGATGTGTTTAGAATTTAAACTAATGGCACAGGTAAAAACTCACTGTATTTTCCATTGCTGGACTATTAAAAAAATCACCTTTTAACATAACATAATGGCCATTTTTCTTTTAGGTGGATATGTATTAGATGGTGAATAAATTAATGTTTATTATTTTACTTACTGCATTCTATATGATTTTGTTCTTGTCATGTATACTGCCAGTAAAAAAAGGGTACAAAACACAATGGTTCTGTATAAAAATAGCTTACTGCTCCAGCTGATAATGACAAATAAGATATTGATAAACATACAGGTTCTGAGAACATTTATTGAAATGGATACCTTGTAATTAAATTTAATGGGCACGCCATTTTCAGTTTTTAGATAGTGACATTGTGGAGAGTAAGATAAAGTACACAAGAAATATAAACTTTCTATAAATTATGTTTCCAAGACTGCATTTGGAAAGAGGCATAGTAGAAAATAAAGATGAAGAGATCTTATTTATTATGAATTATTCATGTTGTAGCAACAGGACAATATTTATTCTCAGTAATGCACTTGTACCCCTGGAGACCTGAAATGCATCAAAGCTTGTTTATTGTGGATTTATAATCAGAAAAAATAAGAAATATTCTATCATCATAATTGTGGATTTTTTTGTTTTCTAATAAGAAGAGGGGATTTTTTAAAAAAAAAAGGAATTCCATTGAAAAAATCAGGCTTATGAGAAACAAAATACTAATCATGACCTACTTCTAATTAGAGCTATTAAAATTAAATTTCTCTGTTCTAAATAGAAATATATAGCATGTCCTACTTCTCTAAGAAAAAATATATATTTATGGGTTTTTTTTAAAAATTCCATGTGTACCAAAAGAAAAAAAAAATTTACCAATAGAATTTCTACAAAATCTGACATAAATTTATGAGATCACTGTAGCTAAAGATGACAGGTGTGCTTGCTAATGCAATAAGAGTTGTTGGAGTTAGAGCTATGATTATGAGGAAGAAATTACTGTGTGTGTTTTGCACTGCTTTACTGACTTTCAGGGTCTGTGGCTGCCTTTCTTGGCTAGTGACATGGAGAATGGCCGTCAGAGGATCTGCCTGCTGTTCTGCCTTTACAGAAGAGCGGGTTGAAATTAGGAACATAGTCCATACTGTCTGCTCCCTGACTTCCCTCATGAAGTCTTCCTTTTTGACTGTCACCTGCACTTTTGAGATGTCACATTTCTGCTCGGTAAGCAATGTGCTCTAAATAGAGATGTCTAAGCACCAAGATTAGGGGCTTGTGGTTGATTTACCCATCTCATCCCATCAAGATTTATCATGTAGTAGATAGAAAGTGTGCAGAGTCTTGATACCTCAGAAAAGTGGAATTCTCATCAAAAATTTGAAGGACAGAAAGGCATTAATAACTTGGTGTGGTTGACAGAGCAAGGAGGATTGATTGTTTGCTGTATGTAAATGCAAACAAGGTTACTCACTGAGAAAGGGAAAGAACTAAATAAAATCAAATGTGTAGGAGGTGACAGGGAGGTGGTTTGGGACAGCCAGCACAGCATCACCAAGGGAAAGTCCTGCCTGACCAACCCAGTGGTATTCCATGTCAGGGTGCGTCCATCAATGGACACAGGAAGAGCCATAGATATCCTTTACCTGGAATTCTGTAAAGCCTAGGACATGGTCCCGCACAACAGCATCCTTCTCTTTAAATTGGAAAGAGATAGGTTTGATGGATGTTAGATGGATTCTATGATTCCACAATAATTATAAATGGCTCATGAATAAAAATAACTAAGTTAGAATGCCCTTAATATCTTGCTAAAACTTCCTAGGAAGTAAAAGCTGGAAATACAGGAATTTACAGGAAATACAAGAAGTTTAAAAAAAACACTGGAAATACAGGAAGAAAAAGGCAAATAATAAGAGGTTTCTAAGACAGAGATCAATACTTTTATGAAGGCAATTTTGTGACATGTGTATCTGATGTGACCAAACAACTCCAAGAATCCCTTTCTGTTCAAGATGCTTTAGTTCTTCAGTGCTCCTTGCTGTAAGGGTGAATGAGTTAACCTGCACCCCAAGTTTACCAGTGAGGAAGCAATTTTCCAAGGCAGTGTTAAGTCCTAGAACTGGATAGAAGAATTTAGGGTTGGAAGGGAACTTGGAGATACAAGAATTAAATTCCCCAAGGGGAAGTGCAGGGATTAGTTCCTCATGGATGCAGAAAAAAACCAAAAAGTCCTACAGAACAGAAGACTGTTTAGCTGAGGGCTTCTGAGGGACTTCTTATGTCCCTGAGCATCTCTGTCCTGCAGCATGTCTTAGCAACACTTTGTGTTGCACTGTCAGCCAGCTTGGGAAAGCCACTCAGAGGAAAACACGGGGAGGCTGGGGGTGCAGTGGTGAGGAGTGTCCGTGTTGGTGGGGTAAAATGACAGATTTCATCCAGAAATAACTCCTCGAGCTGTCATCCTATGGCATTTGTGGTGACAAAAAAAGGTGATGATGGGTATGTGAAGCTGAGGGTCCTGCATCAGCTGGATAGACTAAAATCTGTCTGAATTGCTAGGGGACAAAAGGCAATGAGAAAAAGCTGCAGCAGGGTGAGTGTTAACTCCTGTCCATCTCACTGCTGCAAACAGAGTTGGATTTGGTCTGCTGCACAGTACCTGACAAGTATTGTGTCCCTCACTGCAGTCTCTTTTCACCACCTATATTTCTATTCAAAGTCCTCCTCAGTAACTAAGCATATTCAAATTCATATTGAAATTACTGGGTTAAAATTATACTGCTGAATTTTGTGGAATACAAAAATCTTAAAATGAAAGTACTCGAACATTTTGAAAGCTTGTATCTGAAGGTTTTTTTTTTTTTTTTAAAAAAAAGCACCTTTGAAAAGCTTCTCAAAGCAACCCAGGAAAACAATTCAACATGTGTAGTGTCTTACCCTTTATATGAAGTTTATGAACTAGGCCATCAGCTCAGCAACACACTTTTAAGACTTCCAGCACACAAATAGGCCTTTCTTCAAAGCATGTGGACAAGACTTCTCAGCATCAGATTGTGTCAAACACTGAGTAATCATGACTAGAAAATTACAGAATTAAAATTAGCTTGTTGAAGGAAGGAGATAAAATTGATATGTATTTACTCAGTAGAAATCTGGCACTCAAAACATTCCTTGTACTGTTTGGTACTTTTGGTTCTGATCTTTTCCTGAATTGAGAAAACTAAAGTAAGCTGTTAGAAGGCTTTAGTAAAGTTTGACTAATACGTGCATTTGAAGTTGTCAGTGAAATATAAGTAGCAAAACCATTACCAAATTGGCTCTGAAATCATGAAACAGGTAATGTTCTGTTTGAAAACCATTGAATTATATTTTTTATAGTTGACAATAAGTTGGTGCTGATATCACCAGGACTCCTGAATTCCTAATTAAAACAAAACAAAACAAACAACAACAAAAAAACAAACCCCACCAACAAACAAAAAAACACTCATGTTTGTTCTTCATCTTTATCACCAATAAACCCCTGTTTTCAGGAAAATCCCTCTATAATACGAAATCTGCACAGTCATTTCAATATTATATATGTAATATGTACAATATGTGGGAATGCAGCATATGCATTTACCATGTAATAGGAGAGCAAGTGAGGTAGTTTTTAAGGTGTTCAGCATTCATAAATTTATAGAAGTCTGGGGAACAAAGGAAGGGACAGTCACATCAAAATTCAGTTAGATATGTTTTCTCTCAGAATTTGAATGAAACACAATAGACTGATTCTGGATTATTTTTTGAGAGGGTTGTATTTATTATTGTTATTATTATTATCATACCAGTGCCCAGTGGCATCATTGGACGTGGGGCAAGAGAACAGGAGAAGATGAAATGTAATTTAGTGCTGGACTCGAAAGGGTTCTTAATGGACTAAAAGGATACTGAAAATTTTGTCCGAAAATCAATAAACTGACTTAAGAGCAGAGACTGGAAATATTTTAACATACACCTTCACACAGATACACACAAAAATGGTGTTGAAATGATAGAGGAATATATTATGTGAGCTCTTCTTTTATGCTTATAATAGCATTAAGGCCAGAATTTTAACCAAGAATGTTTAAATGCTTAAATGCACTGTCTTACTGATTAAATTAGATCAAGAAGAATGACAGACATAAGAACACAATTGCAAGAAAGTAACTGATGTATCCAAGCCCATAGGCAAAGTTGTAAAAAAAAAAGTTAATCAAATTAAAAAAA
>VYXD01005835.1:224033-259782 GCA_013397195.1 Hylia prasina
AAAGAAAGATGCAGAGGGCTGTCTGTAGTGATGGCATATATTAACAATAAGCATTGTTTCTTTGCATATCAGTTCCAAGAATATAAGTCATGTGGGCTCATATCCTAAGGATATCTCAAACGAATTAAATGAAGAAAGCTGTGTGGTATAACTTCTGCATCTAAATGAGGGTGATGGAAATAATGTATGGAAATGTAATGATGGAAAAAAATGTTGGTCTTGCGCACCAAATGCAATGAACAGCTTTTCTAAAGAAGAACATAAACAATTACCCCACCACCCTACTCAACCCCCAGGTATGAAGCATGTTATTTATCTCTGGCTTATGTGTGTTCTGAAACCGTTTGAGCTTGACAATCAGAAGACTCTCAGATTTAAAATCTTGAGCACTTAAACATCAGGAAGGCATTTACGTGGTTCATAAAAAGAGTACATGATAGATAAGAAATGTTTGTCAAGTGAACAAAAGACAACAATAAAATGTACTCTGAAATACCCTATTAGAAAGGCGATGGTTTAAAATTAGAAAACCTGAAAAGTAATTATTTTTTCCTGGGCAAAACAACTTTTGTTTTAAAAATCACTCTTACTAAAGATGATACTAATTATTATCTACATAGTACAAATTAGCAGGGATGGAGTAAGCTTTTTGTTTTTCCACAATCTCACTTCTGCAACACAACATTCTCACAATTGCTTTCATTTTATATTGGTATTTTTGAGGCTGCTGATGTCTCTCTGAAGCTGTTACATTTCTGTTGTCCATGGAACTTGTACTTCCAGTGGAAATGAATGACAAAATGCTTTGGATTAAGGGGACTAGAATCAATTATGCTTACCTTTCATTTTGTGTTTTTTTTCTCTCCCTGTGCTGTTGCTAAATAAGAAAAATACTCATGAGAATTGGAATATCAGTATTCCTTTACTTGGATTCTCGGAGTTTTACTACCCCTTTTTAGAAATTTATGTCTAATGAGATGGAAGAAAAATAACACTTTTCTTGAAAGATGAATCTCAAGGAAAGCCCTGCAAAGAAGTAGTTTCCTGTGCTTCTAAATCAAGTTCTGTGGTTTGGCTTTCCAAATCTATTTAAAGAATAACCATCAGTCCTAGGAACCACACTATTCAAATAAGGCATTTAATTTGCATTCCTAAATTAGACGTTCTTTCAACAGTTGAAAAAATAAGAAAAGTATTCCTTTGGTAAATCTGCCAAACATTTTAAATGGTGTGAAATTTCATATTTATGTTTTCTTGGGTTCCTTATTGTTTCTCCATCTGTTTCTTCTGGTTCTACTGGATTTCAATGACAAGTGAATAAAACTTTGAAAACCTGTGAAATAATTGTTTTTCCACAGCTGGCATTTGGAGAATTTCAAATTGTAATGTGATTATTTGATAAGTTCCACATTACTCACATTACTGTTGTCATATATGATTTCTCAGAGCCCTGGTCACTTCACGGACATTGTTATCTAATGAGTTGGGCAGAAATTAATCATCCAACACTCCATTTGAATTCTTAACTTAAAAGGAGAGGCAGCTGTTCTAGGAAAAGAGAAGTACCTGAAAACTGATGTCTTCTGAGGATACAGAGCATTTGGGGCACCCCTGAGTATATATAAAACTTGATTTTTGAGAAACAGCTATTTTTTTTTTTACAATGGGACCAATTTATATTTTGTATTTAAAGAGAAAAAACCAAACAACAAGGTTACTTATTTATGTATTTCAGGTGTGGTTGGCATTAAATCATGAAGTTTTAATTTCATGTAGTAATACAATTTATAATACATTTGCTGCTCCTACCACAGACTCCTTAGGTGTAGCACTTGTTCCTACTCACTGATAAAACCCTGATGGGCACCTTCTTTACCAAATTCTGCTTGTAGTGGCTGTTCAGATTTGGGGAGGAGAGGATCAGAGGAGTAAATGTTAAACCACCCTGTAGCAACAGAGTCAGAAGTGATAGGAGGACAAGGAAGAAAAGAGAAAGAAAAGAGAACTGCAAAGTTTTTGTTGCCTTTGAAAACACCATGACAACTTTTCATACCTTTATGGAGAGTAATAATGGGGTAGTGGGACAGAGATTCTGTGAAGAAAATTAGAAAAGCAAATTACGATGCTCTCTTACAATGTGTGAAACATCTCTGCCACTGTAAAATCACTACAGAAGAACATTACTTCAAAAACAAATCTTCTCCATTGTACAGTTAACATTTGAAAAGTCCTTTGAATAGGTTGAACTGAATGCTACATTATACAACACATATTTTCAAGAGAAAATAAGGAGTTAGTGATGATAAGGATTTATACCTCTTACAAGGGATTTATTGTCAGAATAAACTAAGGGTTATGAGGTTTTCAAAAGCATATAATGAAAGTTCATGTGGGCAACTCTGTGAGAATAAGAGCCACTGGTCTCTGAATTTTACACTTCAGCAAAATATCTTTTTTTTTCTCAATTACCCATCTTCAATCTACACTGTCAATGTTCCCAGTTTACTATCAAATTAAATGAACAGGGAGGTTTAATTATTGTTAAAGATAAGGTAAGAATTATGGTCTCTATTTCAAATGACAGCTAACTGGATTTTTTTTCACACCATCATAAATTGAAAACAAAGCAATTTCTCACAAAATCTGAAAAAACACAAATATATGATTCTTTCTTCTTTCTAATTTTACTTTCTTCTTTCTCATTTCACTTCTATACATTCGTACTTATGCTGTTATCAAATAGACTTTTTACTAAAACATTTTTTCTGGGACTAAGAAAGGAGAGAAGGCCTGGGTCCCTTAGTGAATAATTTTATTTGCTGTATAAAGTTGGAATTTAATTTTGTCTTTCAGCTTGAGAGATCTCTGACAAGAAACATTTGATTAGCCAGTTATTGCACAAATGCAAACAAAACATAGTCTCTACTGTCTTACTGCACAAATTAAATCACAAAGGATTACCATTTACCTGGTGAAAAAGAACAGTTTGAATATCAAACCTCTGTTCTTTGAAACAGAGTTTGTCTGAAAAGTCATGTAAGGTAAGATTTTTGTATATATATTTTTTTTGCTTACATTCCTAAACTGCTCCTAGCCTTGCAGCTTTTCTCTAGCAAATTTTTGTTAGATATTTCTTTATGGCAGAGATTATATGTTTGTAATGTAGTTAGTATAATAGAATCCCATGCTTAATGGAGCCTAGGTATTGGTGACTGTCAAGATGTAAAGGTAACAATGTAGTTTCAGTATTTT
Source organism: Hylia prasina (assembly GCA_013397195.1). Classification (NCBI taxonomy): domain Eukaryota; kingdom Metazoa; phylum Chordata; class Aves; order Passeriformes; family Sylviidae; genus Hylia; species Hylia prasina. Next base: position 227,286 of record VYXD01005835.1, read on the forward strand.
ATTTCTCAAAAACAGTGAGAATTTACATCATGTCTGAACAGCCACAAGTACTAGAAACTGAAAAGATGCACCATAGAATGAGGGGGTTTATATATTTATTAAAAAAAAAAACAAACCTGAAAACATCCCAGACTGTTCTAACACCATCTCAGAATCTTCTTTTTGAAATTAAAAGGGAATGAAATGACTGAACTGCAAAGAGGAATCTTAAGGAAAGCAAAAGTATTATTCAACTTATATTGTTTATGGTACTGTGTATTATAAAATTTGTGGGTTTTTTCAGTGTAAGCAGCTCAGGCAAAAAAAAACCCCAAAAAACAAAAAACAAACAAACAAAAAAACCCAGCCTCTCTGAGTTTACCAAATAAGAACTTCCAATCAATGCAAATTAAATAGTGGTTATTTTTAATTTTAAGTATCTGGGTTAGTTACATCCATGGCTAACAAAAGGGAGAAGAAGGAGGGATACTGTGTTTCAGCACAGTATGGAAATAAGTTCCTTGGACATTACATCTGAGTCAGTCAAGACAAATTAACTAAAAAAATGTACTGGATATTTCTTGATTAGATGAACTCAAACTTGATACTAAATTTCAAAATATGAATTGTCGTTTCTCTCTCTTCTATTGGTTATTTTTTTAAATTTACTTAGAACTCTTTAAAACAAAGGCAAGTATTATGTCTCAAGAGTAAAAACCTGACACTCAAAATACCCCAAATCAGGCAAGAGTTAGATAAAAACTTGGTTTTCATAAAATGTTTCTGAAAAGGGGGGAAATTCTTTTGCCTCAACTGAGTGAGGCAAGAAATGTGAAATAAGGATGAGTGATGCAATGCTTGGACCCTATTGCTGAACTGCTCTCAGATTTCCTTCACAGAATCTCAGAATATGCTATATTGGAAGGATCATCCACAAGGATCACCAAGTCCTGGCTCTGCACAGGACACCAAGTGTCACACCCTGTGCCTGAGAGCTTTGTTCAAACACTTGAACTCTGTCAGGCTGGTGCTGTGACACTTCCCTGAGGAGCATGTTCCAGTGCTCAACCACCCTCTGGGTGAAGAACCTGTTCCTGACATCCAACCTAAACCTCCCCTGACACAGCTTCAGGCTGTTTCCTCGAGTCCTGTCACAGCTCAGGAGAGTGAAGGGATCAGTGCCTGCCCCTCCACTCCCCCTCCTGATGAAGTGATAACCACACTGAGGTCTCTCCTCAGTGTCCTCCAGGGTGAACAGCCCAAGTGACCTCAGCCACTCCTCATACAGCTTCCCCTCAAGGCCCTTCACCATCCTTGTGGCCCTCCTTTGGACCTTCTCTAATGGTTCAATGTCTTTTTTACGTTGTGGCACCCAAAACTCAAAATGCACTACATGTATTGTAGGAGCCACATTAAAAAGTCAGATTTCCTTCTATCAGAATATAACTTTGTGAGTAACTGGAGGATGAGAAAGTATTTTTTGATTGACATAGGAGGTTTTAAACATTTTTCGGCCGTATCTGTAAATGGTCATAGTGCAATCCTTAAGGAAGATGCTGTGTTACCCATCAGCTACTTAAGCATGTTTTCAAGCCTTTATCAATACTTTTGTAAAAGAGATTCAGAAATTAGTTTCTCAGTAGCCCAAAGATTTAGCCACTGTGATCTTAGTTAAGAAGTGACAAATATCGCAAATATCAGATCTGTCAGAAACCAGATAGGCAATTGGTTTTAATCTTTACCCATACCCAAGGATTTCTGTATCATTACCCTCTTCATCCTCCAGGTAATGCATTCTTGGAAACGTTTTTTTAGAAAACTTTTTCCTAAAAACTAATAAAACTGGTTGAACACAAGCATATTCTTATATTATTATATTCTGCCACAGATATCATTTAAAAGTATGGCTTTCTTGACAATGTTATAGTTAAAAAGTAAAAAAGTAACTCACAGCATTTTTGTTAGATTAATTTCAGAAACATTTTTTCCAAAGAACAGATATTTTAGATATGTTTGAAAACACAGCTAGGAACTTTCATTGAAAGCAAGTAGAGCAAATGTTGACACCTGAATCTTCTTATGAGAAAACAAAAGGAGCAAGTTAAATGATTACTTAAAAATTTGTACTTCTATATTAAAGTCTGCAGTGATTTAACACCACTTTTGATAATTATGCACATAGAAACTTGAAAACTTAAAATTCAGTAGATGATTATAGAAGCTCTCTTGCAGTCATAGCTCCCACTAAAAAGAAACAAAACCCCCTCAAATTGTAGAGAAATTATTCAGTTGTTTATTTTCAGGATACAAAAATCTAAGGATCATAAGGCCTGTGAAAATCTGGGAGAGAGGTGGGAGTTGAGTGGCTGTGTAGTGTTTAATTCCTATCTGGGCTAAACCACAACAAGTCATTTTTAAAGAGACACAGAATTAAAGCAATTTTTTTTAAAAAAAAACAACCAACCCTTGTGTAAAGGATGTAACAATAGCAGAACTCCTGCCACTTATTTCTGCTAAGGAAAGAAATTATCTTGTCTTCAAAATCCAATCTGGATAAGGTGTTCATGTGATGAGAATGTAATTGTGATATTGCTAAAAAATATTCTCTGAATCAGAAGTGTCCAGAAAACAAATCAGTTTCACTGCAGTTTTCAATGTTCTTGTTGAAAACAATCCAATCCTTCTGTGTGCAGCATGGATTAAGTATTTTTTGTGGGTTTTTTTGGTTGTTTTTCCAACTCCAGTGGCTCCCTCTGTGCTGTTCTTCACTCTCCACACAGACTTGCAGGGCAGCAGTGAAGATCTCCTTTCTCTCTGCATCCTGGGAGGTGGCTCTGTTCTCTTTCTCCATTCCAGCGTGATGCTGTGAATTTCCCCTGCACACCATGCCTCTGTAAGTCTCCAGTTTCACTCCACACAGTTAAATCCCAGTCACTCACAAAGAAAGGCTCTGGTTTCATCCAGTGGTTTGTCATATCCATTTTTGTCCCTTGAAGATGGCCCATGTCACTCTGTGCAATGGTGGGTCAGCTGCTGCTTAAACCCAGGCCAAATGTCAGGCTGTAATGTAACACACAGCAGCCTCTGAAATTTTCCTGGTCTGTTCTTAGAATTTCCAGCATCCTCTTTTGTTGAAAATAGTATGACCCTCTCTCAAAGTCATCTTATGCAGTTCTTGGAGCAAAAGGAACTTTAAATACGGTGTTTCAAGCAACCTTGATAAAATGCTTGTGAACTGGTTGAAGATAAAAATTTAGGAAGCTTTAAGTTCTAATTTCTGTAATCAAGGTAAAACAAGGTCTGAGGAATCAGAAGATGGAGAAATAAGGACTCAGAACAGAAACCTCTTGAGACAAACATATGTTTACAGCTTTTTTCTATCACTTACCCTTTGGAAACTTCTTCCTAGATGGTATATCAATCAATTCAGTGTTGAAATACTAAAACTTAGGACTTACAGATTAGAAGAAATTTAGCTGGTATAATTTAATTTTATGAAGTTTTTTTATAGATCCACAAAATACTAATGATGGGGACATAGAAGGAGTAGATGGTCATCATATATATGGTCATTTTTTATCAGCTTTTATCTATAAGGTGTGCTTGCATTTCTGATACTTCTGGAACCAGTCCTGAGTGATAGTTTCATTGCTGCTTTAAAGACAGCTATTAATTACAGCAGATTGATAATCCTGAAACTAATGCACACAGTTTGCTTGATATTTAAGCAGAAATTCCACCTCATATCTATGTACAAATATAAAGAAGACTCCATTGCTGTTTACAGAAACTTATTTTCTAGATTATACATGTTATATTTAAATGATGCAAGGGAAAAAAAAAGCTATATTTGAATAATGCTTAAAAATTAAGACTAGCATTTAGTGGTCACAAATACTTTATTTTATTCTATCTTCTGTCTTTGGCTGTGAATTTCTCTTATGTAAGGAGAAAGCTAAAAAGATTTTGAAAAAAACCTGAACTGGTTACCTCGTGAAAAGAAATAAAGAAGTCTTTCTGTACCTTTACTGTGTCATTCATTACATCAGAAACAATTTTTTTTTCTTTTTTTTTGTAGGTATAATCTTCATAGGTGGCATAGACAATAACATCAGGATGGAAGAAGTGTGAAACTACTTAAAGTATGTCAAAGTACCTCACATTTGATGGTCTAAAATGAGAGGTAAGTTCACTCTGCGCTGGACTGGCTTTAAAAAATGTACATTTTAAGATTAGTTTCTTAGATTCAGATCTTAATATCTTTGAATGACTTGCTGTTCAAGACAGATGTTTAAGCACTGATTTACATTGATTTGGAAAGGAGAAGTATTAAGTTGAGTGAGAGCTGCTTTGTATTCAGCTGCTGTGTAATTAAGCATATCTATGCATCCATTATCCATAAAGAAACTTCCATAGTTTCAATTTTTTTATATAGATGATTTTTTTAGATATACAAAAATCATATACATGCATACAGGTGTGCAAATATGTATATAACATCTATAAAATTATAAATATGAAAACCAAGTATAGATTTAGGAGACTAATTTGAGCTTTTTAAATTATGATCTGTGCTTTCAAGATTAAAAATAACTCTGATGTGGGCATCAGAAAGGAAAGGAAAGCATGTCAGTAAAGGGTTATTTTTGCACTGAAGTGAACAAAGAGAAAGGGGAGTGTTTATATGAAGATCTTTGTAAAACACATTCTTACCCCTGTGTTACAAGGGTATCTCTAACATCCATTCTCTACATCCAAGGTCTAGAATAGCTTAATTGCACTATGATGGGGGCATAGAAAAATAGTGACAGGTATATCATTTAACAAGTTTGAAAAATGGACAGTAAATAACAGATTTTTACTCCCACTTTCATTGGTCAAAATAAAGTGGAGTAATTTATGCCTTACTCCTCTGTTGACTGCATTTCATCCATCTCAAATTAGCCTTCACTCACTCAAAAAGACTGTGATTTAATTTGAGAAAAATGATACCTTCATCAGACTGATTTTATGTTCATCCTTGTTTAATTCCTTATTTCATGTTTATGAGAGGGTGAAAAAAAAAAGAGTAGATATTTATTGTTTGGCAGAAGTACATTTTCACCCTGTGAAATTCAGTATAATTATGATTGACCCAGTATCCTGAGGAACTCGACATTCTAAAGGTCTCATGTGTTGGAAGATAGTGGATAGTGTAAAGGGGAGAAAATGCCCTAGATTAAACAGTAACACATTAATCATAATAGACACTTACAGAATATGTTCCTAAGAGATACATTTGATTTTTCTGAAAGTGAGATCTTATTGCTTGCATCACTGTCACTACAAAGGGAATTCAACTCTTTCTTCTAGAATGAAGCATCATTTTCTAAAATAATTATTAGTAAGGAATAGCATTAAGATACAATACTTCTTCAGGGGTTTCTTCGAAGAGATTACATAAGAAAGATTTACGTTACCTGCATAGGGAGAAGGGACGTGAAACAATATTGTAACGTAAAGAATGATTTTTTTTCTTCTATCTGATGAATATATGTGTCAATTAAGTACAATAATTAAGAGGAATAATTATGCCAAATATGTCTTATATATCAACATTGCCAAATGAGTAAGAAGAAATCTGGTTTTAGGAAAGACAAGCCTGATCTGTATCTACAGCTGAAAGAATAGGTAATTCTTTATGGGAACACTATACATTAGTTACAGTCAGATGATGGTTCACAGGTAACCTGGTAGAGAAGGCAACAAAACCTTGGTAGAGCATTCCAGAAAAGAAAGTAAACTAACCTTGTGGGCCCAAAAGCTCACTTTTGGCACAATGCTCTGTTATCAGTGGTGAGCTATAGAAGAGATCAGAGGAGTGTTACTCTGTCTTCACCTGCTGAGTTTGGTGGGTTAGTGAATATACAGAAAGGCAGAAGGGGAGATTAATTATGCCACTACACTGTTCTTAGCCTTGTGTTCCCCTTTTGTTTGTGAAAGACAATAGATATAAAATTGTCTCCTAAACCAGAACTAAAAAGTGATAAAAAACAGTAAAAAAAGGGGACATCTCCCACTTCACACCCACATTTTCTTGTGTGGGAGTGGTTAAGCTATGATCTTTCTTTTTGAGTTAAGAAAAAATCTTTTCTCAAGACTCAAAACATTTGATTTCACTTTCTAAGTAGTTGATCATAATTGATTTGCCCTTCCTTGGTGGGAATGTCCTGCCATTATGCTCTACTTCATGAATGGGTGTAGGTAATCTAAAAGTGGAAGTCTCAAAGAACATTGTAATGAGAAAAGGAAAGGAAGTGAAATAATAATTTTTCCTAATTTTTAATTATTCAAAGAACTTGAAACTGGGAATTTTTTCATACATTATTTTTTTCTAACATTCTTTGTTTTTTCCTAATCTTTACAATACCTCCTTGTTTAAAACAAGGGACCACTTAACTGCTATCAAATGAGCTTTGAAGTACATTCCATCCAAGATACAAAGATAACTTGGAAGAAGGAGTCCTGGTCTCTAAATCAAGCAGAGGAAAATGCTTGTAGTCCTGTGCTGCTTGTGAGCCTCTTTCTCTGACAGCTGGTCTGCCTTACCACTCATTGGAAAAGCAAAGTGTATGGAAAAGTATGGTGATCTGCCCAGAACAGCTGTCAAAAGAAAAGTCTAGCAATATGGATGAAGCAGAATATATTCCAGTGATACTCCTTTCTATTACCAGGAAAATAAAGGAAAAAATCAAGGCTCACATCTACATCCTTTTTTTTTTCTTTTCTTTTTTTTTTTTTTCCCCCACTCTTCAAAGCATAACACATGTATTTGAGAAATTTCCTCCTTTTTCTTATTCTCCATTTTCTTACATACAGGTATCATGAAAAGGCTTGTACTTTAAGAATACTACAAATTTTAGGCAAATATGTTTTGCCTAAAGAAAGGCTTTGGAAGCTTGCCTAGGAAGTGCAACTACTGGGTCATTTGTCAAGGTCAGCTCTGAATTTATTGTGCTCCTTTCAGTTTCTTAGTGCTGTAGTTACAGTTGCATAAACAGACTAATATGTAATGGAATTTCGGGAAGGGAGACCGGCTGCTGTCTTGCATACTGATCTAGGAAATATCTTAAAGGTCCTAGTTATAGATATTCCTGTCGAAACACTGTTTTGAGAAGGCAAAGGTCCACCTGAAACTGAAGAGAAGGAAATATTAAGTCAAATTAGGTGGATAGGATATTCTGCTGAGGTGGATAAACAAGTCCATGAGACATTTACTGGACTATAGAACCTACAATACAGGAAGGAAGTTCACAAATTAGAAAATATTTGGAAGGCAGGGAGGAAAACCATCAGAATGATCAGACAATCAGAAATTCTGATGGCACAGCTTGAAGAGTATAATTATTTTGCTCTAATTCATCTGTCCACAGCTATTTTGGAAAGTTAATCTAATTCTAAAAGAAAATCTATTCAAGGTAGATTAACATGAGCAGGAGGGAAAAAGACTTTTGAGTACAGATAGATGTTTATTCTGAAGAAATAAGTTGTAGCAAAATAAAGTGACTGCAACCAATGGTTCTCTAGTTAAACTGGAAGTATTTTTAAAGGGGTTTTCCACGGATGGTAATAGATCACAAAGTGAATTCCGCACAAAGCAGAATCCTAATCTGGAAAGTGTATCTTTCTATAGGTTTTAAGTTCAATCAAAAATTTGATGCAAAGTTTATTTTACATGCACTATGAAGAAGCTCAATATTTATTTTGATAGTCCCTATGAGGCCTAGAACATACAAATCTTTACATGAAATGCAAAATGATTCTTTGCCTATCTGCAGTTCATACAATGTATGGAGATGAATTATATTAATTAAGGTCAATTATGAAGATAAAATTAAGAACAAGCAGAACAACTCCAAAGCCCAATGTATTAATCAAAAGCTTAATAATATCTGAATTCATCTGTATATGATGCAACAAACATATGTTGAAAAAATATTGTAACACTCCAGGGACTTATTACAGCCAGATAATATTTATATTACTGTGGAAAAACAGATTTAAGTGAGGATTTTGACCTAATGCTGACCCTTAGGACTTGGGGACATGAACAAGAAGTGAAAGCAGGCAAAAGTAATACCTCAGGAAAGAAAAAGATAACAAAAGATGAGCAAATTCTAGAAAAGTGTCCAGCCTTTATATTACAAGGCAGGAGTAGAAGAAATTAGCATATTGTTTATTTGTGTACTTGAGAAATGAGAGGGAAACTGATAGTGGATGTATTACCCAGAAAAGCATTTTCTATTGACTTCTCTTTCTTATCATTGTTTAAGATGATGGATTCAACATACTGTATTTGGTTAGGCAATTTGATGATACTTCTGAAAATAGAGAGCCTGGTTGTGATAACCTGCACAGGCTCTCAGAATGAAGGTGACATTTTATATTACATATTTATGTAACCCTTATCAGGTGGACCGAAGGAAGCCAGGGAACTACAGGTCATTTTTAACATATCTGCATAGCTAAGAAGATTTGCAATACAAAGTGTCATATTTTCTTTTTAAAAATTTTCTTAGGAGTATTGCTACATTGAAAATTGAATTCTCACCTTATACAGAGTTAATTTCCCATGCTAAAATTTATTTTGTGTTTCTAAGAAAAAAAAATGCATTGATATAATTATACTCCAAAAATAAAGACAGATAGGGTAAAGGAAACTACTTAAGATTGGAATTTTGAATAAGGAAAAGCTGTGATACAAACGAGTACAAAGCTGCAACTTAAAGACAGCATATTCAGAAAGACTCATCATCCTCTCAACAAAAGGAATTTTATTTTGATGTGGGTTAATTTCTACAAAGACAATCTTTGTATAACTGCATGGTGAAAAAGCAGTGGAAAAATGCCTACTCTTTGGAATAACCACCCCTCCAAAAATATATTAAATGGAATAACTAAGTAATTCTTTCTGAATGGAACTGGAATTAATATCTGCTTTATTTTGTCCCTCTGGGTAGTGGTTTTCTAATGGAATTTTTTGGAGAATGCAGGCTATGATTTCAGCTGAGGATTAGTCAGGCATATTTTAACTTCATGAAACTTTAGTAGAGGTAGCCTTGAGATTATATTCTTTATTATACATTTGAGGAACAACACTGGTTCCCTAAAGATGAAAGTGTGAGGATATAGGGAGAAAAAAAAACATCCACGCCACAAAGGCTTATAATGTTGTTTCTTTGCCTCTTGCAGACTCATAATCTGACCTTTTTAGTACTGAGGGAAGAGACCTAAGGCAAACCAGCACTGATAATGTTGTAGAGGTGTCAGGATTTTTTGCTTAATTAATTTATTCTTTGACTGCTTCTATATCTACAGACTCACAGTTGTGTCAAAAACCCCTCAAAATCTCAATCCTATCTGATGAAACCAGATAACTGAAAAATAACTAAAAAAAGAAAAAAAAATTAAAAATAAACTACGAGGGACAAATAGGAGTTTTCAGGGAAAAGGGAAAAAGTATCATGTGAATGTTGCAGCAGTGGGGGTTGCATTTGTTCTCAGCCTGGTAAAGGTTGTTACCAGGCCATAAAATATAGTGAGTTCTCTTCTGTTTTCAAACCTCCCACTCATTGGGAGTATCGATACACTTTTGCTCTATCGATAAGCAATAAAGAAAATGTGATATATTTGAGGTTCAGTTATTCCATGTGCTTTCAGAGGTGTCAGAACAGACACATCCTTTTCCTTGCCAATGCCATCTTTGTTTTCCTTTGAGATACATTTTGCAAGAGGGATTCATGTGCAAATCTGGAACAGAATGTAGAGTTATACCACAAATTACCTCTTCATTACTCTCATTTACTGGCTGTTGCAGATGATCTGAGCAACACAAAAATGAGAGACTTAGAATTGTCTTGTTTGAGACTGGGTGATGGTAAGCACTGTAAAGCCATGGTGACTTTAGAAGAGCTCTTGCAGTTACAACTGGAAGAGATCTTGGAGCTCTGGGTACCCCAGTGTCACCAGGCACTTTGCAAGACTGCAGGTGGCACAGGCACAGGTGTCTGCTGCTGCCGAGGCAAGAAGATATTGCCAGTACCATAAATTTTAGCTGGATTTTCTGTGATTCCTTTTGTCCACTCTAAAGAGTTTAATGAGGAATTTAATTAATTGAGTTTCTTTGATTTTTTGGAAAGCAACATCTTAAAAAAGAATTCCTTCAGAAATGCTTGGCATCTGAATAAAAATTATTTTACCGCAAATTTCTTAAGAAATTTTATTTTCCACTATTTATCTCTGATAGAACAAGTCAAGATGGAGAAACACTAGACTGTGTTTGGTAACAAAATTAGTCTTCCCTGGAAAGTTATTTTAAATTATCAGAGATACCTTTTTCTCTTTAATAATCATAGAAGGAACTATAATTATGGAACTAGATGTCTCTTCTGATTTCTTTCTTAATAGTAATAAAAAATGTTTTGCTTTTCAACTAAGAAGAAAGTGCACGGAGGAGGTATTTACCATTGAAAATTAAAATAAGTTTGTGGTTTATTCTCTCTCACTCGAAGTAATTTATTTCTAACATTTGTGTCCATACACAAAAAGGAATTTTTTGTGTGTGTTATACTATTCAGCTAGTGATAAACTAGCTGCCTGAAAACATGTGGATTATATATGCATATGAACTTAGAAATGCAGTTATTTAGATTATAGTGATAAGGTCTTTATCTTAAGATTTTAGAGAATCTTCAAGTTTAGGGAAAATTTCTTAAGAAGGAAAACCGTTATAAAGCTCTATCTTACCATTTGTTTAAAACCAGTTTCTCATACGTATTTCCTAATTTAAACCTCAAAAGATTTAACTGCATGTTTTGTGCCATACTAATTTTTGTTTAGGGAAAACAAAGCAATTGATCACTGGAACAATATTTTACCTGGCAGCAGTCCAAGTTAGCCATATAAAAGAGAGTTCTTGAAATACTCAAAACACTATTTGCTTAACTTTGAAGGTCTATAGAAAGGCCATTTATATTGAAGAAGGAAAGATAAACAGACTCATTTTTATTTTCTTCTCAGAAAAGTAAATGTATATTGGTTTTGAAATTTTGGCTGTCTCCTGGTGAATTAAGGTACCATGAAATTAAGATCAAGCGTTGCACTTTTATAATGAGAACAAATTAGAAATCCCCCAATAATAATGGAGCTATCAGTAGTGTTCTCAGTCATTCTAACTGGCAAATGAACATCTTTCTTTGTCTGCCAAGGAACAAATCTAAAATGCAGAACAACAGCCTTTTTTTCTTTATCTGTGGATATAAGGTGTGTATCAAGTTATGTTTAACACCTGCAACCTGTACAGTTGGAGTTTTTACTTTACTAAAAGAAAGTATATGGGAAAGTATATAATGAAGAAACTGTTTTTTCAAAAGTAATTTGCTATGATTTATGGTGTTCTCATTGACATAATCTGCTTTAAGTGTTAATTTTTACCCAAACTGAGATGTTTTGATATTGGTTGTTTACAAGAATAACTGGAATATAAGATGCAAAAGCCTTTCCCTATTTGATATTATTCTACTTTTTGGTATGTTTTGCTGCTTGACTGAGTGCTTCCATTATCTTTAAGCTGTGCAGACTGGAAGTACTTCTCCATGCCAGAAATTAGCGTGCTCTAGAAATCAAGAGAGCAGGAGAAAAGGAAAAACCAAAAAACCATGTCCTGTGTGGCTGACAGTGTTTTCCATTCAAAGCCATGTCTACCATTCATAACATGTGAAAGTTTGGGTGCTTCTTATCTTAATGAACATTCAAAGTCTTACATGTATGGCAATATATCTTTTTTCTTCTAATAAAATATACTTTATATATTTTATATAAATATATAAAATATTTATATATTTAAAATACTATAGTGCAGCCCTATTTGTAGTCATAGTGGCCACAGAATATTCGATTTCATAAAGGAATATTAACTTTTTCTGGTAGATATCAATAGTGTCTGTTGAACACCACTTTGGGCCCACATTAATGTGCATTTGTAGGTGGAAATGGAAACACTGTAGAGTTCTTTAAAAACATTGAATATCAACATTTTAATAAGTTTTCTGTTCACTGATGATTAAAAACACAAGATGAAATTGCAATTATTTTGAAAATATGGATTGAGACATACTGTGGCTAGTTATTGAAACTACCAATATCTTTGCAGTTTTTAGAGCTTCCTGAAATTAATATATTTTAGACTAGATGTGCTATAAACAATGGGGAAAAAAAAGGAAGAAAGGAAAAAAGGTTTTAAGAGCCATATAGCTCTTTGTTTCAAAATGTCTTCCATGACTTAAATGTGTTCACTTCCTACTGGAGAGGTGACTCTTTAAAGCCCATGGAAGTCTGCAGCTCTTTAATTAATATTTTAATATTTCACGTTAGGAAATATGTTACTTATGGCTAAGATTTTCTGCTGAAATTATCTACTTTGGCTGAAATTTATGTTGAACGCTTTTCTACAGATTCGGTTTGTCTGGCTGTTCAAGTTTGGGGTTTTATTCAATCAAAAGAAGCTACACTCAAGATTGCTCATGTTCTGAAAAAAAATACGAGAGGAACTAGATGATACTATCATTGATTTTCAGAGTAGTCAGCCCCATTTCTCTTTGTAGATTTTTATCATTGGAATTTCAATAGTCAAATGCTATGTTGGAAATCCAGAAAGAATCAAAAGGCTATCAAGTGTTTCTCTAACTGAAGGTCAGACTTGTTGTTCTGCTTAATTTCATTTTGGTTTAGAGATTTTGTAGCTCAATAAAAACTTCTTTCCTAAATGCTAAAAGACAAAATGCAAATTCATAGCTTGATGATGAAGGATGAACAAGTAAGTTCTTAATTTTTTAATCATCCATATTAATAGTCTTCACTTGGCATGCACATAATGGCATTTATCAAAGCATATGAAAATACTTGACAGATCCTTTGCTGAGCCTCTTAACACTGCATAGGATTAAATCTCTCTTCCAGATAGATGTTCTAATACTAATAATAATGTGATAAATATTTCTTTTTACTTCTTTCTAAGCAATAATCAAGAATCTGTACTCAATCTGAAGAGAATAAATTGCTTCTGGTGGTCCCTGTTTAAAGACATCTGAAGTTAAATGTGGAGATACAGTTAGTAGATAAGATCTCAGTAGATGACACTTTTTGTACAACAAATGAAAATTAATTCACTTTGTGACCTATTTAGAGAGCTCACTGTGTGGAAGGATCAAAGGTTAGGGAAACAGGGTTGTAAGCAATGGGGGTGGGAAAAGCAGTGAATCAGGTTGTCAGCTCATGTAGAGAAATTCTTTTTTGAAGGAAAACAGAATGCTCCAATGGAGTAGCTAAATATTCTAGGGAATAAATTAAGGGGACTAGACTAGAGAGGACTAAAATAAAGGGAACGTTGAAAAATAATTATTGCAAAATGGATTATTTTGGTGACATTTTGAGAAATTTGATTGCACCTTTTTGGTTCAGGGTTCCCTGATACCAGGCCTTGCCCATTCCTAGGCCTTGCAGACTACTTGGTGTTTTATTGCTGCTAATATGATCATAACAATATGCTTTTCATAGGCTGGAACGGTTTAATCCTTTTTTAGCAGGTCACTAAGCAGGGCTGACTGGGAAACAGGTTTGAAACACTCTTCTGAGTTGTAATCTCTATGAATATACTGCGTGTCAGTAAGTCAATCCTTTAATGCTAGCCAGAATACTAAAGCAAATTCTCGGAGAGGTGAAATAGTTTGCTTACTTGAGGAAGAACAGAGTCAGGGTTAAGACAACAGAATCCTACACTGACTGCAGATGACAGAATTAGAGTGGTGAGTGGGGTTTTGGAGGAATTGTGGTCAGCATTCAAAGAGCGTATCTTGTTCTAATGAATGAAAATGTATGGGTTGTGTGTGGCCAGGTTTTGGTAGCAGGGTAGCTACAGGGGTGGCTTCTGTGAGAAGCTGCCAGAAGCCTCTCCTATGTCTGAAGGATCCAGTGCCAGCCAGCTCTAGGATGGACCTGCCCCTGGACAAGGCTGAGCCCATCAGTTATGGTGGTGGCACGACTGGGGTAACAAGTTTAAAAAAAGAGAAAAAGATACCTTGCAAGAGAAATTTGCAGCCAGAGAAGAAAGGAGTGAAAATATGTGAAAGGAACAGCTGTGTAGACACCAAGGCCAGTGAAGAAGGAAGGGCAGGAGGTGCTCCAGGAGCCAGAGCTGGGATTCCCCTGCAGCCTGTGGCGCTTTCCATGGTGAGGAAGCTGTGCCCCTGCAGCCCATGGAGACCATGGAGATGCTGAGATCCACCTGTAGCTTGTGGAGAAGCCCCAAATTTGAGCAGATGGATGTCTGAAGGAAGCTGTGACCCTTCAGGAAAGCCACATGGAAACAGGCTCCTGGCTGGGACCTGTAGTCCCAGGGAGAAGGAGCCCACGCTGGAGCGCGTTTCCTGTCAGGACTTGTGTCCCCACAAAGGACCCATGCTGGAGCAGCACATGAAGAACTGCAACCTGTGGGAAGGACTCACATCAGGGAAATCCATGGAAGACTCCCTCCCATGGGAGGAGCCCCACACTGGAGTAGGGGAAGAGTGTGAGGAGTCCTCTTGAAAAGGAAGGAGCAGCAGAAACAACCTGGGATGAAATTACCGCAGCACCCATTCCCAGCCCCTGTGTCACTGGGGAGAAAGAAGAGAAAATGGGGAATGAAGTTAAACCCTGGAAAAAGGGAGGAGGGAGGGGGAAGGTGTTTTTGATGCCTTGAGAGGCTACCTAGGACAGAGGCTAGACAGTGTTAAAGCAGTAAAGTAGGTATTTATTAAAAGGCCTTCAAAGGATGCACCTTGGGCCATACAAGAGCCTGGCCAAGTTCAAACCCAAGATGGACAATGGGTCATGAGTTTTCACACTTTTATAAGTTCTGGTCCATTTACATATTGGGGTTAATTGTGCAATTACAGCTTCAGGTTATTTAAGTCTCATCGTCCCAGATTGCTCTCCTCAATTTGCTGTTGTTTATACTTTTTGGGCCTGCAGCTGCAACAGTGTCCTTGGTTCTCAGGCTGGAAAAGGATTGTTTTATCTAACTAAAATGTGAGGAGAGTTTGCTAACACTTTATATGAAGTTTAGAGTTACATACTGATGCAGTACAGAATCTGGAAAATATGAAAGCTGAAACTTAAGGCATCATTATAATATTTTTTTTTTATTGTCTAACTGGAGTGTATTTTGCCCTTGACAGTAATTCATGAGTGATCTCTCTCCCTGCCCTTATTTCAACCCTTTTGTTGTATTTTACCTCCCCTGTTCATTTGAGGAGGAAAGTGATTAATCTTTGGTGGCCCCTTTACATCCAGCCAAGCTCAGAATATGACAAGGTTGCCTTTAATTGCTTTGATATTTACTTTTCACATATTAGATATGAACAAGTTCTTGAAATTGTGGAGGCCAGTTGCTTATCTCAGGAAGCAACTTAGGTGCTCAGTGATTTAATGTTTACTTCACAGTTAAGGGGGACCAGATTGAGCATGTGGAAGATGAAAGACAGTTGAAAAGAAATTGTGAAATGATGCAGTTCACAGTTTCAGGAAACGGAAGAAAAAGCCAGAACAGCAGGATGGGAACAATTCACATTAGAATATTTCAACACTGTCTTGAGAATTTAAACTGGGGTAACACCCTCTCACAACTGGTGCAGAGAAGTGCTCTCTTCCTAATACCCGTCAGCACGATATTCACTTGTTTAAACTGTGGCCTTTTAGAAGAATTGGTGTGGAAAGTGAAGAGGAAATGGTGGTTACAGGAGAAGGCTTAACAGACCAAGGGAAGCACTAAAGTCTCTTTTAGAATCTGAAAAAACCCAAGAAGTCATGTAAAAGTGGACACAAAGGAAATATGCCTACAAAAATTAAGGCCAGCATGACTGTGTGTGATAACCAGAAGTCTAGGAAACAATAGAAAGGAAAAAGAGCAAATAACTTTAAACAACCAGGAGAGCTCACACAGATAGATGAGAAATTAAAGGAAAGCAAAAGAGGTGTATTTTTACTCTTAATATGAAGTGATACAGATAAACAGAAGCACTGAAAGGTATGTTGAATGAGTTTAAGTAGTGTAGTGTAAAGTGAGCTCCTTAGCTTAGAGTATTTAAGGAAGTAGCCTTAGATTTTATTATGAGATGCATAATTCAGTTATATTTGACAGAAGTGATAGATTAATATACTGGCTGTATTCCTGCAATCTTTTCCTTATTTGTAACAATTTGGATGAAAGGTTGTCTTTTGAGCACCTCAGTTTTAAGAAATAGAAGGACAAAGAAGATAAACATACTGCCTATGCTTAGGTATTCTTTTCTTCTGGAACTCTTTAACTCTCTCTCCAGATTAGATTGCACCTGGGCATTGGTGAGATTTGTTCCCAGAATAAATATTTTCCTTCTTGTACCTAAAGTGTGCACTACTGGTGTTGGAGGCAGTTGTCTAGCACATATCAAAACTGTCTGCAGGCTCAGAAAGTTTGAGCTGTTTGGGGAATTTAGAATACATTAAAAGGGAAAGAAGGGATAGACTCCTTTCCATTCTCATACTCAAATGTTTATTTCTGGCTCCAAGAGACTTAGGGTATGACAAAATAGGTTTGATTTGTAGGCAAGATGATTTACATTATATGTCAGAGAAAACCTTTTTTTTGCAAAAGGGGTAATTAAGCAGGAGGAAATAGCTTCCCTTGGGAAGTGATGAAATCTTGTCTTTAATAAAGTCTTTTTGAAACAAACATCTGTCGAACATCTGTCTGAACCTGTCTAACCACACTTCAGTGGACAATAGGCTGTCTGTTTTCAAATCAGTTCCAGCCTTACTCCTGTGATTCTGTGACATCATGGAGGATTTTTTCTCCCTGACTGCACAAAAGCATCAGAGAGCCCCAAGCTGTAATTAAAACATCTGCTGAACAAAGAGGGGTTGTAAATCTCAACTCATAGGAGGCAAACAATTAATGCTATCAAAGTGCCAGTTGCCTTCCCCTTCAAACTTCTCCTGAGAAGAGTTTGTTTTGCAGTCATCAATAATTAATTTCTAATAATATTTTATTGGTTTAATATTTGCCCACTAATATAATGATCACATCTTGCCCTTTGGCTAGTAAGTCATATAAAAAACCCAGTTTTTCTCAAATAGTTCAGTCTGACCCAGTTATTTTGATTCCTTACTGATTTACTTAGCATTTATACAAATGAGATTATCATACAAATGTAATCCCTTTCTATTGTAATGCAAAAATTAATTTTTACACTCAGTTATATTTGCCTGGCTTAATGTCTAATAGTTATGTGCCAAACATCCTCTGCATTTGCTGTTATTTCATTGCTTTTAGTTTTCTCTCTGCTCTGTATGTAAAGGTAAAATCTCTGATGCCTCCTGAACGAGGCACTGCAGAATTCATTTCTTCTTGCCTCACAGGCTGCTCATGTTTTCTTTGATCAGAAGAACAGTGAAATGGTCTATCCTTTTATTAAACATACAACAGTAATATTTTAAAATTACATAGTGTCAGTCCCACAATTTACATGAATAACTTTCAATAAAACATTATTATGAAAGTAATCTATAAAGTGATCATCTATCATTTATACTTTGCTGTAGAGTGTGATGTTTCTGGGAAAACATAACCTTAAAAGTTATGTTTTCCCATTTGCCTCTTCAGGAAGACATTCAATTGTAAGAGAAAAATGACATGGTTTTCAGTACTTTTGATCATTCACATTATTCAATTCACAAGTGTTCTACTTTGACAGTGGAATAGTTAAGCATTGAGAGGAAAGAAAGAAAAGGGAAAAGGAAAGACAAAGACAAATGGGAGGATTGAGGAAAGGAAGAAGAAGAAAGGAAGGAAGAAAGAAAGGAAGACTTCTCCTTAATCCCAGTAAAGTACTTGGCTATTACAAAGAAGATTCTTATCTCATCAGAATCAATATTCAGGTATTGAGTCTTGCTACATAATGATCATGATGATGACGATGCTGATGATAATAATAATAATAATAATAATGAGTTTAAATTGAGGATGAGCTTTCAAATTGGTTATGTTGGTTTAACAGTGGGGAGATTTATACTGACTTTCATAGGATGAGAACCAAATCAACAATGAGCTCCTGTGTAAACATATTTCTAATTGAGAAAGATTAAGAGCTCATAATGCTGTGTTACTGTACGTGTCTAATACAGTATTTGTGTTACTTCTAATAGAATATTTGATAATATTTGCAGAAAAAAGAATCCCACATTCAAAAGAATTGAAATGTGTGCTACTTCTCAACTCTTGCACAAGCTTTGGGAATACACTATTTTTCTATTGCCAAGCTAATTTTTTATTACCAAACTTAGTGTCTTACCTTAATATTTCCTACCCTCCTTAAAAATATTTTATATTGAGGATTTTTCTTCCCCACAAAGATTGTAGCTTATCAAAAAAGTCATGGAAGACAAGTGGTGCTGGAGAACTAACTCTTGAGGAATCCTGAATGTGGGCTAGGAAAACTTAGTTCCTTAGTTTGCTCTCCGCAGATATTTGACTCTGAAACTAAGTGTTGGCAAGCACAGTCATCTTGCATGCTTGTGGCAACCTTGAAGTTTATTGACTATAAAGACACAGCAAAGAAAATATTCTTACGACTCTCATGATCTCCAACTGCTGTTTTCCTAGTACTACTAAACCTGAACATGACTTCAGTGTTACTAAAGTTCTTCAAAACACCCCAGCCAGGTGACAGTGTGTGCCCAGCATATATCACTTTTTTCCTATGAAAATAAAAGACATCAAGTTTTCTCCTGCAGCTGAGTGCCTTTTGCCTGTCTCTTCTGGGCCCCGTGAAATATTCAAAAAATATATTCAAAAAGCTGTTCCTGTAGCCAAACACAGCTTTGTTTTCTAGCCCTATTAGTCTCATTCAGTCTTTCCAGGGATATGTTACATCTACATGCAAATTTCCACAACCACAAAGTATGTGAAAATGAGAGTCATAATTTTTCAGTTGTCACCAGAAGCTTTCTAGTAAAAATATTTTTACATCTGGACAATCTTTGGGACAAGAGTATTTTTTGCACTATGTTAGGTAGTGCAAATTGCATTTTTTGATGTTTGCAAAATGTTCAATGAGCTGGTAAAAGGCTTTTCATTACCTACCTCATTTTTTGGAGGGGAAGAAGATCCTCAGTATCCTACATTTAGCCAAGCAAGAATGTAATGATCTTCCTGAGAGATATTTATGTTATTTTCCTGAGTAGTCTTTGTACCAAAACATCAGGAGATGCACGGAAATTTGAAAAGGAAGAAACCTCTGGTAATTTCCTTTTTATGCTTTTAACTAGAAGGCCATGAAAATAATAGAAATTGAAAAGCGGTGTGTTTTTTTCTTCTACTGTTACTTATACAAAATCTTCTGTCTGTTCCGCATAGCATAATAGATCACTATTCATTGCAAGAGTGAAATAGATTTTTATAAAAATACCCCAAAAGATCAATCTTATTTACTGTATTTTGCTATTGTAATGAACGTAGAACTTAGAGTTCACCAAGAAATTCACATAGCAACTCTGTGGAACAGTTGGAGAATGGCACAGATATTTTTTAAGCTAAACTGCTTTTGGTGAGTAAATGTTCAAAGTCAAATAAGGCAATCCAGTGTGCCTAAAATATCTTGGTGTTATGAACTGAACCCTCAGGCACTTGACCTTTAGTAGAGGTGCTCACTGTGAATCTCAATTCCCATTTTTGACAAAACCACTACAATTTATAATTACTCACATGACTAAAAATGAGATATTCAAATAACAAAATAATAAAGAACACCAAAGGTTTTAATAAGCATTAAAATCTGTTATCTCTGTGTGTATTTAACAGCTTTTTTCCAAAAAGAAGTTAAAGGCAGCAAATACAGCATTTTTTGGTGTCAACGTTTGAGCATGCTTTTCTCAAAATTAATTATTCAATGTTGAACTTCATAACCTACAAACAGAAAATGGTATCAAGTAAGTATGCTGTATGTTTATCATAAACATGAGAGGGAATTTTATTTGCTTTAGTAAAGCTCCCAGTATCAATTGTATGTGTCAAGGCACTTAAACACTGAAATGTTGGTTGTGTTCTAAATGCATATTCTGTTACGTATTTGTTCCAGAGAGAAGAGATATCACTGCTTGTTTAGAAACATATAAGTTTGATATTTATTACACTTTCCTCCTTAAAAATGTCTTTTTATGTCACTTTCAACTCAAAGGAAAGAATTTCTTAGCTTTTACTTTTGGAAACAGCTTGCATATGATCAAAAAACCATATTTTGATTTAGTTATCCTTTCAGTATAGCAATGTAAGAGGTCATTCAAGAACTGTAAACAAGTTTTGTTTTGCATATGAAAATATTCTTCTATGGAGAAAATAGGACAAAAACTTAATAATTGAGGTTTTTATTGAGGTTTTTTATTTCACTTTTATTTGCACTTGTTGCTAAACAAATTCTGTTAATTGTAGACCTTTTAATAAAACTGATAAGAACATGAATTTAGGGGACCAAAATAAACGATGAATGATGATAAGAAGTTGAGCATTCAGAAATAAATGAAAACTCTTTTAAAGAAAGTGACGCAAATAGGAATGAAATTATAGATTAAAAAGGGTTCCAAAGTAGTATAAGACAAATTTTGATCCTAGAAACATAAGTAGATCTCCTGTTGAGCTCAGTGATGCATGTGAGGGCAAAATTTGACTTAATGTGTCTGAAATGTGAAAAAAAAAAGTTTAAGAAAGGGCATTAGCTTTGCAAATCTACACGGCCATCACTCTGTTCACCTTTCTTACTCATGAAGAGCAAGGTCCAAGAACAAAACTTCTTGCCCTGTGCTACTTTTTTCAATGAGATTTTTCATTCTTCTTTTGTTCAGGAATTATTATACTGGATTATGCACATATTTGAGGCTATTTAACTACATGAAACTACCTCCTTATGTAGCAGAAACTTGTTCAACACTTTTTGTCAGAATACGAATATCCTACTTATGAAAGATGTGGTAATTCATTTTTTTATAGACTCAACGAATCTACATCAGTAATAGATCTAAAATCTGATGGAAAAGATGTTTACCTGACTTCTAAAATTTTAACTACAGTCCATGTGGCATAGAAAAAATTGTAGGTAGTGGAAACTAAGTAAATATTCAACAGGAAGGACATGTAGGTCATTCTTTTAGTGTTTAGCAACATTATTTCCTTTCTGAAGGAAGTTTTGATTAAAAAAAAAAAATAGTGTTCCAATGATTTATGAAAGCTGAAAACCTGAAAGGAGAAGAGGAATAAATGCCTCATCTTTGCTGTGCAGTAGCAAGGCAGTTTATCTGGGATGTAGAATTTAATTCACTTTGAAATCTTAGGACTCAACTCTTCTCAATAGTCTGGCTACATAGTCTGATCAAGAGTGAGGAGCCCTCTCTTAGTTGTTCTTGTAAAGGGAATTTCACCTTTGTAAGAGTAATTATGTGTATTTGTTCAGAGAGACAGCGAGACACAATGGGTAAGAATATATCCAGGTCCTAACATAATTTAAAGTTAAATTTTATTCTCTTTTTATTTATTAATGTTTCTTAGCATGAGATATTTATATCCATATCCACAGCAAGAGGGAAATGAAGAAAAGAAAGGAAAGAATAAAATCTGAATAACAATTCTAAAGTGGTAGTTTAAAGAAAGAAAAGTGAAAAGCATCCTACTAAGGTATGGAGAAGGGTTATAGACCTTAACACTAATAGACCATTGTCTGAAGTGTGGAACATGTAGATATGAAGGTCAGAATTAAGAATCCATAGTATTAACTTGTCACCTGTGATGCATATGCCGTATGACAGGAATTCAATTGCCTGCTTCCTTCCATTGTCTGAGTTACCTGAATGCCCCAGGTGAGTGGCCAGACTTCATCAGACAGGGGCATCTCTGCAGCCAGAGGATGTCCTGTTGTGCTGAAATCAGGAAAGCATTTCAAAGAGCAGAGAGAGCCAAGTCTGCTCATCCCAACTGAATCAGCCTTTTAAAAATCTGCAATGCCTGTTATGTGTGCACACATGACAAGGAGGCTGAATTCACCAGTCTCCTCTTTTGTAGCTTTTTAAGAGGTTGTTAAAGTAAAGGAGAAGGAGGAGATGGAGGCAGAAGAAATAGGTGAGGAAGATTACTAGTTCAAATGTAAATTATAGATGGAATACTTTGTAGGTACTGGCAGAGTTGCTGGGAACCCGAATTGTACTTACATAATATTTTAAGCTTTCAGGAAGTCAATTCATAGCAGAGGTTGTTTTCTAAAGAAGACCTATGAGAGGAGCATTGTGTAATAATTATTCAGAAGTCAGTATTCTGACTCCTAAAACACTTTTTTCCCACAATTTTTCTCTTTCTTTTTTTAAATAATGTACGTTATAATGTTAATTTCTCAAAAAAAAAAATTAGTGAAACAAAAGAAAAAATTGACTCTCAAAATTAAAAAGAATGAAGATAGGTAGTTCTACAGGCATTTAACAAATTGTTACATTGGGAAACAGATTATTTACAATTGAATTTTTCATTACTAATCTCATACCCCAGGGAACAAACCTTGCATTACTCTTCTACTCTTCTAGCAAATACTGCCCCACTACAGATGTTACTAAAGGTAATATTAATCATTATAAAATATCCTACATTAGTTGTTTTACTTTAATATTGTAGCTTTGTTACCATCATAGGATTTCATACTGATGGCAAGAAGAGAGCTGAACAAATTACCTTAATTAAGTTAATGTTGAGTCAGCTGTAAATGTTCCCTGCATATGATGAGTGTTGTAGATTATCAGGAACTTTTAAAGCATTACATGTAGTGCTGCATGTTTAAGACATGGTTATTTCTTTGACATCTCTCTAGCTCCTCTTCAGTCAGGAACTGGTCTATTTTTTAAAAGATAAATCGTAGCATTAATTTCTTGCCGTATTACAGTATATCAATATTTGTTGTTCTTAGAAATATATCTTTTCTTTTTATTAGTTTAACTAAGAAAGCTTCCACTTGGTCCTTAATTTTTTCTTCTCCTTGTTTAAGTGCTGTGTAAGTGACATGCAAGCAAATAAAGTTTGCAATTATATTAGCAGTGGGGATGATTGGCTGGTACATAGTGAAGTTGAATTTCATTTTCAAACATCTGAAATATGCATGACCAACACAACTATTCAATAGAGCTTTAGATCATGGGTGTAAATTTAATAAAGTAAAATGATGGCCATATATAAAGACAAGCTATTTTATTGATGCAATAACTTGTGCTGTACTGCACAAATTATCATTTTTATTTCTATTTTTTCATCCTCTCCTATAAAAAAATCTCAAATGTATGGGGTTTTTTTATTCTACTTATTTCTGACAAAATAAAGAAGGCTCTTTTGCAGATACAGTAAATGCAAACATTAATAGTGACAAAGAAATAACATTTTGAGTTAAAAAAAAAGAAAAATAATTTACTGTTATACAACGGTAACCTTATTTCTTATTCTCCTTCCTTAAAATTTCATGTCTTACCTACTTTATATTATGATATGGCTACTTTTATATAGTGTCAGCTGTTTGCATCATCTAAATAGATATAACACAATTGTGTTCTCAAGACAAAATAACATGCTTCCAATACAATCTACCTCAAAACCAAAAGTGATGAAATTTAAGTTCCATAAAGTATAATTCTAAAGTATAATTAAAGGTGAGTAGGCAAATGGAAAATGTCAATGCTAACACATCATAAAGAAAAAAAGAATTAATGATAAATATTATACTTCATCTAGCTGATATTCTTACTGATAGAATATATCTAGGTAACATTTTAGGGTAATATTCCCTAAACATAGGGAAAGTGTCTTCCACCTTCTTAGCTAGTACTTCTCCACTCTAGAGGCAGCAACAATCTGGGGGAAAGGATATCTTTTGGGAAAAGATAGCTTAAGTTAATGGTAATGGATTAAAGGGCAATTAACTTCTTGGTTAAAGACCAAAGTAAATTGGCATGGCTAAAACTTTCCACCACCTGTTTATTTATTTTTTTTTAATTAGATGATTATAATGGACTCACTCCAACTCCAACAAAAATAGTGTCTGTATCAGAAATATCATATTAGCTGGAATTAATTGTCATGGGTTTTGGCAGTTCCAGGTAGAAGTTAACTGGCATGAAGACTGAACTATCACTTCATACAGAAAAATGTTACCTTAAAGATGGAGTTTACTGTCTCTCCATAAAAATAGCAAATGGATATTTGCTTAAAATGGTGTCTACAGAGATGAAACAGAAGCCATAAAATAAACTGTAAAATTAAGATCACTGGGCAGCTGCCATTTGGATGCATAGATAAAAATGAGGAAAAAGCCACAGGGCCAACATCAAATATTTAATAAGTGTACGAGAGAAGATACATCTAGTTTTAGGAAAAACAAAAACAAAACCAAAAACAACATAAAGTAAGAAATGGAAAAAAAAAAACAAAAAACAAAAACCAACCAAACAAACAAACAAAAAACAAACAAACAAACAAAAAGCATGGACCAAAACCAAGCAGCAGAGAAGCTCAGTCTTTCTTTTCCTATTATTTTCATTTATTGAACAGTATAAGAACATTTACCCTTTTTCATGATATCATGTATGCACTCTGTTCAGAATTAGAGTCTGTTCCAATGTAGGAGATAATATGAAACTCTTAGAGTTTATAGATTCTCTTGTTGAGTGGTAGCGGACATTATAGTTTAGGCACAATATATAAATCAGAGAGTCAAAATTATGAAACTGGAGTAGTCACAATTATCAAATGAGAGCTTCTGAATATCATGGACCATAGGATTCTTCCTTATGTTTTATGTTTCTGGGAGATCTTTCAGAGGAAAAAGTCAATTTTTGCTATGAATTTAGAAAAGAAAAAAAAAAAATGAAGTGCAGCAACATATATTCTAGTTCAGGCCTAGAGGAACAGTTTTAATGGGTGATTATTCTGCTTTTACAATTAATTAAGTTTTGGGTTTGAAAGGAAAAAGGAAAAAAAAAAAACTGAATCCAAACCAAAAATGTTCAGTTCAATCTTAGGACACAATATATGCCGTTTCTGTATCTGTGTGGAAGAAAAGAAGGCTGAAAGCTGCCAGAAATGTATAATCTCTATTATGGTCCTTGGCTAAAAAATAACCCTGGGGGCTGATTTCAGCCTTTTTGTTGCTGCTCATCTAGCAGCCGGATCATAGCAGCAGGCAGAAGGAGAGGATAAAGAAGATTTTCTCTTGATCCTTCCTTACCCCTTTGTCTTGATTTTCCTTTCTGTCCTTAGGCTTGTTTCAATTGCTTTTTTTTTCTTTTTGTTTCTCTCAATGGTGCATTGTTGGGATTCTCAACTAAGTCATGATTAATTTCTCATAAGCACCCTAACAACTCATGGGACTGACGTGTATCTAAACCAAATGAGAGCAACATGTCCCAGCCAAACTGTCAGGAGGGATAAGGATCAATTCCACAAAGGCATGAACATATTCCATTCTCTTACAAATTCTGTAGCAGGCCAGCTGAATGCCTGGGAGACTTCTTTTCCTATCTGATGTCATGGGTTTTAGTTCTCTGTAGTTTCATTTTTTTCCAAAGCGAATGTACCTATCTGCTAGAGATCCAAATGAAACTCAATGAGACCTACAATAGATGTGTGTGCATTGAATTATCATCAACTTCTTGTGCATTACTAATTTTTAGCTACCAATTCTGATAAATTTCAGATGCACTCTGACATAAAAAGAAAATTCAGTTTAAGGATTTTTTTAGGAGACACTGCAGAAAACTGGAATGAAAGGGGAAAGGAAGAGAAAATCAAATAGAAGAAAACTAACCAATGAAAATTCAGAGGGTAAATCTAATGCAGAGCCAAAATTAAAAGTCAGAAGGGGTGATGAAACATGGAACAGCCCCACACACATGCTTCATCCAAGAATTGAGATTGTGGGGAGTGTTGCAAAACACTACACCTTGAACAATGGAAACCTGACTGAGAAGTTTATGCAGTCCTATAAGCCAGAAGTCATGTCTAGCCTTGAATTAAATAAAATCAAATTACAGCAAACAGAACAACTTTCAACAGTCTTTGCTCATTTCCTTTCTTTTTGTACTTTTAGAAGACTTGAGTTTGGAAATGTTGAATTAAACTAAGTTTTATTTTAAAATCTTACAGACATTACATGGATGCCACTGTATTAGTAAAACTATCTTCTCAATTTTTGTTTGTTTTTGGTTTTTTAATCCATATTCCTAGCACTTATAGATATTTTTATGCAGAAGTGTCATAGTTCAACACTCTTTTGGAGTGGTTTAGTTAAAATACTCAGGGGGAACATTTTAGCTGAGAAAAAGAAAGCTGAGAGAGGATACCACCAAGACTTAAAAAATTGGAATGATGGCAAAGGCAGAACTGTTGGCTGAATTTCACAGAACTAAAACTAGAGGGCAACCACTGAAACTACTAAGAGACTGGACCAAATTAGACAAAAACTCACCTTTTTTTTTTTTTTTCTCAGTGGGCAATAAACTTCTGCAATTTGTGGCCACAGCATGTTGAAGAAAAAACACTGTCAGTAAATTCAAGGCAGAGATAAGCTTGGAGAGGTACTTGCAGGAGCAGGCAAATGTATCTTTTCTGTCGCTAACTCAGTGCAAATTCCAAGGAATACAGGGGGAATGGACTACATACAATGTCCATGTTCTGTGTCCTCCCTAAATGGCTTTCACTTCTCTCCCTCTTTAAAGCAGAGCAATGATCTTAATCTATTTTCAAAAAACAGCAGAAAATATAAACTATTTGTGAATTTACCTGGATTTCTCACCAAACACAACCAAACCTCAAAGACAGGATTTATGGGGCTTTATGGATTTAAAAAAACAAAANTGTGGAGGCTGAAATTCCTACAATAATAATAATAATAATAATAATAATAATAATAATAATAATAATAATAATAATATTTTCTATGTTTCTTCCAGACATTACTGGAAATACCAGGAATGAATAACAAATAATTGTCTTAAGTTTTCAACTAACATAATAAAATACTTAGCTGATTCAGTTTTGTTTCAGATTACTCATGGTCTAGATTCTGCTTTTGTCATCATCTAAAAACTTGGAGGAAACATTATAACTAAATTTGGGTTACTTTGTTGGTTAACATTCAAGTCACCATTAAAAAGGCAGCCGCTACAGGCACATGAAATTCTTTTCTAAGTAAGACTAGAATTACAGGGTCAGTAATGCTGCAAACCTCCCAAATCTCTGTGCCTACTTGTATAAAAATATTTAAAAATTAATTCATTTGCTTTTTTTATTTTTTTTTTTTTATTTTGGCTATTCGGCACATCATATGAGAAACAAGAAAGTAATATATCAGAATGGTGAGTCAGGATTTCAAAATTATATTCCTTTGCAGTCATTTCCAAGGAAAATAAGCACAAATCAAAGCTGTTCAGCTACCCAAGACCCTCACAAAACAAAGTTATATTTCTGAGAGCTTCCTGAGAATGGAAAGAGGGGATATACATCTAAATGTATGTACTGAAGGCTCCATTGTGCTTCTAATTTAAAATACTTCTAAAATTGTTTTAACATGAGAAAAAAAGTTTAGAGATGATTAATTCTTCATTTCTAGAACAAAATTCCAAATTCGTATTGTTATGTTTTTATGAGGGAAAATATATGCAGTCTTACAGATACTGTACTGAGGCTTATATAAAATAATATTAAAACCAAACTTGTAGATTTTTTAATAAAAATTAGAAACACTGTTGTTCTTATTTGACAATGTCTTTTTATATAGACAAAGCTTAATCATTCCTATAGGCAAAAGCAAAAAATACACCACATGTCTAAAGTTTATCTTACATTTAATGTTTGCTCTTATTAGTCAGGTTGTCCAGAAGGGGTCTCAGCCTGTTGCTTCCTCACATGCTTTATCTTCTGGCTATCTCATGGATTTATTGCTTTTTCTGTTACATCAGCTGTAACCTGGACAATATTGTCAAGTGACTCAATAAAACAGTGCAGCAAGCAGCAGACTTGTGAAGAAGGGTTCAGATGTAGAAAGCGAAACAAATGGGATGGAAAAAGATGATTTCATGTTTGTCCATCTATCTTCTCTATAGATTTAGAGTGTGTTACTAAGGGGGATAATATAGGAATATTTTAAAATGTTATTTAGATAATTCTTTTTCAGAAATTTAAATTTTTATTTAGCACCATCATAGCAGAGGCTGAGATACTGTGTTGTAACCAGAAACTTTTTCAGTATCTTTTAATGAGATTTAAAGATTGATACCATCTTAAAAAGCTGTGAAGAAACACGGTATATTGTTGCTTAATTTGGCATTATATCACAGTGCTTATATTTGCATCAGAGATGGGACTGTGATTCTGAGAAGTGAAGTCATACAGACAACCACAATATAGCATGCATTTTGAAAGCATAAGTGTTATAAATTATGCTGCTTTTTTTTTTTTTTCCAACAGGAAGGAAGGAAATACTGTGGAATTCTTTACTCTTTATTTTACTATACCAGAACCTGCTATTTGCTGTCTAAAAATCTCCATTTTTAAGTGATTCTTCTCCTAAAGTGAGTTAGATTAAACATTCTTACAAAGATTTTATCTTCCACTCTCATACAAAGCTCTATAATGTGAATAAAATGGTATGATTAGAACAACATATGTTTGCAGAAAAATAAATGCTACTTCTGTGTTTGTTGCAAGATTGTAGCCTTACTTGTAATTATTAATGATATTTGATTTAAAATCTTTGATTATTGTTTCCAATCGCAATTGGAAACTGTATCATTATGTTTCATATTCAATACCAATAAAACAATGTTAAGGACATTATAAAAAATCTCTTTTTCCTAGGACCCCTTTGAAGGCAGACACAGATTTTTTAACAAATTTCTTGAGATGCAGATTTTCCAAGATATACTCTTATATTTACATTCCTAAGCTATTGTAAAAATCTCTTTTTAGTTATTTCAAAGGAAAACATAAAAGAAAATAACCTGGCACTTACATAATGATTTCCATCCCTCTGGCAAAGATAGTATTGATAGTGAATTAATAGTTCATTTGTTCACCATATTTTGTTTGGTTTTCTTGCTCTTAATTAAATAGTTCACATCACTACTGTGAAGTAGAAAGTGATTTTTCTAATAGCATTAAAATAGGAGATTTTAAAAGTCCAGTTGATATTTTATCTCCCACCCTGGTTTACCATCACATTAGAACTCATAACATTAAATTTTATCTCCTCTGTAAATTCCAGGAATGTTTTTCAGCTGTGAGATGGGGTTGTAAACTACTTGGAACATCTTGTGTTGTGCCTTCTGGAAGCTTTCTGGTTGAGCCTGGCTGGATTCCAGGCACCCAGCAAAGCCACTCTCTCAGTGCCCTCTGCAGCTGGACAGATGAGAGAAAATATAACAAAGGATTCATGAGTTGAGACAAGGACCAAGAGAGATCACTCACTGTCACAGGCAAAACAGGCTCAAATTAGAGACATTAATTGAACTTACTACTAAAAAAGTCAGAGCAGGGTAATGAGAAAGAAGTAAATAAAAAAAGTAAAATACAAACTTCTAAACACTGCTATTCTTCCCCACGCTGTTCCCTCTTTCCCAGCTCTACCTCCTACCCCAGTGATGAAAGGAGATCAGGAATGGGGGTTCATGGTCAGTTTGTCATCCATGGCTGGGGAAAGGAATCCTTCCCTTGCTTTAGCATGGGGTTCCCCTCCACAGGGAGACAGCTCTCCATGAACTTCTCCAGTGCAAGTCCATCCCAAAGGCAAGAGTTGTCCACAGACTGCTGCAGTGTGTCTCTTCCACAGGGTGCAGTCCCTCAAGAACAGGTTCACAGGTTCACAACGCCCTCTAGGCATTCACCTGCTCCAATGTGGGGCTTCTCCAGAGACTGCAGGTGGATCTCTGCATCCTTGTGGATCTCCATGGGCTGCAGGGGCACAGCATGGTGATGCACCATGGTCATCACCACAAGCTGCAGAGGAATACAAGCTTCGGTGCCTGGAGCACCTGCTGCACCTTCTTCTTCCCTCTACTTGGTGTCTGCGGGGCTGTTCCTCTCACATCTTCTCACTCCTCTCATCTGGCCCTAATTACAACTGTGCAATAACTTTTCTTTCCTTCATCTTAAATCTGTTATCACAGAGGTGTTACCATCATTTCTAATTGGCCCAGCCTTGGCCAGTGGCACATTTGTCTTTGGAGCTGCCAGGGATTGGCTCTGCCAGACACTGAAGAAGCTTCCAGCAGCTTCTCACAGAAACCACCCCTGTAGCCCTCCTGCTACCAAAACCAGGCCATGCAAACATTTTCTCAGGAAGGCCTGAAAACAAAACAAAACAAAACAAACCCCCACAAAAACAAAAAAACACGTTCTAAGATGTTTAGGTTAAGTTATTTATTCAATGCTTAGGGATGCCATATGCCCCCAGATATAAACCACAGGGCACATCAAGCATATAATTGACCACTTATTTTAAGAAGTACTCTCAAATTTGTCTGAAAAAAGATACTCAAAACACATAGTAGATGAGAGAGGAAGGGAACTGAGTACTACATGTAATAGTTTAGAGATGGAGTAGAAAAATCCTTATTAACTTGAAGGTTAACATGTTGCTCCTTACATCTGTGGCAAATATGAGTTTTAATAGTGAACTTAATAACAGGAGCACCGTCTATCAATGTAGTTATCAGGAGTGGCCAACAATAATTTGGTTAATTGGTAACACTGGAGAGTAACTTGCAAGTATTGCATTGAATGAGGCCTTCTTCCTTGGAACAATGACTTTCTAAGAGTTAATTCCTCAGGGATAGCAAATCAATGCAGGCATCATTTGTATTGCTTAGAGACTAGACATCAGCTTCCAAGAGGGATACTCAAAACCCCTCAAAGCATAGTGCCTGGAAAGCTTCAAGTGCACAGAAGATAGTAAGAGAAGACTTTAAAAGGACAGCTGAGAACTGAGTGGGAATGGAGAACAGCTGAGGTGGTGGAAAGGTGAAGCACCTGGTCTCATTTCTTTTTTGCAGTCAGTTTTGGGGTAAGGGTGAGATTTTAGCTTCCTGGTGGATCCTTTTCTTTGTGGCTGCTGCATGTCATGCCTTGTCTCCCAGGAGTGAAAATAATAATTTGTCAGTTCTGTGATAAAGAACCAGTGGACTAGAGGAGATACGTTAATTTTTGTTGATGGTTAGGTATATGGTTGACTTCTCTGGGGTGCCAGTGTTGTTTTCTTGAAAGTTTGTAGCCTGTTTGTTTTCTCTCTGAATTCTTTTCCCTTTGCTAGGACGCAGATGTTTTATCAGAAGGTGTTGCTTCCTTGTTATTTAGGCTTCTGAAAGAGAGAAAGTATGAGGATTCAAGGCAGTGTCATTTAAGTTTCTAAACTTAATAAATTAGGAGAAGATATGTCCCTACTTTGTGTCTTCCACATTCCTGTTCATAGTTCTGTGGCATAGACAGTCTGTGATGAATATATACCACTTTACATTTGACTTTTGTTATTTCTTATATCTCTGTGTATTGGTTTTGAGAAAGAAGGTGATGGCATATGAAGTTAATCATTTAGGCAAATGTATATTTGTAAGAATACTTTGTGAGTCTCAGGAAATCTGCAATATTCTTATGATTCTTGGTTTTTGGAGGGTATTAGGATGATGGTTTTTGTTACCGTCATTAGGTTTTTTTGGGTTGGGTTTTTTTGTTTCTTTCTTTGGGGTTTTTTGAGTGTCTGTTCCATGTAAGAATTTTGAGCAGCCAGTCCAGGTTATGCATTTTAGAATTATTAAAACCTAACTCACAAATAATAAACCTACTGTCTACAGCTGGATACAATAATCACCCTGAAATGCCACAGATTTTTACGTGTTTTTGAGTGGGTTTTTGGTAGACTGTGTACATCAGGAGGAGGGGGAAATATTTTATAAAGGTGTGGTTTCTAGCACTTTTAATAACTTGGCTACAGCACCAAAGATAATAAAAAACCAACTAAGTTGAGATTGTGTTGATAATGTATTACCAACAAAAAAACCCTTGGTATTTTGCTGCTTATTTCCTTCCCTGTCTTTGTGCTTTCCCCCTTCCAGTTATCTGCTGTATGCCTGAAACTATATTAGCTCAGAACCATGCAATCAAAGGAGGTTAGATCAAATGAAGTTACTTTAATGTAATTAATATTCACTAAATAGAGCCATAACTGAGGGATTAAGTTAAAAATGCCTTCCATGCTCTTGTGTCTACAGGAGGTTTGCAATTTCTGCCTCCTGCAATCATGTGGCTTTCTTCAAATTGGGGGTTACTGGGAAACATGCAGTGCATTTAAATGCTGCTGGTACCAAGTCATGTGTCATATGCTCTATAAGGCTTTTTTTTTTT